>CM021100.1:508774671-508824651 GCA_007115665.2 Sequoiadendron giganteum
ATAAATTAAATAACTATTTAACTATAAAATTACTTATATATACTATAAAAACAAATAAATAAAATAAATAAAAAACAAATAGAAATATATAAAATAATTTATATAATAAATAACATTAAAATTATTCTTTAAATAAAATAATAAAATAATTTTTTAATAAAATATATATATATATATATATATATATATATATATATATATATATATATATACATAAAATAACTATTTAACTACAAAATAACTTATATATACTATAAAAATAAATAAATAAAGTAAATAAAAAGAAATAAAAATGATTCTTTAAATAAATAAAATAAAATAATATAATAAATTTTTAATAAAAATTAAATTTATTCTATGTTATAAAATTCAAACAATAAACAAATAGAAAAATGAAAAAATGAAGTTGTATAGGAAGTGTTGTTTTTGGAATGAATTGGAGAGGAGGGTAAAGAAGTAGAGAGGGAAGCATAGAAAAACAGAGAGAGAGGAGGGAAAAGAAGTAGTGAGGGAAGGATAGAGAAAGAGAGAGAAAGGAGGAAAAATAAGTAAAGAGGGAAGGATGGAGAAAGAGAGAGAGGAGGGTAAAGGGATGAAGGGAGGTGGAGAGGGATAAGTGACATAGAGATAGGGAGGGAGAGAGAGGTGGGATAGAAAGAAGTAGAGAAGGAAAGAGAGAGCCAGAGAGAGTGAGAGAGAGAAAGGGAGGGAGGGAGAGGTAGATAGGGATAGGGGAGCTATAGAGAATTAGAGGGGGAAGGAGAGAGAGGTAGAGAGGAATAAGTGAGAGGGGGAGAAGTAGAGAGGGATGGAGAGAGTGAGAGAGAAATAGGTGGGATGGAGGGAGGGATAGGTAGAGAGGGATACTCGATATAGAGAGAAATAGAGAGGGAAGGAGAGAGAAAGAGGGAGAGAGAAGGGGGCAGGGAGGGAGGGAGAGGTAGAGAGAGATAGGTGAGATAGACAAAGAGAGAGAGGAGGGTAAAGGTGTAGAGAGGGAAGGATAGAGAAAGAGAGAGAGGAGGGAAGGATGGAGAAAGAGAGAGAGAGGAGGGTAAAGGGACGGAGGGAGGTAGAGAGGGATAAGTGAGATAGAGATAGGGAGGGAGAGAGAGGTGGGATAGAAATAAGTAGAGAAGGAAAAAGAGAGCCAAAGAGAGGGAGAGAGAGAGAGAGGGAGGGAGGGAGAGGGAGAGAGGGATATGAGAGATATAGAGAATTAGAGGGAGAAGTATGGAGGCAAGGAGAGAGTGAGAGTGAAATAGGTGGGTTGGAGAGAGGGATAGGTACAGAGGGATATGTGATATAGAGAGAGAAATAGAGAGGGAAGGAGAGAGAAAGAGGGAGAGAGAAGGGGGCAGGGAGGGAGGGAGAGGTAGAGATGGATAGGTGAGATACATCACTAATTTCTTCACACTGTCCACTACATTTCACAACCGTAAATAATGTGGGCTCAGCCTATCGAAATAAGTATTGCACCTTATTGGGATGCAACTACTAGTAGATATATGCTTTGTCATTGAATGAATCACTAGATTATTTGAAATGTTAACTACACTTTTATTATCACAAAAGATAGATATAGGCTCGCTAGTTACAACTGTAATATTTTCCAATGCCTATCTCATCCACAAAACTTGTATACAACATGATGCTACCACAATATATTCAACCTTTGCAATAAAGGAACTAAATCCTACTTCTTACGCAACCATGAAACCAATATAAATCCAAGAAAGAATGCACCACCACTTGTACATTTCATTTCATCAAAACAACTAGCCCAATTTGTATCTATATAATAACTTAATATTAAATCAGTATCCTTAGGATACCACACACCATAATCTAGAGCTCTTCCATTGCTTCAAGAAATAAAGTGGATCATGTATGTTAAGAGAACCATACACATAATAATCAGATACCAACTATGGTCTCATCAAGTATGTTATGGAAACCATACCCACAAAATCGAATACCAACTATGGTCTCATCAGGTATGTTAAGGAAACCATACCCACAATAAACAAGTACATGAGTTACCTACTGCAGATCGTCAAGATGGTGGCCTTAACCGATCCCTAGCCCTCATACTTACTAAAGCAAAAACAAATACTGACTATTGTCCTAGACAAAGTGTCATCACACAACTTGTCATGGGTTATCCTTTGGGATTCTTCCTAGGCTCTGACCCCCACTAAGGGTTATCCTGGTGGCCTCTACCAAATTCTCAGCCCCCATACTCACTCATGCGGAGTCAAATACCTTTCGTACAGACAAGATAGATGACCTTGCCATTCTAGGCCTTCCCACTCATCCCAAGTCTAAACAAGCCCTTGTGTCTATGAGTGAGGCATAATTATCTTGATTAGTGAGAAGTACCACCTAATCTTCTAAGTTTTGGTTTAGTTATCACTTGATTAAACCACCCCCATGGGTTATCTAGTTTACCTCTTCCGGGCTCTGGCCCCTATGGAAGCCACTCTTCTACTTGACAACACACATACCATCCAAACAACAAGGGTACAAAGTGCAACAACCAATATTACACAACCACTCCTTTCTCAGGAGGTAACATAAGATAAAACCATGTCCAAACATTGGAGGTAACAACAATAACAAAACCACTCCTACAAGGAGGCACAATTTCATAATCCACTCCTTTCTCAGGAGGTACAAAAAATTCCCATTCGTAGAAACTGGGTATAACATTGACATAACTTCATGCACTTTCCAAGGGAATTAACAAATAGTCGACATGACAAGATGACAACCCCCAACCTCTAGGGTCCATTGGAAGACTTACAGATTAAACACACTTAACCCATTTCCCAAAACATGAACTCAGAGGAAATAATCACGAAGGAAAGTTGTGAAGAATTAAACTAATTTGGATATGTTAAATCCATTTCCTTGAATAACACTCAGTGATTTATTCCACTAATAAATTTGATCTAATAACGTCTCTTCTAGACAAAGGATAAAATTTAAACAAATATCTAATCCTTAATTGTATCAAAATAATGATAAGATTAAGGAGTTACTTCATCAATTCATAATATATCATTTAAAATAATTATTCCTTTTTGCAAAGATATAACATTTAAAATCCATTAATTTCACTATTTAAATCATATTACTTTTATCTCCATTAATTCGCCTTTTCAAATATATTATTTTAAAAATAAACAATAATAATTTGCTAAGAACCCAATATTTAAATCTCTCCATTATGTTCAAATCATGATATTAATCAACTCAACATTTTAAAATTTATAATCCCAACTATAACATAATACTTAAAAAACTTCCCAATTGCATTTAAATTTATGCTATTACTTTATTCACCCATTTTAATATATAAAAGTATACATATATTAAAATCATAATCTTAATTAAATATACATTTAAATTAATATTCTAATATTATATAAACATAATATAAAGTATAAAATATCTATAAATTAATGATTAATATATGTATATATAATAATATTTAATATTATATATATAAATAATATTAAAATATTAAAAAACGATATTTTAATTTTTAAATTTATTTTTTGACCAACAACCCCATTTCGTGCCTCAGGCCACGCACACACATTTTAGGGCAGGGGCAGCTGCGAATTTCCTTCCCTGGCCACGTGTTTTACTGTGGTCTTTGGGCGGCGGAAGAAGTTTCCACGAGCGGCGGGTATGTGAACAGTGAACCCCATCATTGGAGGCGCTTGTTCATAGCGCCGCCAACAATGGCGGTGGTTGTTTGAACAACGGTTGTGGGTGGTGGTTGGGAAGGCCGCACTGGGCATGACTCCCTTCCCACACACCTCCCATGGGGGGTGCAGTGGGGAGGTCAGCCCCCAGCGCCACCTCCCACCATTATTTTTTTATTTAAATTTAAATTTTTAATTTTTTTAATTTTATTTTATTTTTATTTTTATTTTTTAAAAGGGACGTACGGATTTCTTGAAATCCGCACCACAAATAGGGCATTTATGAAAACATATATTTAACAACTCCTCAATACCCAAAATTAAATATATACAATATATATATATATATATATATATTAACTCTTTTTGATTTGCAAAA
Organism: Sequoiadendron giganteum; assembly: GCA_007115665.2. NCBI lineage: Eukaryota > Viridiplantae > Streptophyta > Pinopsida > Cupressales > Cupressaceae > Sequoiadendron > Sequoiadendron giganteum. Next base: position 508,778,767 of record CM021100.1, read on the forward strand.
CAATTTGAGAAACTAATTTTCAAAACAATTAATTGCAGCCAAGAACAAAAAGTTTTCTTTTGAAGAATAATTATTCCTATGAAGAGATTTTGCAAACAAACTCAGATTTCAACATGGGTTTTCTATTTTTCCAAACATAATCTATTTGAGTTTCCAAACAAAGATTTTTGCAAACAACATATCCAAATCTTTGAATTTTTTATCAAAACCAAAATAAATTTAATAACATGAACCTTGTTTCCAAAATTTTGAGAAGATCCAGAGGGTGCACCGATCCTTGCTTGGATTCCCTCTTCAAACCAACAGTTTCCTCAGATTCAAACAAAAACCCACAAAATGCAAAATTCTTCCTCCATCCATTTTCAATTTTCCAAAATTTTCATAATCCCAACTTGTGAGGAGAAAATCGATAATAATGAAAAATCCAAAATATCCATACAACAACCCTCATCAATTTCTGAAAACAAAAAATACAAAATATCTCTTTTTTTCAATTTTGAATTCAACTTTCAAAATTTGACTTTTAACTCATTTTTTCTTATTTTTTCAATTTCAACAAATATCCAATAATTTTGAAAATGAATTTGGTTAATTCAAATTAATTAATTTAATTAATTCAATAAAATAAATCTAATCCAAGATTAAATTATTTTATTAATTAAATTAAATTAATTAATAACCTTAAATAACATTTTCACATTATAACCAGATTAATTTAATCAATTTAAACGTATTAAACCATTCAATTACCCAATTTAACCTGCAATTAAATAATGAAGAGAGGTCACAATATTCAAAGAACACAACTCGACAACACTTGACGACATACTAGGACTAGGGTAATGACTTGGCATGGAAAACCTAGCTACTATCTCCCAATCGAATATCGTTGGGAATTGAACACGCTCAAACCTGTGAGACCAGGTAGAGTCGACGTCCTGTACCTATCAACCTCCGATCATAGAGTATATCCACATGCATATATATATCACATTTAAAACACACTGTGAAGAGGGAATTATAGAATCGCAGGCCACTCACAAGCAAGTGATGTGATACCGTCCCCTTCACCACTACAATTTTATGAATTGATGAATCTAACATCAATAATATGATCAAAAGCATAAAAAACATCAATTCAATTATCCACTATGCTAATTAAAAGCATGTCACAATGATAACATCAGAATTAACTACTAGCACATCAAAATATTATATTCACATCGCTTTACAGATATCGATCAAACAACAACTGAGTTCTAAGTCAAAGCACAAACATAAAGTACAACATAAACAAACAGAACACTGTTTGATCAAAAGAACAAAACGGAGGGGTCTTACACATTCTTATCATCACACATTTACTAACACAAGGGTATACACAAGTAGATCATATCATATTTCCACCACACCCTTGTCCCAATTTGGATACCCAATGTCCCAAAATTGAGTCACAAACATAAAATTCACTAATTTGTCATAACACATATAATAATGCACTTTTAAGCCTTTGACACACTCAATTTATAAAAAAACACTTAGCTACATTAAACAACATAAAGACCACTTAGTGCTATCAATCCATGAATTGGTTTACACTTGAAACTATTACCAACACCAAAGCACATCACTATCGCATTGGATTTCCAAGAAGGAGTTTCATATATGGGTAATCCCACAATAATGGTTCACAATTTTTGGCCAAATTGGACATTGAACTGATTTTTTTTAACTAAATCTTCACTTTCAGTCACCTATAGTGGGTAAACGTGAGGAATTTGAAGATGATGCAAACAAGTGATTCGTTGAATTTTGTTTTTAGTATCTAAATATATTTTTTTCAAAAAATTTGGAATCAAATTGCACTTCTTTTTCCATGTCCTTCGAAAACTAGTTTTTAATATTAAACACCATTTAAAGAGTGGCATTACTAGCTAACACAACTTTTTTTCTATGAAGGATAAAATTCTATTTTCTTAATTTAGATTTGTAGCTATGATATATAGTGAATGGAATTGGTTTCATAGCATTTCATTAAATATTATTTTCTTAATTAAGTTTCAAATTCAAACTAGTTACAATTTAGACATGATTTACTAGCTAGAACATAAACATTTTTTTTTATGTATGAATAATCTCTTTTTTTTTTGGTTGAATCAAGGAAATAAATATCTAGTGCACTAATATATTTTAATTTTTTTTCATAATTTTCTATTTTTCCACATGTGGAGAAAAAAGACCTTGATTTTCAGTGAAAAACCTACATTCATAAGAAATAAAAAATAAATATAATAATCAAATTAAATATATTTAAAATTATACTTTTTAGAAAGCTTATAATAAGCACTAAATACTTTAAAAAAAATAAATTTAAATGAATTAATTTGATCCCCGAAAAGGTAAACCAAAATGGGTTTTTTATTAGCATTTTGATAAGTGTAAAGGAGACTCAATTATAGGTATGGTTTAAAAATAGTGGGGTTCTATCCAAGGGGGTTTTATCTAAGGTATTTTTATGAAACCCTCTTCAATTAAAATCCTTCAAATAGAACTTTTAAAGGCTTGAATAATTATATTTCTAAAAATATGTGATTTCAGCAAAAACTAGAATGTTGCAAAAAGTGTAAACGACTATTGTGGGATCACCCATAGGGGGAGTCGGAGATTTAACATACATGGGTAAAAATATGTGAATAAATATCCTAATCAAATCTCTACCAAAAAATCCACATTATTCCACACCAAAGCCACAACACCACATTAGTGCCACATCATAAAAACAACCAGATCAACACCCTTATTCCTCCCAACAATAAATGTATAGAAATTATAATGGGATACTCATATCTCCATAGATTCAAGGTTACTCATACCCTAGTAATGGTTATTTCCCCAAGGTATACGCATATCCCAAATAATGAAATTCCCCTTTGTGTGGGAGCTACACTCACTCAAACCCCTTGCACTTGGAGAACCCAAAATATCCTCTTCAGAAGAGGGGGGTCAACTCCTATATAACCAAATATTTCAAATCCTCATCATGACACTCAAGACCAGCATTATTTTCATAGAAAAGTAAATAATTTCACCATGTATTAGAACAAAATATTGCACTAAGGACTAACTTCTTGTTTACACACATGATTCAACTCATAGTTCTATTGCTCCAATTTTAAGCATGATTATTACAAATAAGATAAATACTAATAAATGATGTTAACTTTCTTCATATATTGCTATTGCATTCTAATTTTCTACTTGAATAATTATTATAATATTTTTCATTTTATTTAGCAATGCTACCATATTAATTCCTTTGAACAAGAAAACCTCAAGTTACTATCATCAAGAAAAGAAAATAAGAGTTTCATTCACGGTTTAACATTTCATTTTCTAACAACCAAAGTTAATATTTCCAATCTTGAAGCATGCCATCAACATTGCATTCAATTCATATTAAACTTGGTCATACTTGTCTAGAATAAACAACTGATCTATATAGTTTTCATAGTTAAATTGTCACAATAACAAATACTATCCAATATGTAGAGAATGCATTATCCTTAATAAATATCCCACATGTTTATGGTGGATTTACTAGATTGTATTAAATTTGTAAATCCCAACCAAGAAAACATCAAACTACCATGACCCACTTTATTGTAGTAATCTTCAAATAGTTGCTTAAAGAAATAACTCTATATAATTAACATCCCTTATTATGAAGGAAGGAAGTTATAGTGATGAATATAAGTAAATTTGATTAACTAATTCAAGAATGAAATTTACCCTAAACAAGACTCATAATTCTTTATATCCAACTCAAATTAATCTAGATTAATATTCTCCAATGGTTCTAACTAATACTACTTGAATTAAACAATATTTCAATCCATATCTATACTGAAATAAGAATTCATATAAAGAAGAACATTGGAGAATAAAATGTAACTTAGAAACAAATGTTGTTCAAATAACTCTTATGACATTAATCTTTCATGAAACTTAATGATTCAAAGAACAAAATATCCTTGTTTTAGACATGGATAAGGAGATAATAATTAAAAATAACCCATTTAGGAACAAGGAACTTTGATATCACAAAATAAGTGAGTATGACAAGGATATAATTAACAGGATAATTTATTTACAAAGCTAAGGAATAAATGCTTAATTATAAGTATTTCTAATCTTCATCAAATTAAAAAATTGCACACAATGGGACCCTAAGAAAAATAAGCTAACAACCCCAAATTTGTTAGTGTCGGAACCTCGCTCTGATACCAAATTTCATGCCCCAAAATTAATGCAACCAAACAATACACAAGCGCCAATTTTTTTTAATAAACACAAAAAAAAATAATAGTTGTCAACCACACATGAACATAGCAATATACCAATGGGAATCTAAACATTAAATATCCCCAACACTTATATTAGTATCATGAGTACCATTATTCTTTAACATCCCCTTTAATATTTATATTTACTAAAATTACTAATTTTGACACTATTATGATAAAGTTAATCTTACATTTAATACTCAATATTAATATGCCACCCTCATTAAGTAGCTATCCAAATGGCTATGCCACTCACAATGTTAATACTTTATTATTATCCTCATTAAAATTACTAAAGATAGTATTACAAATTTCACTTTTATTAGATATATAGTTTAATGTTAACACCTCTCCTAAAATTTATATTTAATACCAACCTTTCTTATATTATCAAAGATAATATCACCAATTTTACTCTTAGTATTATCATTAGTTAAATTTATTTTCTAACATTTCGAGTTCCAAATTTACTATTAGTATAGTTAACATCATTATTTATAAGGTATTATATATGTACACATAATGAATATTTCTAATAGCTCTACCAATTGCAAACCTACTACTTACAATTCACTAATACATCTATAATTATTATTCTTGAAACCAAAATTACCCTACTACTACTTTATTTTAACACCAATGATTCAATGCTAATGTTACTCTTAGTGTTATTATTAATGGTACTCACATCATTTTCATCCTTAAATGATGATGATATTATTATGATTGAAAATCATAACAATAATATCATCAGTGGATAAAGTATTTATTACTCTTAATTTAGAAGTTTTCTAAATTAATGACTATCTAATAAATATTTGCAACAATTTAACTTTATGTGAAGACCCAAAAAAATCAAACCCCAACTAGCCATGACTAGCATCAGATTGTGAAATAGATTTATCCCTTGTAGAAAACTAGACATCCAACAAGATTACTTTAATATTATCTATTCAACAACCTAAACCCTTGAAATTTCGAATTCTTCTTTCCTCACTTAACGACCATAGTTAATCACTAAAGACAAACTCTCTTAAGTAAAATTAACTCTATTATGAAAAGTAGAGATAATTACTTAATTACTAAAGGATACTAGAATTTTCACATTAAATGGTACTCTGATTTTTAATATAAGTCAAGAAAGAAAAATAATCCCATATAATTAATAACAACATTAATGAAGACAATTTATTGTAAACTATTCAAAAGACTATGTCAAATGACAACAATGCATAAAGATATTTTAAAGGATAATATAGATAATACAATTGATGGAAAAAGATATGGAAAAGAAAATGAAATTGTCTTATTAATTTTGTTATTTCTTGATAGTATCTATATCTTAAATCTAAGATAGGTTAGAAATTACACAAAATTATCAATATATTCAAATAATAATTCAAATATTCTCCAACTTTTTTTAAACTTTTTTGCTTTATTTCATAAAATAATCGTTACCCATAATTATGACTAAACTATACCCACTTAATAAAACCCTATGAAGTTTACAAAAATTCTTCTTAATGCAACTCCAATTAAGGCTTCAAAAGATAAGAGTAATTAAAAAAACCAACGTATTAATTTGGATGTGATTGCTATTTTTCAAGTCGAAATTGCCGAGAGAAAACATTCTCTTCTTTTCAGATTCATTTACCTCTTACCATGCAATTAATATAGACAAATTTATGATCATTTTTAAATCTTAGTGTTCTTTAAAAACTACAAATTATTGAAAATTATTTGCATATTTATGCCTCTGTAATCATGAATGTAGATATTTTTGATCATCGGCAATATGAAATTCATACCTTAAAATTGGTTTTAAAATGAAAGGCAAAATATATTAAAAATAGCTTGTTCATTTGTAAATTTATTTTGCTACATGAATTTATTGTGCTTTGTTTTATTGTTTACCTTTCTAGATTTTAGACTCTATCGACTAGTATTTCATTTAATTTAAAATGATATTAAATACCTTTCATGTATTTAATATGTATTCACACTATATTTTTTTTACAAGTTTCCTTACATTTTTTATTTTAAACCTAAAGGAATTCATTCGAATAATCCTTTCTTTTTATATCTTTCTTATATAAGAGAATGTAGAATAGATTCTTTCTCTCTTTTTAAAAGTATATATACATATATTTAATAAAAAAATTTAATTTTAATTATATTAAAAGTGATAATCTAGATATAAGGAGACTTTTAAAATTCCATTGTCAAATGAACATTTAATTGTTTTTAAATTAGTATGTATATGATAATATGGTTTATTTATTTTATAAAGGATAATCTAGATAATACAATTGATGGAAAAAGATATGGAAAAGAAAATGAAATTATCTTATTAATTTTGTTATTTCTTGATAGTATCTATATCTTAAATCTAAGATAGGTTAGAAATTACACAAAATTATCAATATATTCAAATAATATTTCAAATCTTCTCCTGCATTTTTTTAAACATTTTTGTTTTATTTCACAAAATAATTGTTACCCATAATTATGACTAAACTATACCCACTTAATAAAACCCTATGAAGTTTACACAAATTCTTCTTAATGCAACTCCAATTAAAGCTTCAAAAGATAAGAGTAATTACCAAAACCAACTTTGCAAACCTAAAAAGCCAACGTATTAACTAATACCTATTCCATATAATATTTGAACCTTTATTTCCCATCTAATTTGGATGTGATTGCTATTTTGCAAGATGAAATTGCTGAGAGAAAACATTCTATTCTTTTCAGATTCATTTACCTCTTACCATGCAATTCATATAGATAAAATTATGATCATTTTTAAATCTTAGTGTTCTTTAAAAACTATAAATTATTGAAAAGTATTTGCATATTTATGCCTCTACAATCATGAATGTAGATATTTTTGATCATCGACAATATGAAATTCATACCTTAAAATTGATTTTAAAATGACAAGGAAAAATATATTAAAAGCAGCCCATTCATTTGTGAATTTATTGTTCTTTGTTTTGTTGTTTACCTTTCCACATTTTAGACTCTATCGACTAGTATTTCATTTTATTTAAAATGATATTAAATACATTTTATGTATTTAATATGTATTCACACTATTTTTTTTCTTGTAAGTTTCCTTACATTTTTTATTTTAAACGTAAAGGCATTCATTCAAATAATCCTTTCTTTTTATATCTTTCTCATAGAAGAGACTTTAGAATAGATTCTTTCTAAAATATATATACATATATTTAACAAAATTTCTTTATTTTAATTATATTAAAAGTGATAATTTAGATACAAGGAGACTTTTAAAATTCCATTTTCAAATGAACATTTAATTGTTTTTAAATTAGTATGTATATGATAATATGGTTTATCAATTTTTTCATTTATATCTAATTCTTAAATATTTTTGTATAATTAGTATGTATATGTATGATTTAAGTATTTATATATTGTGTTCATATATTTTGTTTTAAAGTGATAAATATAAAATCTAACTAGTTGTATTATGAAAGGTAATTCAAAAAGGAAAATATTATACTTTTAATTTTCATTAGTATTTAGATTTGTGAAGACTGTAAGTACATGCTTTTATTTACTTTACTATAAGAGAATCTTTAATTTACACCTTTAAAGTTTTCTCAAACAATATTGGAGTTTTGATGCCCAAGAGACAATATTTTATTCTCTTGAAGGTCTACACAAAGGCTTAGATAATTGCACATATAAAGTCTATCTTTACCCAAAAAATTAGCCTTTTAAAATTTAGAGACCTAAACATTCCTAATGTTCCCTTGAAAACACACATCTAGATGCAAGAGTAGACATATTTACAAATTTGAATTATTAGACTCAAAGAATAATGGTATGTCGAAAAAACTACCCTCTTGGAAACTTGAACCTTCCTTATTTCACAAGATCATCCTCTACCTTCTTAAACTTCAAAAAAAAGAACCTTCCAATTGGCTTCAACTTCAACATATGTACACCTAAAAGGATAAATCAACAAAAACACAATATGGCCAAAATCATCTACTCCCAACCATAGGATTGATATTCAATCCACCCACGAGTTCTTAGGGTCACATAGATCTTCCTTACACACACACCACCACTACTCTCAAGGGTTCCTTAAACGAATTAAACCACATACTATGTACAATGCCAACTCTCATACTATAGTTCATCACCCAACCCTTAAATAGCTATACACATTAAGAGAAACTAAAATAATATGGAACTCCAACATAATAAAACTAATCACATAATGTCAATAAATACCCAGAAGAATCTAGCAATAAGTTGCATATAAAATTCAGAACATAAACAATATTTGATGCATCTTATAAAAAAATATACAAAGGGGTAGACCTTAAAAAAAAAAGTGCAAATCCAAAAGGTTATAGTCTCTCCTTCTCCAAGCCATTCTATTCCATTCTTCCTCTCGCATCCTCTCCTCTATCTACACCAAGAATTATCTTTCCCAAAAGGAAAAAGCATCCCAAGGAAAAAAGCATAACCAAAGAAAAAAGAGAGAATCCAAGAAAAATAAAGAATCCCCTTCCCCTTTTAAAGGGAAGGAATATATAGAAGGAAAAAAGGAAACTTTCCATGTTGATCCCAAGCCCTTCTACATTGCAAGAACCTAGAAGAAAAGTACTATAGGATACAACTAGTTTCTAAAAATGATGAAGTTCCAACACCTTCTCTTTTATTGACCCATATTCCATAGCTTGCACCTTCAAATACAATTAGTATAGTATCCCACAAGTTCCCATAAATGATGAAGTCCTAAAACCCTTCTCTTTTATTGACATATCTTCCCCAACTTCCAACTATGAATCAAAGACACCCATCATGCAGAGCATCCTAGATATAAAAGTAGTGATGAGAGATAATGGTTGTGGAGACTATAACTTGAAAAAAGACTTATTTGGAATTGGATAATTACCTACTCCCAGATTCTATGGGAAGCCTAAACCTATTAGAAAGGTATCAAAGACATTTAATATAATCTACAACTCTCACAAAGTGGGGAGATTTGAACAAAGAAATTATTGATGAGGAAAATATATTAGAATTTATCTATCAAGATAATATACCAAATCCCTTTCTTCCAATGGAGGATGAAAACAAAGGATAGTAGTTGATGAAGGGTTAGGGAAACAACAAAAATGAAAATATTGGTCAAAACAATAATGGTCTGCTTGAACCTCTTGCTCTTGAGAAATGACCTAATAAAATCCATGTCTTGGATGTACAACAAGTAAAGTGACCCTTTTCGGAAAGGGTGCTTATTTTAAGGGAGTCAAAAATTCCTCTTTGTTACCTACATCATGTTATGATACCATTAATGAACTCCCCCTCAACATCACAGACCTATTTAAGGATACTTTTGTATTCATGATAACCAACACATCCTTTGCTTCCAATATCCAAATCATTGAATTCAACCTAGTATATCCCAAACTTATAAATTGGGACAAACAAGGATCAATAGCTATCTTAGATTCATTAAAAAAAAATGAAGCTATCTCTGAGTTCATGGGGCTTTACAACCACATCCCATATAAGTGCCACAAAGTATTTTTTACATTCAAGTGGTTACAAAAGGATACTATAGGGAAACGATTGATTCCCTCAGTCATAAAATGGAAAATATAAGAATCATTTCTCGATCCTTAAAGAAAAACCACACTATGACACTTTTTATCATAACATAGTAAAAATAAAGTATACATCTAATGGTGGAAACCTCTTTGAGGTGCCCAAGGATGAGGGATTTAATATTCCCCTTAGGACAATACAATAAGAAAATTTAGCAATGCTTGATAAAAAATCCAATCTAATCAATGTAGGGACAAAGGAAGCATCACAAATCACTTTTTATGTAGAATCGTGCATTGGTGAAGAGAAAAAGAACTTGGAAACATTCTTGAAAGAGCCAAAGGTATAATTTGCATGGTCCAATGTAGACATGGAAATCCTCGATCTTGAAGTAGTTTTTCACCATCTTGTGGTTTATTCTCATGCTAAGATGGTAAAGGAAAAGCTAAGGAAAATGCACCCATAGATAACATTATTGGTCAAACTAGAGTTATAAAAGCTTCTTGACATGGGTTTCATCATACCACTTTATTATCCTGAGTGGCTTTCAAACCTTGTACAAGTCTCAAAGCCCATTGGGGTCATAAAAATATGTAATGACTTTAGAGATTTCAACAAAGCATGTCCTAAGTATGATTTTACTTTACCTAATATTGATGTCATTATAGATCTTACTACTACACATAAAATTATTTCACCCATAGATTCTCAGGGTACAACGAGATCATGATATCCAAAGAATATGGACATAAAAAACCATTTATATGTCCATGGGGAATGTATTGTTGGAACACGATTCTAATTCGTCTAAGTAATATTGGATCCACCCATCAAAGAGAAATAACTTTGATTTTTCATGATATGATTCTCAAGACTTTCTAGAAGACTGTGGACAATATTTTGGTAAAGTTAAAAAAAAGGAAGGAACATATAAAGGTACTGGGACCAATCTTTGATAGGCTGTAATAGTAGTTGGGTATGGTTGAACCCAAAAAAGTGCAACTTTGGTGTAACTTCTGGAAAAATGAAAGAGATCTAGCTAAGGTCAAGATGATCCTGTATATAGAACCACCACAAACACTGAAGAAACTGTGAGGTTTAAAAGGGAGATTACAGTCTATCAAAATATTCATAGCACAAATGGTAGATAAATTTCATCCCTTTTCTCACCTTCTTCACAAGGGGATAACCTACAAATGGGATTCAAATTGTGACAAAGAATTCCAACAATTCAAATATTACCTACTAATAACCCTTATCCTTTTGCCACCAATAGCTAATAAATATATGATTATTTATATCTAAACTACATAAGTAGCTAGGATCTCTTCTTGGTCAACATGATGAAATAGTGAAGGAGAAAGTTATTTAATATGTCTATAAGACTTTCGTCGGATATGATCTAAAATATTCATTAATTGAAAAATCTTCCCTAGTAGTGATGCTCAATTCTCAAAATGTTTAGAACTACATTCTTTCTTACTAGGTAAAGCTTATCTGTATGATAAATATATTGAAGTAGTACCCTCATAGAATTTTACATAGAGTGCATTGATTAAGGGGCTATCAAGGGGAATGCTATAATGGATCAACTAGCAGAGTCACCTGTCTGCACAAAAATAATGTCTGAATTTATTGATGTCACTATTTACCCTTAATAAGGTGGAGCAGTGGAAGTTGTATTTTTATGGTTCACATACCTATGTATCCATGCAGGAATCCTATTCATAACCCTACAAGGGTATTATATACCTAAGTCATATCGGTTAGCTTTCCCATGTACTAATAACATCACTAAGTATGAGGCTCTTATCATGGGACTGAGGATTGTAATACAATGAAAAATCCAAAAAATGAAGGTCTATGGATATTCTTAGCTAATTTTAAACCCTGAGGAATTTAACTATAATGAAAACTATTGATTTGTAATGTTTTGTCTATAGATTCTAAATATATTTTATTCAAAAAAATTTGAATCAGATTTCAGTTCTTTTAACATCTCCTTGGAAAACTATGTTTTTTTAAAAAAATAACATGTTTAAGAAGTGACGCTCACCGTATACAACATAGATTTTTTTGTATGAATGATAAAATTCTAATTTTTTCAAATTTAGATTTGTAACTATGATATCTAGCACTTTCATTTGGTTTCATAGTGTTTTATAAATTTTTTTTTTTTTAATCAAGTTTTGAAGTCAAACCAATTACAATTCAGACATAGGATGGCTGTATACAACATAACTTTTTCTGTATGTATTGAAATTCAATTTTTTTATTTTAATCAATCAAGGACATCAATACCTAGCCTAAACACATTTCTTAACTATTTGTTTTGGTAATATGATTTTTCTTCACATGTGTAGAATAGAGAGCTTGATTTTTGATGAAAACCCAATATTTAATAAAACAAAAAAATAAATACATAATAAAGCCAAAACATATTAAAATTATATTCGATGGATAGTTCATTTTGAGGCATCCAATTGGGTTTGTGAGGTCTCCTCCATTTTCTTCATCAATCCAAGCTTCAAAACATAAAATTTGGAAATTTTTACCACCCAAGGGGGAAAAGGAGGGAAATGGGGGGTTTTGAGCAAAACCTAGCTCATTCAAATCCTGGTTCATTTGAACCCCCTTTCAAAAATGGGTTCCTTTGTTTTTTTCTTGCGGGAATGGGGGGAAGTTAATTAAATGGTTTTGATCGAACCCTAGCTCATTCAAACCCTCTTTTGGTTCATTCAAACCCCAAAACTGATTTTTTTTGGCATGGGGTCATTTTTTTCAGCTTTTCCTTCCTCACTCCAATTGTAAATCACTTTTGTGGGTTCACCCACTAATGAAAATACAATGCAACTAATCAAAGCATCGATAAAATCAACATTATCAACCTTGACACTTGCACTCTCAACAATGTTTCTTTTTTTTTTGTAGCACCAATAGGCTTTGATTTTAGTAGAATATCCAAGGAGTATTCTTTCATCAGAGCTTGTGCATAAAATGTTGCTAATCTTTCTTCATCTCTTCTGATATAATATTGTCTTCCAAATAATCTAAAGTACTTGACAGTAGGAATCATTTTTCTTGTACTTTGTTATGTATATAGACAACAATATTAATTTCTCCTCTCTAGTAGAATTTCGGTAGGCTAGATTCCTTCATCATAGTCCTTGTACCTTCTTGAATAGTCCTATTTTTTATTTCAACCAATCTATTTTTTTGAGGAGTCCGAGGGGCATACAAGTGCCTCTTTATGCGATGATTGTCTCAAAACATGTTAAATTCATTGGAGGTAAACTCCCCACCTATGTCAATCCTTAAAAACTTCATTTTCATATCCATTTCATTCTCAATCATTAAATGCTTTGAACTAGAAAAGAAGAAAATTGTTGGCTCGTCTCTTTCGCTTCTAGGATTTTGGACCTAAAAGAAGAGAGGTCAAATTTTCCTTAGTCTTCACTCAAGAAAAAGCGCTTGATATTTCAATGCAGAGGATATTGAAATATGGAAAAGTGACTATTCTAGGGAATTGAATGATGTAAAATGAGGGGTTCACCACCAAGTGTAAACTTGGAAAAGACAGTGAGTTGCAAAACACAATGTGATATGCAAAGTGATGTAGAAAGATGAGAAAAATACAGTAAAAGACTATGAGACTGAAAGTGTGCACTTGGAATATTGAAGAAGGTAGCATGGAATTTTGTATTACTTAAAAATATTCTATTGAAGCTAACTAGGACTCATTCACCAAGCTGGGCGAATAAGTTGTTTTTGATAAAATTTACTAGAGTAGGTTTCATCCAAAACGGTGTCTAGATTTGTGAGAATCTTGATCAAGCCTATATAGTGGGACTCATTTGGAAATATTTGTGAATTAGTCCACTTCTACCTTTTTAGAAGTTCCAGGAGCTAGATATTGTGTCTCTCGGTCTTCTCTACTTTTTTTGCTAGTTTTTGGATTTAAATCTATAAAATACCACCTGTAGGTCTTCTCCAAGCTTCTCCAAGGCTTGATGACAACTTTGAAAACTTTAGGGATTACACAAATTTTCTCCAACTTTGACTCTTGACAAATCTACAACCTAGCCCTACAAATCACACACAAGAAGAGGGAAAAATGTTGTGGGGTTAGAGAATAGGGGTTTGCCTTGGTAAAACCCCTTATTGGTAGTCAAACCTTGAAATGAAAGAAAATGTAAAGGGATAATGACGAATGAACAAAAGATAATGTTGCAACTCACCAAACCCTAGCAATAAGGTGTTGCAATGTTGCAATGGACATGGTCATTGATTCTTGCTTGAGTGACATTGATCTTGAATGCAATGGGTGCTTGAATCATGGACTCATGTACCGAAGTGATTCTTTTTTTTTTGTAATTTTTTCCAGGTAAATAATTAAATATAATTTTTATTTCAACTTTTAAAAATTATTAAAAACTTGTATGTTTTCCCACCTTAACTCGGTCAAAAATTAATGAAATTCATTTTTTTTAATCCTATAGTATGTGAAGCATAGAATGTGATGCATATTTTGGATTCAAAAAATGTGATACCATTTAAAAGCTATAGATGTTTTTCAATCAACCTATCAATGAGGACTTTATTCGTAATTCAAATAGAAAATGAATAATAATTATTTATTAAACTCAAAGTCAAGAATAATTTATATTTTTGGAAATATGAGCATATCCTTTAAAAACCCTTTTCGTTTCATCAATTTTGGGTAAAAAAAAGTCGTCAGCCACATACCCATCATATTGCCACTTTTTGGCCCATCATGATCCTGCACATACGCTTTACTACATAGGAATTAGTCTTCCTGATGCAAACTAGATATTTGAAGAAAAAGAAGGTGAATATTTTCGTATGTAGTAGTATAAATAATAGCTATATCTATAGTAGAGAGCTATTCTGGTTTTGAAAAGATATGTCATCATCAAACATAGATCCTTGCCATATTCCATGAAATGAAAGATAGTTTCGTCTAAATCACATGAGCAGATTGAAAGAGATTCTCAAGTGTAGATAGCAATCAGAAGACAACATTCATAATATATTCACTACAAAAAAATAGAAACCCTAGCAAGGATACAAAGCAAGATAGGTTCTTATCATTCTTATATGCCATGAATCAAAATTCTTCCATGAATCAACAACCTGTGGAATATCAAGATTGAATAAAAAATGCATACACAATATAGTCATGATGAGGAGCCTAGATCATCAATATAGGTGGCAATCATGAAGTTTTTGTTAATAATATGAGACAAATCATGAATCATTAAGAATTTCCAGAGATCATCAACCATGAATGTAGGATTTGAGACATTTACAAATGATTTAAAATGGTCATTAAGAGTAGTTACAACATACAACAAAAAGTTACAAGATAAATAAACAAATAAGTTGGAAAGGTGTTCAAACCTTCTAGACAAACCACAAGGGAATTGATAGCCAATATAGCTAGATAACCATCACTCTTTCACTATGCAAGGTACAAAAAGAATATTACAAAGGGTAGAGATGATAGAGGGTAATAGAGCTTAAACGAAGGTAAAGATTTTGCAAACATGTTAATGCACAATGACTATCACAAGCATGAAGATAGCATCTCTCTAGAAGAGAATTCACAAGGTAAGATTTATGATAAACACTGTAGAAAATTAGATCTTAGCCATTGTGATAAGGTAAGATCCATTCATGTGAGCAATTTAAGCAAATTTTCAGGAGAGGATAATCATTATTGTTCAAAAGTCACAAAGATACAAAAATAGGTGCATCTATGGCTATTGACAATCACAAAGAATAATATACCTAGACAGGAAGTTCCAGTTGTCACTAAGCACGAGTGCTCTACCAAAGGCTTTAGCTTGATGTGGACATATAGTGATAATTGTGACTACTCATTATGGTAGTTATTAAGAAGCTACCAATGTAGGGGTTACTAGGAGATATATGATACATGGGCATAATTTCTTAATGTCGGATGATATTTCATTTAGCATATCTAGAATGAACTTATGGGCGTATGCAACAAGGTAAAATCCCATGGCCTACAATAGGTAAAACCCTCAAACTACCATAGGAAACAAAATATATTGGATTCTATGGAGGTTTGTCTCACACAAGTATTCTATCATTGCATAAAGGATGAACAAACCCTCATGTATACAAGTTTACAAGCCTAAGACCTATGCAACTGAAGGATTCAAGCTCTCAACAATAGGAAGAAAAAAAATCCACAGCCTTAGCATATATAAGGGCCTCATAAAGGAAGAAAATTACAAACTAAATTTGTAGAAAATTCTTCATTCTATAGAATCAATCTAACCCATGGGGTTTTTTCCCATAACACAGTAATGGAAGAGAAAATACATTCATTATTTTACTAATATCAAGAATCTTGTTGATAAAGAATAAAGAACAGTGTGAAGTTCAAGCAATGGACTACTTACCTCATTCTTTATTTTTGAGGAAAGGCTCTCAAAATACCACTTATAGTGCTCTTAAAATGGTCAAATGGTAGTCAAGAAAATCTCAGAAAAATAACCCAAAAAGAACGGGAAATGGAATAGATTTGAGCTCCAAACCCTGCCTCTCATGTTGGTGGTCAACAACAACATTTTTGAAATGAATACATGAAAAATGTAAAAGTTTAGGGTGTGAGTATCCTTTACTCACACTAATTTGAATAATGGTTCTTTCTGACCATGTTTTATGCAAATCATTTCTTATTATTAATACCTTCAAGGTCTTGACTTTAAGTCAATTGACCTAATCATGATTGGGAGCTATGTGTTTTGAAAAAAGAATTAAATTAAAGCTTTATTGTTATCATTTGGAGTTAAAGAGGTGGAGCACATCACTTATATATTTGCATGATTTTTTGACAAAAATCAACTATGAAATTAAATATTAAATATAAGAGATACCTTAATATTTAATATGTGATGTATAAAAGGAGGAGTACTACATCTCAAATATTAAAATAGTCAATTGATTATCTTTAATATTTAACCAAATAGATCTCTTTTTCCAAAATCCATGCAAGGAAGATAAGTGAAAGCCAATTGAAGTTCAAATCCTTGCAAGAAACACAAAAAAGTTGGAATTGAAGTTAGTAGGAGTCTTTTAGAGTGTTGGATTTTTAAGACTTGGAGTCATTTTTCAATCTTGTAGAGATCACATTGATTGGGCCCATTATTTATGTCGATTTTGTGACATAACCTCAGTTCTATATCAGTTTTGAGAATATTTTTCTCATACACATGGGGAAGTGGTGTTTGACCACTTTTTTTTTAGTGTACTTCAGTTTTGAGGCCTTTTTCCTAGGCTTTTTACCTTTGTTCATGAATCATGTTGGAGGTGGAGTTTTTTTTTGACTTGAGTCACACTTCAGTGTTTTCATGCAGTTTGTATTTATCATTCATTATATATATAGGATGAGACTTAGTCTTTTCTAGTTAGTTCTTGTTTTCTACCTTTGAATTTTGCAAAGAAGACTATCTTGTGACTCAGTTATTTTTACAGTTTAATAGATTCAATAGTTTTATAGGTTTACCATAGTTTATCAATTGTAGAATTTTCCTTTCATCTTTAATTATTGTCATGTTTTCCTTCTAGATTTTAGTTGTCATGCTTATGTTTGATTTGATAATGAATTTACTATGTTTCAATCTAGAAACCTCTAATTTGCTATCTCACATAATTGTATGTATGTAGTTGATTTTAAATTCATAGGTTATACATTGTGCATGTGATCCCTTTATCATCTTGGTTGTGAAAATATAGTTTTCCTTCAATAAGGATAATATCATCAAAGCCTCTATATGAAACATTTAAGTGATTGAGCTATTAAAATTTAGTTGTCCAAGTAGAAATATCAAAAGGTCATTATGAATTAGAATGAAAGTTCATCATCAATTAGGTGCACCACCACCATTTTAAGTTCAGTTATGCATTCAATTCAAGCCTTCTTCCCTTTTCCACTAAAATTATAGTCAATCATTACAAAATCATAAAGGAAGTCGACCTATAATCTGGAGGTCTACTTTCAACATTGTGTACCCACAACCTGAAAGTATTCCCATGTTTCGTAGGATTGCAAAACATCTTTTCTTTTGCACACAGGTGCAATCCTATTGATAACAAAAATAAACTTAAAGAACTTAATACCATTCGTAAGAGAAAACCATATTTAATTCAAAAACCAAACAAGGGAAAAACAATGGTGAGGATTAGCTCATGATATAAGTAAGATCAACACCAAATATAATAGGGCTAACTACTAAAGGGCTCACCACCCAAAGAAGAAAGGATCACTACCAAAAGGCTTACTACTAGAAAATAAAATAAGATAGAGAAGAAGTGTTACATAGAGAAAATAATCTCAATGCAACAAATAATGTACCACAATGTTACCAACACCACATCTTGATCAAAGAATTATAGACACATTTTGCTCACTATATATAGTAATCCAACACATGAAAAATACCACTCCACATCTCAATTTCACACTCTAACACTCTACAATTCACATAATTCATTTCCCATTTCTCTATCTCATCATCCCTAAAAAAATCAACTCTTATTTGTACCATTCTGAACCTTGAAACCCTTCCCAAACACCTTTACAACGCATAGTTCACACACTAGTGAACACAAATTCTTCTGTACAACAATCCAACACACCAAATCCTAGTCATAACACCTCTAAATATCTCTCACCAACATATCTAAAATGTATAGGTACATATTCAATCAAGAAGAAATTTGGAGCAACACAAGAATGTACCTCTAAAACCTAGAACTCCACTACAAAACATAGTTTTGTATTCTTCTTAAATTTTCTCAAAAGCACTTGGAAACCAAATACTAGAGATGAATCCTAATCATCTTCAACACTTCCACGTCACCACCAATTCAACTACAGCATACTAAATGTATGTATATAAAATCTTATCAAAGAAACCCTAGAGGTTGACACTAGTAGCTTTACGAATGACAACATAATGAAATTAGTGAAAGAATGGAGAACATCAACTTATCACACTCTTGTAACATAATAAGTATCATTGACTACATCGGTTTTTTGGCATCAATGACAACACTAATTGATCATACTTGCAACAAACAATACCAAAAATTATAACTCCCTAATAACTTTGATAAGGAACCACATATGAAAAGCACAAGGCTATTAAGTTGTGTTAAACTATACACTCATGAAACAAAGGCACAACAAAGCAAGTTGTATTATGTTTAGTGGCTAAAAGTTATGGTTTAAGATAGTCAAGGGGGTTTTTCTAAGTTCATGAAAGGTCTCACTTTAGGGAACATCATCCTCGATATCAGCATCAAGAGAGGACTAGCTGAGAGATAAAATATTCAGACCTTGGGAATTGAATGCCATAACATTACCACTAATAGTAATGTCATATTCTAATAAAGGTCACACTCTTAATTGACATCAATTCCAATGTAACCAACAAGAAGACACATCACATGAAGTATTAAGACCTCAGATTGAACAAGAGGTTATGACATCAAGAAAGAAACAAGTGGGAGGCATAATTCCCCCCACTTTGAAGAAATTGCTAAATACCATCCTATGAGAAATTACTTTAAAGTAGAATGCAATAGAAGCCAGTATATGAAAGAGACATGAGAGATTATTTGGAAAGCCTGATGACAAACATATGTTTCAAAATAAAGCTACATCATAGAAAAGAGGTATTCCCACACATGCAATCCTAAAATAACACATGAGGGATCCATGGATTTGGGTTTAGTGTATGTATTTTATATAGTGATATAATCAAGCTCAAAATCATCATCATTCCCCAAATAAGTCATGGAACAGTGAGCACAAAGGAAGAATGACACATAGAGAGAGTGAAAACAAAGGATAAGCCTTTTCGGTCAACATGGAAGAGACCTAAATGTCTTGATGCTTTGCATCATTCCCAAGAGGAAAGACATTACAAATTAGAAAGACAATGGTAACAACAAATAGAAAAATAAAAATAAAAAATAGAACAATGTCATAACAGATTCACTTCCTTTGTATCCTTGCACCAATAGAGTGACAAGGGTCATGTAAAGTAGGCTCACAAATATAAAGAAACATCAAGAATCACAATATGGTGGATCACATTACACACTTGCAAACACATTAAAAAACATAAAAAGAAGATATAAAGCTAGTATAACACATGTGAACCGACCTAAAGCAGGTCGTCTGAATCCTAATCTTGTTCATCATATACAAAAGGAAAATGACCTGCCAAATGGGAAACAGAGACTGTTGTACCAGGACAACGCTATCTAACCCCTCCCCCCCACAAATGTAGGAAAACGATGAGCTCAGATAGGTGATGAGAATGTGCTCATTGCACTATATAAATGGTTTGCATTAAATGTAATACATGTAATAGTGAGTATTCTATGATTATATAAGTATCACATGCAAAGGAGAAAAGTGTGTATATTTTAATCAAGTTGGATCAAAATTTCTTAATAGATTTTCTAAATCATGACAATCATTGGTGTAATGTATAAATATTCCATGATATGCATAATATGGTAAATTTTTATCACTTTTTCTCTTTTTTTAATTGTTTAGGTTTAGGAGGTAACCCAATTAATCCCAAATGTAAAAGTGTATAGAAATTATGCTTAATCTTAGATAGTTTTAATAGATCATGCAAATGTTCCAGAGGTTCATGGACCTTATGTTTCTTGGATTTGTAACACTTATGCTCATTTTTCTTTGGTTAGACAATTGGTTGATTTATACGTGGATGATCTAAGGCAACCTTATACTCTTCACAATTCCTCAATTGGTCTTCTGAGACAATTTTATAAAAGAGGACATATTTCCTAGTAGGAGATTTAATGGGAGGGAGATGAAGAGGATTCCAATGATGGTAAAAAATTGGATCTTCTAGCTTGAAGGATTTTCCTTTACAGGGAGGGGATTTGTTAGAAATACTAGGGTTATCAATGATTGTATCATCTTTTACTCAATCTCTCCCACAAATGAGGGAGGTATTGAAAGTTTAGTGAAGGTAGGGAAAAGTGATGTTAAGGAATGTGTCAATGATATGAGCTACGCTACACATAATTTATATTCCCAATTTATTACCAAGCATTCTCCTCATGTTATCTATGACAAGATCTGCAATACAAACAATATAATCAAGAATCTTAATGTTTTGAAGTATCCTTAAGGATTTATCAATTTTTTGGAAGTTTTGTTGAGGAACATGAGAAACAATGGTTTTAGTATCAATGATATTAGAGGTCATCGGACATGTTATTTAGGTATGGATTCCAACATGGGTTGACTAGTGTCAATACTATGAGTAAAAGAGTTATAAAACCCAAGATGCACAATGGATGTACTAGTAAGGAATGCCATGAGTCTTGAACTATGTATCACTAAAGAATAAAAACTCAAGAATGTAGAAAGATATTGTAATTTTCAATTTTTACATGCAAGATTTTTTTAATTTTTCAATGTAAGAAATTGTAAAATGATATCTTTTATTTTTGAATGTAAACTGTAATTAAACCTTGATAATGAAAGATTTAATGATACATGAAAACAATTGATGAATGAACAAATCTATGTTACAAATAACTAAACCTTTAATGGTTTCCCTTAGAGGATTGAAGTCCAACATATCTCTCTAATTATTGGATCCTGCATGAATTGTCTTTAGTGATAGCTTGACTTGACACTTGAATTCTTTCTTTAATGCTTGAAACCTACATCACAGTGTTAGCTCCACAACATAACATGAACACAAATACAAGTTTTTCATGATGATATGATCTTGGTTTTTTACTTTAGATGCTTGATAAATCTTCTCTTGAATGCTCTTGACATTATTTTTTTCTCTTGTAAAATTTTCCTTAATGCTAGACAAATTGAATTGATAAAATAGCTATGTATTTATAGATGATTATCTAATTTCCCAAAAAATAGATTCTAAAAGCTGAAATTTGAAGCTTTATTTTGAATCATTAAAATGCAACCAAAAATATATTAAAAATTGGGATCTAGGACTTAAGGAGGACCCATTCGCCCTTTAGAAAATGGGTCTTGGGACCTAAATCTAAGACACACAATTTCCAAGAGAATTAAAATAATTCTCATATTTGTTTAGTGTTTGTTTACCTTTCATAAAATGGGAATAATAAGGTTTACGGATGCATAGTTTAGGGAATATGAAGCTTAATTAAGCTCAATATAATTAAGGGAGTAAAAAATAATGTGAAAATGTAAAGCAATAAATTTTCTTACACTACACAAAATAAAAATATAAAATATATACTAATACTTGTAAGAATAAGTACATCTTAATTTGTGTATTTTCATGTATATTAATACTTAAAATTAGAATGTCTCCTAGGATAATTTAACAATAGACAAGCCATCAAAAGATAACCATTGGCCTGGTGTTCACAAAAAAATCACAATATGGATTTTGGTGTGACATCTAATCCTAGTGTTAGAATAATAGTAATGCATTGAACCATTCATGGATGGATCTTTTATTAAAATCTATTTGAAGTTGCATCAAGTCAACGATTTATCTAGAATAATTTCTAACAATTGCTTCTCATTTGGTGATCTTTGGTTAGGCTTCTTGTAAACTACCACAATATAACAATGTGTTAAAAAATAAAAAAATTAAAAATACAAACTCCAATACCACTTGATGCATTCATGAGTATACCATATAATAAAAATTATTGAGTAATCATACTTATATATTGTAATGGGTAAACTTAAAGATACCAACTCTAATACCACGTGCAAGTAAAATTAAAGATACCAACTTAGTGGGTATACATTGTTGATGCATTTATGTCAATATGTACTTGAGGCTTGAGAATTACATAGAAAATTACATTTACTAAATTGAATAGTACAAGTCAAAGATGCTTGTGAGAGAGTTGTATTATAATTTAAAGTGCCACTCTCTTCGTGTAGGTTCGCGAAAACTCTTACGAATTATTTTAAATGTGATATATGTATAAAATCAGTGGTGCTTCAAAGTTTTGTCGAAGCTGTATATATATTTGAAGAAAAATCCCTATGGAATTCAAGAAGTGGAACAAGGATGAAAATGTGTTCTTATCAGGCCACTCGAGGAAAAACTAAGTATTTTCAGACAATTAAGATACAAGCATATTCTAGATGGTAAATGGAAAGAAAATGAATCAAATTTGAATAAGGATTAGTGGACCATGAAATGTATTATATTTAGATATTATTATATTAATCTTTGTCAACAATGTCTATGTATATTTGCAAACCATAGATTTGTTTGTTTGAACAACATGGATGGAAACTTAATGTCTTGGTTAATGTAACGCCCCATCATGGAACCCAAGAAACATTACACCAATCACTTAAAACATTCGAACAATTTATTTTTAAAACCAACTAACAACATGTGTTAACATCTTAACATAAACTTTCTTCGGTTCCAAAACTACACTACTCAAGTAAAAACATATAACACATCAAGAACCAAATATAATTATATCCTGTGAATAGTGATGTCTAGAAACATTAAATCATAAGTTATATAACAATAAGTCAGATGGTGACAAATCTTAGAACAATACAAGTATCATTACAAAGAAACCTCATGCAACTTCATGAGGGTGTACGATCATGAATAAGATCAACAATAGATAATGACCACGCCCATGAACTCGCCAGACGTACAACTCCATGAATGATGTGCAATCAGGATCTTGTTGAGAACAAAAATTTCATGAAAAAAATCACCTGCAGGGGACCCAATGGAAGATGTGGCATGTTCCTCCAAACTATGTGGAACTCGGAAGCCCACCCCCTGTGCTAGGACACATATCAGGTCCTCAAGTCAAACTGACAATAAGACGTACATCACACAATACATGGTCGACATACATGATATCACAATGACAAGACAATGACATACTCCCAGAGGTGACTCATAATCACAGGTGAACAATCAAGTGTACCAAGATAAGAATGTCATCACATAAATGTATTAGGTTACCCTGGATTGCCTTCCTAGGTTACATTTCTTCTACCAAAGTTACCTTGGAAACCTCTAATGACTTTTGGCCCCTAAACGAACTTATGGGGCTTCAAATCGCTTCTTGAGAAGATGAAGTGTTTGAGTTGCCATTCTAGACCTTCTCAGCCTGCTTTAATATAAAAAAGCATTAAAGTCTAGGCCACTTTCATAAGCCACTCCTCCTATAACGCTACTCACAAATATAACACAAGGGGTAGCCAAGATGCACATCATTCAAATCAAGAACATAAAACACATTAACATGATGATACAAAAAAAACTCAATACCTCATATGATACAACATACCGTGCATGGCTAAGTCTCTAATTTAGGTCATTTGCGAGAAAAAAAAAATAACCAAGCATCAAACACTCTATAATATAAATCACCATCCTAGCCTCTCGAAGACTTCTAAGGTCAAATTAAAAAGACAATTTAAACATGAATCAAAGTCCACTTTCACATTTCTGAGTTACATCAATAAACTTGTTTCACAAATGATGAAAATAATTATAGAAAATAAAATTCCAATGCAAGTACATAAAACACTGAAAGTTCGTTACAAATGATATGCATAACGAGATATTCCCCTCATATTAAAAAGAATAAAGAATGAATTATTTTTCTTATTTACACACACCATTGTTTTCTAAATTCATCAAGTATTTTTCCATAGAATTCAAATGAAATCATAAATCATATTCCTTGAAATCTAACACATTGTTTCGTAACAAAACAAGCATAATTTGCTACATAAATACATAAAAATTCATATAAAAATTACAAGAATATAATAATATTAGCATACTACTTTGCTCTAACAATCTCAGGAACATTTAGACACACTATAAATTTATATATTCATTACAAATAATCTAACAAATTCAACATCTCAATATTAACATTGGCATTGTATTTTGATTAATAAACCATTTCATATTTAAACTATCTACATTCAATTAACATACCAAATGACAAACCAATACATTTGTGATAAAGTAAAAATAAAATAGTTAATAAATAAAAGAGGAACTTTTATTTTTAATAGTAACTATTGAATTAGATTCTCATTTAAGTGTGTATATATATATTCTTATAGAATAAGTCATGGGTAAAATGTAAATGTAAATAATAGCTATAATTATCAATGCTAGTATAAATGATGCCTATCTTTTGTAATGCAAAATCATATATAATAAAAAGATTTTTCTTCTTTATAATTTAACAGTAAAAAATAACAAATTAATTTATATTAGAGAATATCACCGAATTATTAATGACAAGGTGAAGAGTAACACAAAATAAGAACTAGAAGTCCAACGTGTGGTTAACTAAACAAAGATCGTGACTACCTATGTAAAGTGGTCGATTCAAACATGCATTAATTAACAATAAGAGAAAATAATCAATCAGAAAGATGTGGACTTACAGATTCAACTCCACACGAAAAAACTTATACGTCACTCCATACCAAAGATTAATAATCACTCAGTGACGACAAAAGAGGACTCGTACTTGGCACATATCAGAAAGCATTCAGAGACCAAACAAATTGGATACAAGAGAATTAAACTCGACAGCATGAAAAGACATTTGAAATATAGAAGCATAACAAACACATGATACAAAAGGCGTTGACATCCAAACCAAAGGTCACAACTAACAAGATTTCAAGGTAAATAAAAGGGTCACTAGTCGACATAACACATGTATATACATCTATTAAGAGAAAAGAATCCACACAAACCTGGCTATCCAACCACGGTTGGAGCAAGAGTAAGTTTCATTAGGAGAAACAATTACCATAATCAAAACCATGTATAGTTCAAAAGGGAAAACACCAGGTAATATGATACTAAAACTGTGGGTAGTGAGAACCCATCATTAGAGTAAATATTAAAGAAAACAATAACGATTCATTTCATACTCGATTCAGATAAAGTCCAGGGTGAGATTACGGATCAAGAGACAACTGTTAACAGCCATCATTTGCAAAAAACAAGACAATGAAAATAATAATAAAAAAAATACAATAATCCATTCATCACTCCAACTAAAGCTACATTGTCAACCACCTAGAACAAAAGGAGCATAAACTACAAATGGTGAGTTTTCCAACTGAATTATCCGGTAATTGAAATACCCTAAAACAATATGATGACATGCATGGTAGGTTCAAATGACCAGATACAAGGAAGAAAGGGAATCAAGTACCATGGACACCGTGTAGGTATGTTAACCAAAAGGAATAAATCAAATGATGTATCCCAATCAACAACAACTAAATGATAAAAAAAATAAGTAAAGCCTCAAGTAAAATGATTGGTTTAACATTAGGCCAAATAGACTGGAGTAATGAATTGTGCTATTTCTTGCATCAAGGTCTAAGATCATTATCGGACACACTTAACACATACAAAGTATAAATGAACCGGGAGTAAGAACCAGATCCAAAGAGAAATGATAACTAATTTAAATCAGATCATCCAGAATCAGAACAAATCTAATTACACAATCATAAAGAAAAAATACAAATTTAACAGTCTAAATACGGTATCTACTATAACAAACAACTTGTATGATTTCTTGATTCACCTATGATGTTTACATTTTGCAAGATTTATTTTTTTTCTTCTTTCCAATTTGGATGTTAATCAAATTATTTCATGTTGATTGTGTAGGTTGGCTAAACAATATTTTTTCCATAGCCAAGCATAGATTTATTCCAGTGCAAATATAACTTTCCAAAAAGAAACAAAGGAAAAGAAGAAAACCTGTTTATGCAGAAAGGATGAGTTGAAATTTTTTTTTGTAACTTATATCAATTCAACTGAAAACACTAGCAATATGACCATGAATTCCAAAAACACTCCAGACCCCCCAATTCATATGTTTGCAATCAAAATTTGAGATAATTGCTTTTACAGAATGATTGTCGTACCAAAACATTTCCTAAAAGCTATTTAATATATTTAATTGTCTCAAAATTCTAAAACTTAACTGATTGTCCATATTGCATTCATAATGGATCAATCAGTTATAACTTAACTATTTAACTATAAATGTATTTTCAACTCCAAATCCAAATTCAATAACATGTTGAAAATAACCTCTTCTAAAATATCTATTTTCACATAAATCGTATTTGCAAATTATATATTTAAATATTTCACTTTCAATTAATCATTAATCACCACAATATCATTTAACCATTAAATAATCTAAATCAACATGATGAAAACATAGAAATGCAACAAGACGAGACAATAATGAATGCACTAGAAACGAATGGCAAGACATAATGGTGATGATCGATACTCATTCTTTTTAGAATGATGGTTCATGACAGAGGATAAGTCTATCTCCCTTCAACGATTCCATTGGGCCATGGTATGCTCAAACCTAAGAAGCAAGTGGAGTCGATGTACGTACCTAAAAGATGCATCACAATGCACGATCAAAAAAACATGTATAAATATGAAGACACACCGACAAGAAAAATCATGATGTAGCAGGGCACTCATGAATGAGTATTGCTAAACCATCTCCTTCATGAACTGACGTAAAACATAGCATCTAACATAAATCACACCATAGTATGTTCGTGTATATAACAAATCATCATAGATGATCATAATAATGTCATCTCATGTAAATAAGCATCACATCATAAGGTAAAGTGTATCATCAACTGAGTTTCACAATTGGTCATGTAAACCATGACATAAAGCATCAAAATAATATAATTTCAAATATCTAACTGCTAATAGTATGTCAAAACAAGTAAAATAGAAATTTCATCAGGAGGGTCACTACATCCTCCCCCTTAAGGTGAGGTTTACTCCTTGAAGCCTGTGAATAGATAAGGATACAATTCCCTCATATGCATTACATCCTCCCATGTAGCAAAACACTCGTCACTAGGGTCTCATTGAACCCTCACCTGGTCAATGTCTCGACCCCTGAGGGTGAGTCTCCTGTGCTATAGAATGCCCATGGGCGCCAAAGCTAGCTTCCCGTCCTTGACCTATAGAGCATTCCAATCAATTACAGGTGAAACATCAGGATGATATGGTGTAAGAATAGATACATGAAGGACATTTTGGATGTGTGATAAACTAGGCGACAAGGCAATTCAATTCACCACAGGTTCGATCCTCACTAGAATCTTGAATGACCCAAAAAGTTGAGGCATGAGCTTAGAGCTTTTTTCATAACAAATTGGACTCTTTCGTGGACGCACTCAAAGAAACTGTCTATCACCAATAGAAAACTAGTGATCCACACAATGAGCATCGACGTACTTCTTTTGTCTGTCCTGTGCCACAATCAAATGCTCTCTAATATGATCTACCTGCGGCTCAATATCTCACAACATATCAAGTCCAAGAAGTGCCCTGTCATCAAGTCTATCCCAACTCAACAAAGTCTTGCATGGGTGTCAATACAATACTGTAAAGGGAGGCATACCTATGGAACTATGATACCCATTATTATATGCGAACTCTACCAAGTAGAGGTATTCTTCCCATCATGACTACTGATCCATAACATACATCATAAGAATATCCTCTAACACCTAATTAACCCTCTGAAACTAATCGTCTATCTCAGGATGATAAGCTAAACTGAATTTCAATTATGTACCTAAAGCATGCTAAAGAGAAGTCCATAAAGCTAATGTGAAAAAAGGATCCCTATCCAATATGATTCTACATGGGATTTCGTGCAAATGTAAAATATCCTCCATGAAGATCTTTTCCATATAAGAGGCATTATATGATGAGCGAACCAAAGAGAAATGAGCTACCTTAGTCAACTTGTCGACAGTGACCATGATAGCATCATGTCAACGATAAGAGATAGGCAACCCAACAATAAAATCAACTAATTTAGTGTCCCATTTCCATTCTGGAACAAGGTGAGGCTATAACAGTCCTATGACATGTTGGTGCTTGACCTTAACCCTCTGGCATTCTAGACATGTCGCAATGAAATCGACAATGTCGTGCTTCAGCCCACGCCAAAAGTACAACTAACCAAGATTCGTATGCATCTTTTTGACACATGGATGACTTGAATACGGTGCTCGATGTGCCTCTCAAAATATCAAGGTATGAAGTCCATCTACAAGCAGCACGTAAATATGACCCAAATGTCACAACAAACCGTCAGACTCAAGTGTATAATCTACAAATCTACCCTCCAAAGGTCTGCCAAAATCTAACTCTTCCCTCACCTCCTTACATAATTTATCTGTAGGAAGTGCTTCCACTATCTGAATCCTCAAATCAACTCCTAGAGTCTTTGCAAATATCTCATGAAGGCCAACTGACAAGGATCTAACCAAAATAATTTCTTCCCTTTCCACTAAAGAGAAGTAATAGGATGAGCAATTCTAGAGAACCCTTCGTCAAACCGCCTGTAGTATCTTGTAAGACCCATAAAACTACAAACCTCTGAAACATTGGTAGGAATGGGTGAATCCATAATGGCTTGGATCTTCAAGGGATCCATTGCAATACCCTCTCTAGAGATAACATGAACAAGGTATTTCACCTCAGTCTAGAAGAACTCACACTTTGATACATTCGCAGACAACTGGTTCTCCCTCAAACATTGTAATACATGTATCATGTGTTCCTCATTCTCCTTCATATTTCTATAAAATCAAAATGTCATCGAGAAACACTAGAACAAAGTGGTCCAGGTATGTGCAAAAAACACCATTCATCAGGCTCATGAAAAATGACGGTGCATTCGTTAACCAAAATGTTACTATAGTGAATTCATAGTGCCCATAATGAGTTCAGAATGTAGTCTTATGTATATCTGCTTCAAAAATATGCAACTAATGATATCCAAATTTTAAATCAATTTTAGAGAGCATGTTTGCTCCCTTAATCTAGTGAACAAGGTCATCATTTCTAGGCAATGGATATCGATTCTTGACCGTCACCTTATTCAATTGTCAGTAGTTAATACATAACCTAAGGGATCTATCCTTCTTCTTCATGAAGATGACAGGTGCTCTCCAAGGTGAAACACTCGATTGAATGAAACCCTTAGCCAAGAGCTCCTCCAGCTATAATCGAAGCTCTTCGAACTCTTGAGTAGTCATCTTGTATGGAGCCTGAGATATAGGATCAGCTCCAGGAACTAGATCAATATGGAAGTCAATATCCTGTTTTGGTGGCATACCAAAAATGTCATTGGGAAACACATCTGTAAACTCTTCGAGAATAAGGTAATCATCAAGAGATACCTCTTGACTATCCCTTACCTCCAAATCACTAACACTAACTGAAAACAGCTGACAACCTTATCACATACACCTCCTTAATTGCATAGCAGAAATAATAGGCAAAGAGACGGGTCTTTGCACACCAACTATCTCATTCTCTGCACTAGAGTCATCTAGACAACACACAGTCTTCTCTTGGCAATCTATCACTTCACTATGAGATTCTAACCAATCCATTCCCAGAGAAATATCATACGATCCAAGGGCTGTAACTCGAAGACCAACCAAGGTAAGTAACAATCCAATCCTGAGTGCATAATCATGAACAAGGGATTTAATCGCTACTTTAGCCCTAGAAGCCAATTCTACATGCCACCTAATGCCTTGCTTAACCATCACAGGTCCTCATCATTCAAAAATTGGAGAGATAAAAGAGTCAGATGCATCAAAATAAAATAAAATGGAAACTCTAACACCCTGCAACTAACCTGATGATTCAACCATAGTATTTTGGTGGTCTACCTGATGATTGTCCACTGCAGTAAAGACTCTATCAGAACTTCGTGCATCACCAACTGTCAGCTCTGAAGCTGTGGGTTGCTGACCAAACCCTAAAGTACCTCACATCAAACACTACCTCGCAATATGGCCTTGCTGACCACATGAGAAGCATCCAGTTCCCCTACCAAAACCTCTACCAAAACCTTGGCCAACTGATGGTGCATTTGATTGTTGAAAACTGCCTCTATTGATTGTCGACTATGTACTCTGAGTAGGCTGATCCTGGCGATTGCACTTATTGGGCATCTAATTACGATTCTTTCAAAACTGAGAACCATTACCCGATTGCTTCTAAGAACCCTTATTCTTTTGTTAATAGTTTTGTTGGTGTTG
Organism: Sequoiadendron giganteum; assembly: GCA_007115665.2. Classification (NCBI taxonomy): domain Eukaryota; kingdom Viridiplantae; phylum Streptophyta; class Pinopsida; order Cupressales; family Cupressaceae; genus Sequoiadendron; species Sequoiadendron giganteum. Next base: position 508,809,931 of record CM021100.1, read on the forward strand.
TCCACCCTTAGAGGGTGCCTGTTGGTTTCACGAGGAACCACCTGTCTGAATCTGACCACCACATGGACCAAATCCTACAGTAGAAGCACTGCCAATCAAAACACCTGTGTGTCCTCCTAACACCATGGAAAAATTCTCCTCCATAATCTAAGCTTTCTCAACTGCTACCTCCATTGTCTTTGGCTCAAAGACTCTAACTCCACCACTGATGCAGATGTTCAAGCTCTAGATGAAAGGTTGAACTAACATCACCTCATCATCAACTATACCGGCATATTGTTTGAGTTCATAGAATCTATGCTCAAACTGCTCCAAAGACATTGCCATTTGGTGCAAATTTATTAAATTCATCTACATGATGCTGCCTCAAATGATCAAATAAGAAGTGTGCTCTGAAATGGTCTAGAAACATGTCCCATGATACTAGTTGTATCTCCAAATGGAGCTTTTTCTCCTCCAATTGCCTCCAAGTAGAGGCAAAGCCTTTAAGATGCATGTTAATGCATCTCACACAGATGTTACTACCATATAGGCGCATAGAAAAACACCATCCTAAATCCAGTAATCATGTCTCCACCCCCAAACCTCCACCAATACAATCAAAAATAGGAGGGCATGCCCTCAACAAGTCCCTCATGTGCCCTGTAGCTAAGGCATCTCACTCTATAGTCTGAACTATCCTCCTAGCTGGTGTCTAATTTCTCTCTCTATCCACTTCCTAATCATTTCCCTGTCTAGGCTCGAGATGTGTAGGGGCCTGCTCAAGTAAAAACATGTAAGATCTCCTACAATAGGTTGATTCAGAACTTGATTATCATTATCTAAAGGATCAGGCTACTGTCCATGTTAACTTTTATGTGAACTCTACAGTGGAGTACTCTGAGGATTCACCGCATGGCCACAGCCATGGCCTCTAAAATGACCTTGCCTTGGTGAAATGATCCTACACAAGGTCAAATCGAGTCTCTATTTAGTAACACAAACACACAAGAATCTAACACCTAGGACAACCTAGTCAGCTCGCATGAACCAGAAAACCCAGTGTTAGAACCTCGGCTCTGATACTAAGCTGTAATGCCCCACCGTGGAACCCAGGAAATGTTACGCCAATAACACAAAACATACAAATAATATTTTTTTAAAACCAATTAAGAAAATATGTTAACATCTTAACATAAACGTTCTAGGGTTCCACAACTACGCTACTGAAGTAACAATATATAACACATCAAGAACCAAATATAATGATATCATGTCCAGAAACATTACATCATAAGTTACATAACAATAAGTGGATTGTGAAAAGTCTCAGAACAATACAAGTATCATTAGAAAGAAACCTCTTGCAACTTCATGAGGGTGTACGATGATGAATAAGATCAAGAATGAATGATGACCACATCCATGAACTCACCCAACAAACAACTCTGTGAATGATGTGCAATCAAGATCCTATCGAGAACAAAGATGTCACAAACAAAATCACTTGTAGGGGACCCAATGGAAGATGTGGTACATTCCTCCCAACCATGTGGAACTCGAAAGCCCAGCCCCCATGCTAGGATACAGAATAGGTCCTCAAATAAAATTAAAAATAAGATGTACATCACACAATACATGGTCAACATACATAACATCACAATGACCAAATAAATGACATACTCTCAGAGGTGACTCACAATCATAAGTGAACAATCAAGTGTATTAAGATAAGAGTGTCATCACATAAACGTATTAGGTTACCCTGGATAGCCTTCCTAGGTTACTGACCCTCTAACAATTTCTAGCCCTTAAACAAACTTATGTGGCTTCGAATCACTTCTCGAGAAGATGAAGTGTTCGAGTTGCCATTCCAGGCCTTCTCAACCTACTTTAATCTAAAAAACCATTAAAGTCTAGGGTGAGGCAAAGCATTATCTGAATGGTTAGACTTAACTACCCAACCCCTGAGAATTATTAAGGTTATCAATGTATTAAGTATTTTTGAGAGGTTACCCATGCAACCACTTTCGGGTCCGAACCCTTTCGGAAACCACTCCTTCTATAACACTACTCACAAATATAACACAATGGGTAGCCAAGATGCGCGTCATAGAAAACATGAACATTAACCTCATTAACATGATGATATGAAAAACAATGAATACCTCCTCTGAAACAACATACCATGCATGGCTATGTCCTTAATTCAGATCATTTGCAAGAAAACAACAATAACCAAGCATCAAACACTCTATAATGTAAATCACCATCCTAGACTCAGGAAGACTTCTAAGGTTAAATTAAAAAGACAATTTAAACATGAATGAAAGTCCTGTTTCAAAAATGATACAAACAATTATAGAAAATAAAATACCAATGCAAGTATATAAAACACTCAAACGTCATTAAAAACTATATGCATAACGAGATATTCCCCTCACATTAAAAGGAATAAAGGATGAATTATTTTTCTTATTTATACACACCATCATTTTCTAAATTCATGAAGTATTTTTCCACGGAATTCAAATAAAATCATAAATTACATTCCTCAAAATCTAATACAGTTTTTCATAACAAAACAAGCATAATTTGCTACATAAATACATAAACATTTGTATAACAATTACAAGAATATAATCATATTAGCATACTACTTTGCTCTAACAATCTCAAGAACATTTAGACACACTATAAATTTATATATTCATTACAAATAATATAACAAATTCAACAACTTGATATTAACATTTCCATTGTATTTTGATTAATAAACCATTTCATATTTAAACTATCTACATTCAATTAACATACAAAAGCAGAAACCAATGCATCTGTGATAAATTAAAAATAAACTAATTAATAAATCAAAGAGGAAATTTTATTTTTAACAATTAATAACCTTTGAGTTACATTCTCATTTAAGTATATATATATATATATTCTTATAGAATATATAGTCATGGGTAATATGCAAATGTAAATAATAGTTATAATTATCAATACTAGTATAAATGGTGCCTATCTTTTGTAATGCAAAATCATATATAATAATAAGAGTTTTCTTCTTTATAATTTAACAATAACAAATAAGAAATTAATTTATATTAGATAATATCACTGAATCATTAATCACAAGGTGAATAGTAACACAAAATAAGAACTATAAGTCCAACGTGTGGCTAACTAAACAAAGCCTACAACTACCTATGTAAAGTGGTTGATTCAAATATGCATTAATTAATAATAAGAGAAAATAGTTGATCAGAAAGATCTGGACTTACAAATTCAACTACACATGACATAACTTACAGGTCACCCCATACCGAAGATTACTAATCACTTAGCTGCGAAAAAAGAGGACTCGTACTTGGCACATATTAGAAAGCATTCAAAGACCAAAGAAATTGGATACCAAAGAATTAAAGTTGGGCACTTGCAAATACATGCAAAATATAGAACCATAACAAACACATGATACAAAATGCACTGACATGCAAACCAAAGGTCACAACTAACAAGATTTCAAGGTAAATAAAAGGGTGACTAGTCGACATAACACATGTATATACATTTATTAAAAGAAAATAAACCACAAAAAGTTGGCTATCCAACCACAGCTGGAGTAGGAGTCAGTTTCATTAGGAGAAAATATTACCATAAAAAGAACCACGTATAGTTCAAAAGGGAAAATGCTAGGTAATATGATACTAAAAGTGTGGGTAGTGAGAACCCATAATTAGAGTAAATATTAAAGAAAACAATAATTATTCAATTCATACTCAATTCAGACAAAGTTCAGGGTGACATGAAGGATAAAGAGACAACTATTGATAGCCATCATTCACAAGAAACAAGACAATGAAAAGAATAAAAAATAAAATAAAATACTATAATCCATTCATCACTCTGGCTAAAGTTACAACTTTGACCACCCATAACAAAGGGAGGATAGACTGCAAATGGTGAGTTTTCCAACTAAATTCACAGGTAATTGACATACCCTAAAACAATATGAGGACATGCATGGTAGGTTCAAAAGACTAGATACAAGGAAGAACAGGAATCAAGTACCATAGAGGTTGTGCAAGTGTGTTACCCAACAAGAATAAATCAAATGATGTATCCCAATCAACATCAACCGAATGATTGGTTTAAAAATAGGCCAAATAGACTAGAGAAACGAATTGTGTTAATTCATGTATCAAGGTCTAAGATCATTATCAGACTTAACACATACAGAGCATAGATGAACCTGTTGGTGTTTTTTCATGTAAACCAGGTTTATCTCCTATTCTACCTATGGAATTGCCAATTCCAATCAAGGGCAGCTCAGAGGACCTAGACCAACTGACGAGTATTTTATAGTAACCTCCTACACTTCGGGCTCTGCAAGACCCAGGAGGGTGGTCCCTATAATCATATTTATGATCTCTGCACCAAACTCATAAACATGTTATTAAAAGTTCACATATAATCTCACCTAATAGCTCAACAGAATGAGACAAGACTGAAATGAATTGGCTATTCATCGGTAATATCAACCATTTGGAGAATGAGATGGTTATAACATCATTTTAATTGCAAGTTGGCGACAAGCCCTAAGTGAAGACATACAAAAACAGGATTTCATAAATTCATGCAACTTAGATCAGTGCCATGTACCATTGGGGAGTCAAGTTTACAAACATTCAGAAAGCAATAACAGATTCAAACACATAACACATATGATCCCTGGCAATATTGCATTACAGTATTGTCAATCCCTATCCCAGCCCAATACTTCTTACCAAATCCTTTTACAAACATACCCATCTATGATTCCATCCAAGCATTTAATTAATTCTTTGAATTAAAGCCAAAACATAAACATACTCATCACAACAATGAGATGAACATCATAATCCTTGATCATTTTATTCAAAATTATGATATGTCTGTATACAGGAGAGACAAGAGCTTGAGATATATCATCGTAACTCAAATGCTAGTACTATTATAAACCTTGGAATTTCATAAACATAAAACCCATTACAAATGAACGCCAAACCTAAATTGCCTCGATATTCAAAAAACAAAATTCTTACAATATGTTCTACAACTAGACCTAGACTCAACCTTCAAAATTTTTGGCTTGCCAACCCCTACTTTTGGCCTTGAAATCCTTCTTATAGAAATGAAGGAGCAAACAAGCATCAGGCTAGAAGTTACACATGTCATTAATCAATAGGACCACTATGCAGCCCTTCAAAACAATGATTAAGACTTCCCATTCCTTGAACATCTTTCCATTGATCTTTTGCCTCCATATAACAGTTGTCATATTAGTTACATCTCAAACTCTGCACTCAAAAACCATCATGGAATCAAAACCATAATTAGTTACACTGTGCTCGCTGAGCTATAAGTTGCCGGTGGAAAAACTGTTTCAGTCCTCATTAGTTAGGTACTTGTCTACCCAAATTTGATACTCTTCATTCATGGGCCAATTAAAATTCATCACCTCAATCACCCTAGTATTGTAAGGTGTGAATTTCACTACAACCTGGTTGGCTTCTCTTTTAAATGACTCTAGAAACATGCTAGTATTAATTATTTTATCCATGCTACTTACTAACATGTCATGATCTGAGTCATCACAAATCAATTTGATTTGTGTAGTGATAACTTCTTCTGCCCTTTCTTGCCACTGTTGAAGTGCCTTGATGTTTCCTTGTGCATCCAATATATCGGGCAAAAAGGTATCACTCCAATCATTAAAACCTTTTACTAGTTCTCCAATTTTCTTACTCAAGTCATTAGGTAGGGCCTGGAATCCCTTCAATGATTTCACAAAACCCTGAGTAGGTTTTAACAATTGAGGCATGTTATTTGCATCAAACTTGGAAGCCCTAAACATAATGTCCAAGTCAGTGGCATGAGGGATCCACTTCTCAACCAAGGGTAAGACAACATCCCAATCCCTGTTAATATTTTGTAATCCAACCAAAAATAAAGAATAGAAAAAATGAACAGATGGTAGCCTAGAATCAACCTTCTCATTTAAATGTCTCAACATTGTGTCAACCACCTCATTGTGTTTGGCCATGGCATCATTCTCACTAGTTTTTAGGGAAGCTTGTAACTCTGTGATCTTAGTCATCATCTACTTTTTGGTGGGGTCCATAGAGTATTCAATTTCCTCTTCAACTGGCTTTAGCACATGACTAGGATCTAATGTCTGAATTGGTGATCCAGGGATAGAAATGATTGAGATAGTAGGGGGTAATGACCCCGAAGTAGTAGGAATTTCTCTGACAATAGGAGCATTGGAAGATTCTCCTACCTACCCATACTTTAACCTATCTACTTCAGACTATAGCTTAACATTTCTTTGTTGTATTTTACTGTATTCCTTGATTATTGCATTATATTTTTCCATCAGACTCCTCCTTTCAGCCTCTTCCCTTTCTACTGTCCTCTGGGCCAATTTGGCTACATTCAATGTTAGGCTTGTGGCTTATGTAACTAAGGTTTCAGAAGCTCTTTCCTGCCTCTTAGATTTGGGCTAATATTTGCCATATTTGGTTTTCTACCCTGAGGTGCCAGTGCCCATATGGCTAGTGTCTCATATTCTTCACTAAAAGCAGAATCCTATAGGGCTGCCTTGACCTCTTCTTCACTGCTTTGCATAGGATGCTTGGATTGCATAATAGCATTGAATGCCACAACATCAACTATGTCCCATTCAGGGAGGAGTAAGACACCTTCTTGGGTCACAAGCTTCCTTCCTTCCTCAGGAGTGATGTTTTTGAATTGCTCCATCAATTCAACCTTCACTTCATCATCATTCTCCTAGTCTGACCTGTCAGGTCTTGACTCCCTCCTACTCTTGCACTTATCCTGATATTCTTCTAACTTCATTCTCCAAATCAGTTGCAAGAATACAGGAGTTTTCACAAAGGCATCATCATCCATGAATTCCTTCCAAGCCTCCATCCTAGCATCCTACATATATTGCCCCTTTATATCTATATCAATGAGTACCAATCGTGCTGATCTAGGAGGAGAGGGGATACTGACCTGCATTTCTTGGTTAGTTATGACTATTTCATCCACCAGAACCTCTTGTGGTTCTTCAATCGTTTGCCTCTTAGGGCTTGGCTCTAATGACAGCTCCATAGGATCATTATTCGGTGGTGAATCCAAATCTATAATTTTTATCCCACCAAGTTTCCTGATCCCATGACTCGGCAGTGATTATGTTTTCATTATTTGTTTTCCCTTTTTATTTTCTGCCTCTTCATCACTACTACTATTTTTCTTCCTCCTTTATAGAGGTCTATTCACTGATGGCTAGTAAGTTGGCCTTGTTTCCTCAAGCCTCACCTCTGATTCCTGAACCCCCAGGTCTAATTCTAAATTAACCTTCTTGGTCCTCAAGATGTTCATAATCTCCTTGAAATTACTCATCAAAAAATCAATTCTTTTATGAAATGGAGTAATCTCCATCAATGGATCATACCTTGGATCCAATTTATGTACCATGGCTAGCATTTTCTCATATGCAGTCCATTTCTCTTTATTCAATTCTTGTTGGTTCAAATCAAATTCTTTTCTTATTGAATCCTCAGGGAAGTTGAAAACATGAATGAATTTACCACCCTTAATCTTTTGCCTAAATAGGGCAAAGAATCCCTCAGGGTCATGTTGTCTTCTAGATCCATTCTTCAAATGGTATTCATCAAAATAACGGTCAAAATGGACCCATCGTCCCTTTGTGAAAACAAAGTCAAAGACAACTATATAATCAAGGAACAGAGTCCCTTTCCCCTTCCTGTCAAATTTTCTTCATGAATGCAGCCTAATTTCCACATCACTTCTGCAAATCCCATTCTCGATGGCACATTATATGGGAGAATATGAGGAGCTCCCTGGAAACCATAAACCCTCAAAACAGTACTCATAGGGTAAAGAATAATGTCACCCCAATTGTGGCATACCTTCAAATCAGGTTTCCTTATTTTGGGTTAGAGGAAATCATGCAAATCCTCAGGAATTCTTGGCACATTTACCACCAATTTAGCCCTAAGCCTAGAGGCAAAGCAGTTATCAAACTGCACAAAACTAGCACCTCCCTTGTTACCAAACATGTCTGCGCTCCAAGCCTGTACTGGTAATCTCTCTCCATTTACCTCTTGCCTCAACTCCATTTTTTCTAAGAAGAAGTCAGCATTCTCATGCAAAAACATATGCATTAATAAGGAGTACCAAAAGAAAGGAGTACCAGAATCTCGATTGTGCAACTTCAGCAAACCCTCATGTATCCTTTCAGGAAGGAATGAAGCATAATCATAAATCACAGAAAAATTAGGGTGTTGAATCTGAGCCCCCATGAACATATAAGCGATGGGCATCACAGTGTTAGGGTTGAAACCAATAATTTGGAAAAGTGAATAGAACGTTGCCAAGAAATGAATAGCAAAACAACTTAGCCTGAGAGGCTCTCGGTCTGTTGGGCTGATGTGAATTGTTGAATTGCCTACCCTGGCCAAATGAGGGGGAAGCAATCTTGACCTAAAAAGAGGTTGAGATCTAGCATATTCTTGCCTCATCTCCTCAAAGTCAATTCGAACCAGAAATGAGCTATACTCACTCAAATCAAAGACCTGAGGAATTGTATATGCATTCACACTCAATAGAACGCCGCCATCATTATCCTTGACAATCTGTGTGACAGGGTCATATCGTGCAACAACTGCCCTAAGTAGGTCAACATCTAGAAACACATTTGGTACCACAAGTTTTCCAATATCATATCTCCAACTATTTGAAAAAGGGTGAGACACATTGCGTTGCGCATACCATCTTTTGAATAATTCCAAACCCATCATAGGCACTCTCGCATCTGCAATATTGTAGTTCTTACATCTCAATCCCTCACCTAGGGTTGTCCCATCCATCAAGATCAAACCTTTCTTCCTGTCGTTTGTTGACAAAGGGAATTGGTCCAGGAAATCATCATAGAGATTCCTATGTATATAATCAATACAGCCAGAATGCTACTTTGGTGGTGCCATGTTAACAACTAGGGCTTCCTCAAAGACAAATTTTTAGACAAACTAAGGTTACCTAGAACGGAATTACAGCAGAACCTTATAATTTTTCACAATCCAGAAGAAACAGTAACCCTAGAATTGTAATCAAGAAAATCACCAATAACACAATGCAACCCTCTTCTTAAATCATGTTCAAACATTAATAGTGGCAAGAAAATCAACTTATGGAATTTGTGCCACACAGAAAAAACAAACCCGTGCTGAAACCGCTTTGAAAACTTCTATCTCTGGCTCCGGATCACTTCGCAAACACTTGAATGTCTTTATGGCAAGGTAATTATGAACTTAAATACTTAGGAATGATGAATATAGCCAAGTAGACATCTCATCCACCATTAAAGCTTACTTGCGTTTCGTGCCAATGGTTTCAATTTTATTTGATGCAAGTTTAAAAACTCGTCGTCGATCTCATCTTTCTATCAGATCATCGAACGGTTGTCTTCAAAAAAGCTGACAACACTTCCATGTCATTGTCAAGGTCGCACCATAGAACATAGCCTCAAAAAATACACATGGCACTCGCCCGCGATATCGCGATCACTAAACTCCTCTTGGTTGAGGATCACGCGATAGCGAGCAATCGTTGATCTCCACCATCTATGATCTCGATGATCAAAACAAGAGGTAGCATCAATATATATCTGTTGAGCAACTTTTCCATCAAGATTAAGATATTTCCATTGATTACAAGCATGTGAATTTCTTATGCGGTTAAGTAACCTACTTGCTAATGCCCTAAAGTTCAACGCATAAATTAATCACTTTATTTACTTCCTTCAGCACCGGCAACTTAAGACACGTGGCATCCACCCATGATATCACTATCATCCAAAAGTTAGCAAGGACGTCATCGCGGGATGGCGGGCAATGGTGAGGATAATCCTTAGGAAGATCGACGGTCAGTAAAATAACCCCTAAAAATTAGTAAGATACTTAGGAAAAATTAAGGGGAAAGGGACGCTACCTAGGGCAACGACAGTCGATGACTCAAGTTTGTTTTTAACAGATAAAGCATGAACTAGTTTAGACTTAGGTGAAAAAAAGGGTTGGTCAAAATTTTTCATTTAATATTAAAAGGGGCCATGCCTAGACGATCACATAGGACACAAGTTGTTCTTAAAAGACCCTCTCCAAAAAGTAAAGATGAAATAGACCCAACCCAACAATAGAATACCAAGGTTTCATAGAGGCAAGGCAAGAAACCATCTTCAGGCACTCTCCGAATAACAAGGCAAACCAGAAAAATAAAGGGAAGACCATGGATTTGAAAATGAGGCTCCATTAGAATGGAGAGTAAAAACCAGATCCAAAGAGAAATTATAACTAGTTTAAATCGGATCATCCAGAATCAGATCAAATCTAATTACACGACCATAAAGAAAACATAGAAATTTAATAGTCTAAATATGGCATCTACTATAACAAACAACTGCTATGATTTCTTGATTCACCTATGATGTTTACATTTTGCAAGAGTTATTTTTTTCTTTTTCTTTCCAATTTGGATATTCATCAAATTATTTCATTTTGATTGTGTAGGTTGGCTAAACAATCCTTTTTCCACATCGAAGCGTAGATTTATTCCAGTGCAAATATAAATTTCCAAAAAAAAACAAAGGAAAAGAAGAAAACCTGTTTATGCTGAAAGGCTGAGTTGAAAGAAAAATCTATAGCTTATATCAACTCAGCTCAAAACACTAGCAATATGACCAATAAATCCAAAAACACTCTAGGCCCTCCCAATTTATATGTTTCCAATCAAAATCTTAGCTAAGAGATTTTCGAGAACCACTGCCGTACCAAAAAATTTCCTCAAAGCTATTTAATATATTTAATTGTCTCAAAATTACAAAACTTAATTGATTGTCCATCTTGCATTCATAATAGATCAATTGGTTCTAACATAACCATTTAACTCTAGATCATATTTTCAACTCTAAATTCAAATTCAATAACATGTTGAAAATAACCTCTTTTAAAATATCTATTTTCACATAAATCCTATTTGTAAAATATATATTTAAATATTTCACTTTCAATTAATCATTAATCACCACAATATCATTTAACCATTAAATATTCTAAATCAACGTGATGAAAACATAGCATTGCAACAAGACACGACAACAACGAGTGCACCACAAATGAACGACAAGATATAAAGGTGATGACAGATACTCGTTCTTTTTAAAACAATGGTTCATGACAAAGGACAACTTTATCTCTCTTCAACCATTCCATTGGGTCATGGCACGCTTAGACCCGACAAGTGGGTGGAGTCGATGCATGTACCTGAAAGTTGCATCACCTTGCACAATCAAATGAACAACATGTATAAATATGAAGAGACACCATGAAGAAAAATTGTGATGTAGGAGGGCACTCACGAATGAGTACTGCTAAACCATCTCCTTCACCGAGTGATGTAAAACATAACATCTAACATAAATCACACCATCGTATCATCATGTATATAACAAAGCATAATAGATCATCATAATAATGTCATCTCATGAAAATAAACATCACCTCATTAGGTAAAGTGTATCATCAACTGAGCTTCACAACTGGTGATGTAAACCATGATGTAAAGCATCAAAATAACATAATCTCAAACATCTAACTGCTAACAGTAAGTCAAAACAACTAAAATAGAAATGTCATCAGGAGGGTCACTAGAGTTAACCTTGATTTAATTAGACTCTAACAAAATGTGAGAAATGTGTTAGGATATTTTAAAGAGACGATCAAATGAATGTGCTTTTCACTCAAACCAATTTTAAATTCTATGAGGATAATAAAAAAGTAGATTACTAATTTATTTTAGTTAGTATTACACATATGAACAACACAAATTAGTGCACATGTTTGAGGGTTTTGAAAAGTGGATGAGAAAAATATAAAACTAAAGTATCCTAAATGCAAGTTTTAGACATTTTCATTAATACAAAACATTTTTCTTGAAACATACCTTGAATTTCATCATTTTCATTTGAATTTTATAGTCAAGTCTTCATGACATTATCTAGTTTGGAGTACTTGACACTAGAAACTATATTTTTCTAGAATTTCATAGACTAGACCCCAACAAGATTCCAACACATTATTTTTTTTTTTGAAATTAATGTAAAGGCCAAACTATTTGATAAAAATCTAAAAATTCCTATGCACAATTTAAAATTTCATAGTCCTATCCTATGTCATGTATACTATTTTCAACCCATATTAAACAAATAGTTCAAAAATTGAGCATTTAAAATTGAGGAGAGAACCATTCTAACATTGTAAAAAAATATTCACATCAAAGAACTAGTAGGTATGTTTCTACAAGAAAACCTATGCTCCATCTGATTGTCAACCAATTATCATTAATGCATCACATAGCCAATGTATACTTGGTCTCATTGTATATTTTGAGGCCAACTTAAAAAATTTAGGTTCAATGTTAGTCCTAGTTATATTTTTGGTTAGGAAGAGATTGTCTAATATTATCATATTAATTTTAGCACCCAGAATATAGTATTACTATCAACATCCCATGTATTTTATCTTTACAAATTATAATAATTAAAATGAATATCATGACCTACTAATTTTTATAATTATTCCTATTATAGAATGAATTAGATTAATGAACATTGAATACTAATTTCAATTATTTCATTTCTATTGTTGTGTCTTGCACAAATGCCATGTTTTTGATAAGGTAAGCAAGGTTCTGAAAGGACCAAGAACCTTTTATAGAGCTAGGAAGACACTTCCAAACAACAAAGCGTCAAGATTGTAAATGAACTAGTACTAGTATAGACACTATAGTAGCATAGCAAAAATATAGATAGCTTCTAGTCAACAGTAACTAGGAGTAATAGAACACTTAGAACCAACAATAGTCATGAGTCAAAGATAGACTTACAAACCTAACTTAGTACTACAACCAAGAGAAATTGTAAACTTAGGACAAAAACCAGTCCTATTAAACCAAGAAGTAACCCACAAAATTGTAGTTCCAAAAGACTACCTAGAACCACCAGGCCACAAAACACCTGCAACAGCTAGACTACAATAGACCTTCGGCTCAAATTAGACCAAAATGAGATAAATAGTTTCATACCAAAATGAGCACAAATGTCATTTTTCTCTTTTTTAGTGTGTTTGGGTTATATATATATATATAATTAAAAACAAAGGATTTTATCCAAAAGGAATTTGACTACAGTTTTTCCAAAAATAATCAATAGACACGTAATATGCATCAATTTTTTTCTTTCCAACAACCATCAAAAACATTATATTAGGCTGGGGATGAAAAGTACGATAAGTAGCTTGAGTTGTCAAACTTTTTGTGACTTGGAATCCATATATTCTTTCTTTCTCTCTGTAGTTGAAAAAAACTTCCCGTTTATATCTTCTTTAGTCTACTAAATATGAGAAAATACCTTCTTTAGCTCTAGTAGGTATTTTATCTTCTAGTGGACCTACTTTTTATCTACTTATACCTAGTTTGCACTTCCCAAGTTTTGAAAGGTAAAGAAGTTAAATAAAATAATATCAAGTATATATACATCCACATTCTTCTTTGAGCACATTTTTGAAGGAAATGAGGATCTTCTATAATTTCCCATGCAAGGAATGCAAGGAATAGCAAACAAAGATTCACCACTATTAATAAATACTATAAAGGCCCTGATGTCAAAAACAAAAGAAAGTTAAAATTCAGAAGAGATGTCCCATAGAACGATAAAGAGATACTAAAAGGGGTATGTTCTAGATATGACAAGGTTATAGCTTAGACCTATGATGATCTTAGAGGATATTATCTTGGCGTAATTCAACATACTATTGACTTGGTTGAAGGCTCAAAGAATATTTGATAGAATCAAAGGCTAGTCAATCCAAAATTTGAAGCATTGATGGCACAAGAACTGACCAAATTAATCAAATCAAGGATCACATACCCAATCAAATATTCAATCTGGGTATCTAATCTTGTACTAATGAAGAAAAAATTGAAATATTCAACTCTGCGTGAATTTAAGGGATTTGAATAAAGGTTCACTAAACTATCGTTACCCTTTTCCCTCAATGGAGTGAATTCTATAGAGCATGGCTAGATTAGAGATGTTCTTGTTGGTCAATGGTTTTTCGGGCTATAACTAGGTATATATAAAGGAAGAAGTCAAACATAAAACAATGTTCACTACCAAGTGGGGAAAATTTGCATAATTGTAAATGCCCTTCAGGCTCTCTAATGCTGGTGCAACCTTCCAACGAGAAATTCATATCACTTTCAAGGGGTTGATTATTTAGATTATCTTAATATATATACCTAATGTGTTTTTAAAAGTCAAAGGATGATCACTTTGATCACCTAGAAAAGGTCTTCTAGAAATTCTAACAATTTGAGTCTGCCTTAAATCCCAAGAAATGTGTTTTCAGAGTACCCCAAGGAAAGCTACTTAGTTTTGTGGTATCAAAGGAAGGAATAGATATAGATTTCAAAAGGGTGAAAGATATAATGGAGGTACAATACTAGTCAACTAGAAGGGGCTACTGTCATTTTTAGGGAAGATTAATTTCATTAGTTAGTTCATTTCAAACTTTGTAGGAATAACAAGAGCTATCAGATTGATGTTAAAGAAGA
>CM021100.1:508824751-508880540 GCA_007115665.2 Sequoiadendron giganteum
CCAAATGTACAAGTGTATAGAAATTATGCTCAATGTTAGATAATTTTAATAGATCATGCAAATGTTCAAGAGGGTCATGGACCTTATGTTCCTTGGATTTGTAACACTTATGCTCCTTTTTCTTTGGTTAGACAATTGGTTGATTTATAGGTGGAGGATCTAAGGCAACCTTATACTCTTCACAATTCCTCAATTGGTCTTTTGAGACCATTTTATAAAAGATGACATATTTCCTAGTAGGAGAGGTAATGGGAGGGAGATGAAGAGGATTCCCATGATGGTAAAAAAATGGATCTTCTAGCTTGAAGGATTTTCCTTTACAAGGAGGGGATTTGTTAGAAATACTAGGGTTATCAATGATTGTATCATCTTTTATTCAATCTCTCCCACAAATGAGGGAGATATTGAAAGTTTAGTGAAAGTAGGGAAAAGTGATGTTAGGGAATGTGTCAATGATATGAGCTAGTTTACACATAATTTATATTCCCAATTCATTACCAAGCATTCTCCTCATGTTATCTATGACAAGATCTGCAATACAAACAATATATTCAAGAATCTTAATATTTTGAAGTTTCCTTAAGGATTTATCAATTTTTTGCAAGTTTTCTTGAGGAACATGAGCAGTAATGGTTTCAGTATCAATGATATTGGAGGTCATAGGACATGTTATTTAGGTATGGATTCCATCATGGGTTGACTAGTGTTAACACTATGAATAAAAGGGTTATAAAACCTAAGATCCACTATGGATGTACTAGTAAGGAATGCCATGAGTCTTGAACTATGTCTCGCTAAAGAATAAAAACTCAAGAATTTAGAAAGATATAGTAATTTTCAAATTTTACATGCAAGATTTTTTTTTATTTTTCAATGTAAGAAACTGTAAAATGATGTCTTTTATTTTTTAATGTAAGAAACTGTAAAATGATATTTTTGAATGTAAACTGTAATTAAACCTTGATAATGAAATATTTAGTGATAAATGAAAATGATTGATGAATGAACAAATCTATGTTACAAATCACCAAACCTTTAATGGTTTCCCTTAGAGGATTGAAGTCCAACATATCTCTCTAATGATTGGATCTTACATGAATTGTCTTTAGTGATAGCTTGACTTGACACTTGAATTCTTTCTTTAATGCTCGAAACCTACATCACAATGTTAGCTCCACAACATAACATGAACACAAATACAAGTTTTTCATGAGCATATGATCTTGGTTTTTTATTGTAGATGCTTGATAAATCCGCTCTTGAATGCTCTTGACAATATTTCTTTCTCTTGTAAAAGTTTCCTTAATGCTAGACAAATTGAATTGATAAAATAGCTATGTATTTATAGATGATTATTTAATTTGCCAAAAAATATATTCCAAAAGCTGAAATTTGAAAATGATTTTGAATCATTAAAATGCAACAAAAAATATATTAAAAATTGGGATCTAGGACTTAAGGAGGACCCATTCGCCCTTTAGAAAATGGGTCTTGGGACATTAATTTAAGACACAATTTCTAAGACAATTAAAATAATTCTCATATTTGTTTAGTGTTTGTTTACCTTTCGTAAAATGGGAATAATAAAGTTTACGGATGCATAGTTTAGGGAATATGAAGCTTAATTAAGCTCAATATAATTAAGGGAGTCAAAAATAATGTGAAAATGTAAAGGAATAAATTTTGTTACACTACACAAAATAAAAATATAAAATATATACTAATACTTGAAAGAATAAGTACATATTAATTTGTGTATTTTCATGTATATTAATACATAAAATATATTATGATATATACTCAAGCATAACATTAGAACATCTCCTAGGATAATTTAGCAATAAACAAGCCATCAAAAGATAACCATTGGCGTGGTGTTCACAAAAAAATCACAATATAGATTTTGGTGTGACATCTAATATTAGTGTTAGAATATAGTAATGCATTGAACCATTCATGGATGTATCTTTTATCTAAATATTCCATGATATGCATAATATGGTCAATTTTTATCACTTTTTCTCTCTTTTTTAATTGTTTAGGGTTAGGAGGTAACCCAATTAATCCCAAATGTAAAAGTGTATAGAAATTATGCTCAATCTTAGATATTTTTAATAGATCATGCAAATGTTCAAGAGGGTCATGGACATTATGTTTCTTGAATTTGTAACACTTATGCTCCTTTTTATTTGGTTAGGCAATTGGTTGATTTATAGGTGGAGGATGTAAGGCAACCTTATACTCTTCACAATTCCTCAATTGGTCTTTTGAGACAATTTTATAAAAGAGGACATATTTCCTAGTAGGAGAGTTAATGGGAGTGAGATGAAGCGGATTCCCATGATGGTAAAAAAATGGATCTTCTAGTTTCAAGGCTTTTCCTTTACAAGGAGGAGATTTATTAGAAATACTAGGGTTATCAATGATTGTATCATCTTTTACTCAATCTCTCCCACAAATAAGGGAGATATTGAAAGTTTAGTGAAGGTAGGGAAATGTGATGTTAAGGGATGTGTCAATGATATGAGCTAGGTTACACATAATTTATATTCCCAATTCATTACCAAGCATTCTCCTCATGTTATCTATGACAAGATCTGCAATACAAACAATATACTCTAGAATCTTAATGTTTTGAAGTTTCCTTAAGGATTTATCAATTTTTTGCAAGTTTTCTTGAGGAACATGAGCAACTTTGGTTTCAGTATCAATGATATTGGAGGTCATAGGACATGTTATTTAGGTATGGATTCCAACATGGGTTGACTAGTGTCAACACTATGAATAAAAGAGTTATAAAACCCAAGATCCACGATGGACGTACTATTAAGGAATGCCACGAGTCTTGAACTATGTCTCACTAAAGAATAAAAACTCAAGAATGTAGAAAGATATAGTAATTTTCAAATTTTACATGCAAGATTTTTTTTTATTTTTCAATGTAAGAAACTGTAAAATGATATCTTTTATTTTTGAATGTAAGAAACTATAAAATGATATTTTTGAATGTAAATTGTATTTAAACCTTGATAATGAAAGATTTAATGATAAATGAAAATGATTGATGAATGAACAAATCTATGTTACAAATCGCCAAACCTTTAATGGTTTCCGTTAGAGGATTGAAGTCCAACATATCTCTCTAATGATTGGATCTTGCATGAATTGTCTTGAGTGATAGCTTGACTTGACACTTGAATTCTTTATTTAATGCTTGAAACCTACATCGCAATGTTAGCTCCACAACATAACATGAACACAAATACAAGTTTTTCATGATGATATGATCTTGGTTTTTTACTGTAGATGCCTGATAAATCTGCTCTTGACTGCTCTTGATAGTATTTTTTTCTCTTGTAAAATTTTCCTTAATGCTAGACAAATTGAATTGATAAAATAGCTATGTATTTATAGATGATTATTTAATTTCCAAAAAAATAGATTCCAAAAGCTGAAATTTGAAACTTGATTTTGAATCATTAAAATGCAACCAAAAATATATTAAAAATTGGGATCTAGGACTTAAGGAGGACCCATTCGCCCTTTAGAAAATGGGTCTTGGGACCTTAATTTAAGACACAATTTCCAAGACAATTAAAATAATTCTCATATTTGTTTAGTGTTTGTTTACCTTTCATAAAATGGGAATAATAATGTTTACGGATGCATAGTTTAGGGAATATGAAGCTTAATTAAGCTCAATATAATTAAGGGATTCAAAAATAATGTGAAAATGTAAAGGAATAAATTTTGTTACTCTACACAAAATAAAAATATAAAATATATACTAATAGTTGTAAGAATAAGTACATATTAATTTGTGTATTTTCATGTATATTAATACATAAAATATATTATGATATATACTCAAGCATAACATTAGAACATCTCCTAGGATAATTTAGCAATAGACAAGCCATCAAAAGATAACCATTGGCATGGTGCTCACAAAAAAATCACAATATAGATTTTTGGTGTGACATCTAATTTTAGTGTTAGAATACTAGTAATGCATTGAACCATTCATGGATGTATCTTTTATCAAAATCTATTTGAAATTGCCTCAAATCAATGATTTATCTAGAATCATTTCTAACAATTGCTTCTCATTTGGTGATGTCTTGTAAGGCTTCTTGTCATTAGTGGGTATACATTGTTGATGCATTTATGTCAATATGTACTTGAGGCTTGAAAGTACATAGAAAATTGCATATACTAAATTGAATAGTACAAGTCAAAGATGCTTGTGAGAGAGTTGTATTATAATTTAAAGCGCCACTCTCTTGATGTAGGTTCGCGATATATGTTTATAAAATGAGTGGTGCTTCAAAGTTTTGTCGAAGCTGTATATATAAAAGTGAAGCTTTGCCGAGAGTGGGGAAATAGAACGTGGTCGAGTGGCGCTTGCAAGTTTTGTGAACGTTATACAACGTGGCTTCTGGCAATCATGTGGTGGTGACTGGAGACATTTTACGGAATCTAGGGATCTGTATTAAAGCCTTGATGTGACGTCTTGTACCAGATTGCCCATAATCAACGTACTTCAAGTTTATAAATTTGCTCAAAACAGTATCGAGGGCATGCTTGCATTTTGATTCGAAGCGTTAGGTTGTGTATTTTGTGAAACTCATTACAATATATTTTAAGAAAAGTCCCTATGGAATTCAAGAAGTGCAACAAGGATGAAAACGTGTTCTTATCAGGCCACTGGCGTTTGGCCTGTGTGCAAGAAGTGAAAAATAATTTCGAAGAGATTAAGAGAAAAGAAATCCTTGATTCGTTGGACGTTGTTCGCCTCCTGGACGGATGGGTCGATGGCCCCGGCTATGGATATAATCTTGTGCAAGGCTTCAGGCCCGACGTTGGAGACATCCTGCTTGTTAAAACAAGTGCAACAAGGCCGCATGGTAAATTATTAAATGATGTTTATTGTTTTACTTCTGCTTCATTTAACAAAAGAATTTCAGAGCACTAATTCTAAACTGGCCTTTCTGCAGATGGCGTATTCGTTCCGGAAATGTACTCGGGAATTGAACTGAACGCGGAAGGAAGAGAAGCTGCTCTGTTGTTATCACTCCACGATAAAAGTACTGAAGTCATGCACTTCGTTCTTTATCTTTTCACCAAGATTGAAGAGCGCTTAGCCGAGTTAGATCGCTCCATCCGTTAGGTCAAGCAAGATGTGGGGTGCCTTTCTTATGGATATTGATAGCTTAGGTTGTCTTTTTCTTTCAATATCATTAGACTATGGTGTGTTTCTAGTGTAATCTTTGCTCAACTTCTTGTTTCACTGTCCTCTACAATAAGCTTTATATTGTATTTCCCGTTAAAAGTGACAATGTATTATGTTGTGGATTTATTTTGAAATTCCGAACACCATGGATTTACTTTTAGATCTTTCTAAATGATCAAGATACCAATGTTTGGAATTGTATACAAGCTAAGGGTGATTGGGAATGCATAATCATTGAAGTCATCAAACATTTGTGACCTAAATAAAATGTGAAATTCATCACTGCTGGAAAAACTAAGTATTTTCGGACAATTAAGATACAAGCATATTCTAGATGGTAAATGGAAAGAAAATGAATCAAATTTGAATAAGGATTAGTGGACCCTGAAATGTATTATCTTTAGATATTATTATATTAATCTTCGTCAACAATGTGTATGTATATTTGCAAACCATAGATTTGTTTGTTTGAACAACATGGATGAAAGCTTAATGTTTTGGTTAATGTAACGCCCCATCGTGGAACCCAGGAAATGTTACACCAATAACTCAAAAGATCTAAATAATTTATTTTTAAAACCAACTAACAACATGTGGTAACATCTTAACATAAACGTTCTTGGGTTCCACAACTATGCTATTGAAGTAAAAACATATAACACATCAAGAACCAAATATAATTATATCATGTGAATAGTCATGTCCAGAAACATTACATCATAAGTTACATAACAATAAGTGAGATTGTGACAAATCTCAGAACAATACAAGTATCATTACAAAGAAACCTCATGCAACTTCATGAGGGTGTACGATCATGAATAAGATCAAGAATGGATGACAACCACACCCAGGAACTCGCCAGACGAACAACTCCTCGAATGATTTT
The DNA here is from genome assembly GCA_007115665.2 of Sequoiadendron giganteum. NCBI lineage: Eukaryota > Viridiplantae > Streptophyta > Pinopsida > Cupressales > Cupressaceae > Sequoiadendron > Sequoiadendron giganteum. Next base: position 508,830,874 of record CM021100.1, read on the forward strand.
CAATCAGGATCTTGTCGAGAAAAACGTGTCACAAAAAAAATCACCTGCATGGGAGCCAATGGAAGATGTGGCATGTTCCTCCCAATCGCGAGGAACTCGAAAGCCCACTCCCCGTGCTAGGACACAAATCAAGTCCTCAAGTCAAACTGACAATAAGACGTACATCATACAATACATGGTGGACATACATGGCATCACAATGACAAGACAATGACATACTCCCAGAGGTGATTCACAATCACAAGTGAACAATCAAGTGTACCAGGATAAGAATGTCATCACATAAACATATTATGTTAGATTTAATGCTTTAATCTAAACAAGAATTAAAGTCAAGGGTGAGGCAAAGCATTATCTAAATGGTTAGATTTAAGTACCCAAGGTCCCCTAAGAATTATTAAGGTTATCACTGTATTAAGTATTTCTGAGAGGTTACCCATGCAACCACTTCCGGGTCCGGCCACTTTGAGAAACCACTCCTCCTATAACACTACTCACAAATATAACACAATGGGTAGCCAAGATGCACATCATACAAATCATGAACATAAACCACATTAATATGATTATACTAAAAACAATGAATACCTCTTATGAGACAATAGACCGTGCATGGCTAAGTCTCTAATTCAGGTCATTTGCGAGAAAACAACAATAACCAAGCATCAAACACTCTATAATAGAAATCACCATCCTAGCCTCTGGAAGATTTCTAAGGTTAAATTAAAAAGACAATTTAAACATGAATCAAAGTCCACTTTCATATTTCTGAGTTACATCAATAAACTTGTTTCACAAATGATGCAAACAATTATAGAAAAGAAAATACCAATACAATTACATAAAATACTCAAACTTCGTTACAAATGATATGCATAAAGAGATATCCTCCTCATATTAAAAAGAATAAAGAATGAATTCTTTTGCTTATTTAAACACACCATCATTTTCTAAATTCATCATTTATTTTTCCACGAAATTCAAATGAATTAATAAATCATAGTCCTCGAAATCTAATACATTGTTTCGTAACAAAACAAGCATAATTTTCTAGATAAATACATAAACATTCATATAACAATTATAAGAATATAATAATATTAGCATATTACTTTTCTCTAACAATCTCAGGAACATTTAGACACACTATAAATTTATATATTCATTACAAATAATATAACAAATTCAACAGCACGATATTAACATTTCCATTGTATTTTGATTAATAAACCATTTCAAATTTAAACTATCTACATTCAATTAACATACCAAACCACAAACCAATGCATTTGTGATAAAGTAATAATAAAACAATTAATAAATCAAAGAGGAACTTTTATTTTTAACAGTTAATAACTATTGAATTAGATTCTCATTTAAGTGTTTATATATATATTCTTGTAGAATAAGTCATGGGTAAAATTTAAATGTAAATAATAGTTATAATTATCAATGCTAGTATAAATGGTGCCTATCTTTTGTAATGCGAAATCATATAGTAAAAAAATGAGTTTGCTTCTTTATAATTTAACAATAACAAATAAAAAATTAATTTATATCAAAGAATATCACCAAATCATTAATGACAAGGTGAAGAGTAACACAAAATAAGAACTAGAAGCCCAACGTGTGGTTAACTAAACAAACCCCACAACTACCTATGTAAAGTGGTCAATTCAAACATGCATTAATTAACAATAAGAGAAAATAGTCGATCATAAAGATGTGGATTTACAGATACAACTCCATACGACATAAATTATAGGTCACTCCATACCGAAGATTAATAATCACTCAACAGCGGCAAAAGAGGACTCTTACTTGGCACATATCAGAAAGCATTCGGAGACCAAACAAATTGGATACAAGAGAATTAAACTCAACCGTGGGAAAATACATGCAAAATATAGAAGAATAACAAACACATGATACAAAAGGCGTTGACATCCAAACCAAAGGTCACAACTAACAAGATTTCAAGGTAAATAAAAGGGTGACTAGTCAACATAACACATGTATATACATCTATTAAAAAAAAGCATCCACACAAAACTGGCTATCCAATCACGGCTGGAGCAGGGGTCAGTTTCATTAAGAGAAAACATTACCATAATCAAAACCATGTATAGTTCAAAAGGGAAAATGCTAGGTATTATGATACTAAAACTATGGGCAGTGAAAACCTTATCATTAGAGAAAATATTAAATAAAATAATAACGATTCATTTCATACTCGATTCAAACAAAGTTCAGGGTGACATTAAGGATCAAGAGACGAATGTTGACAACCATCAAATGTTCGCAAGAAACAAGACAATGGAAATAATAATAAAAATATAAAAAAATACTATAATCCATTCACCACTCCAGCTAAAGCTGCATCATTGACCACCCAGAACAAAAGGAGAATAGACTAAAAATGGTGAGTTTTCCAACTGAATTACCAGGTAACTGACATACCCTAAAACAATATGATGACATGCATGGTAGGTTTAAAAGACCAGATACAAGGAAGAATGAGAATTAAGTACCATAAACACTACGTAGGTATGTTACCCAACAAGAATAAATCAAATGATGTATCCCAATCAACAACAACGAAATGATAAGAAAAATAAGTAAAGCCTTGGGTAAAATGATTGGTTTAACAATAGGCCAAATAGACTGGAAAAACAAATTGTGCTATTTCATGCATCAAGGGCTAAGATCATTATCAAATGCACTTAACACATACAAAGCATAGATGAACCGAGAGTAAAAACTAGATCCAAAGAGAAATGATAACTAATTTAAATCAGATCATCCAGAATAAGAACAAATCTAATTAAACACAACTGTAAAGAAAACATACAAATTTAACAGTCTAAATATGGTATCTACTATAACAAACAACTCGTATGATTTCTTGATTCACCTATGATGTTTACATTTTGCAATAATTTTTTTTTTCTTCTTTCCAATTTGGATATTTATCAAATTATTTCATGTTGATTGTGTAGGTTCGCTAAACAATCTTTCTTCCACAACCAAACATAGATTTATTCCAGTGCAAATATAACTTTCCAAAAATAAAAAAAGCTATAGAAGAAAACCTATTTATGCAGAAAGGCTGAGTTGAAACAAAAATTTGTAGCTTATATCAATTGAACTCAAAACACTGGCAATATGACCAAGAAATCCAAAAACACTCTAGCCCCCCCCAATTCATATGTTTCCAATCAAAATCTGAGATAAGAGCTTTTCCAGAACCACTACCATACAAATAAATTTCCTAAAAGCTATTTAATATAATTAATTGTCTCAAAATTCCAAAACTTAATTGACTATCCATCTTGCATTCAGAATGGATGAATCAGTTCTAACTTAACCATTTAACTCTAGATCATATTTTCAACTCCAAATCCAAATTCAATAACATGTTGAAAATAACCTCTTTTAAAATATCTATTTTCACATAAATCCTATTTGCAAATTATATATTTAAATATTTCTCTTTCAATTAATCATTAATCACCACAATATAATTTAACCATTAAATAATCTAAATCAACAAGATGAAAACATAGAAATGCAACAAGATGCGACAATAACGAACGCGCCACAAACGAATGACAAGATATAAAGGTGGTGACAAATACTCATTGTTTTTAGAACGATGGTTCATGATAGAGGATAAGTCTATCTCCCTTCAATGATTCCATTGGGCCATGGCATGCTCAGACCTGACAAGCAGGTGGTGTCGATGCATGTACCAAAAATTTGCATCACAATGCACGATCAAATGAACATGTATAAATATGAAGACACACCCTGAATAAAAAATGCGATGTAGCAGGGCACTCATGAATGAGTACTACTAAACTGTCTCCTTCACCAACTAATGTAAACATAGTATCTAACATAAATCACATCATAGATCATCATAATAATGTCATCTCATGAAAATAAACATCACATCATAAGGTAAAGTGTATCGTCAACTGAGTTTCACAACTAGTCATGTAAACCATGACATAAAGCACCAAAACAACATAATCTCAAATATCTAACTGCTAAAAGTAAGTCAAAACAACTAAAATAGAATTGTCATCAGGAGGGTCACTACATCCTCCCCCCTAGGGTGAGGCTTACTCCTGGAAGCCTATGAATAGATAGGGATACAATTCCCTCATACGCATTGCATCTTCCCAAGTTACAGAAGACTCGTCACTAGGGTCCCATTGGACCCTCACTTGGTCAACGTCTCGACCCCTCAGAGCGAGTCTTGTGCACTATAGAATGCCCATGGGCTCCAAAGCTAGCTTGTTGTCCTCGACCAGTAGAGCATTCCAATCAATTACATGTGAAACATCATGATGATATGGTCTAAGAACATATACATGAAAGACATTGTGGATGCATGACAAACTAAGCGGCAAGGCAGGTCAGGAAGCTACAGGATCGATCCTCACTAGAATCTTGAATGACCCAAAAAATTGAGTCGCAAGCTTAGAGCATTTTCCATAACAAATCAAACTCTTTTGTGGATGCACTCGAAGAAACACTCTATCACCAACAAAAAACTAGTGATCCACACGATGAGCATCGATGTACTTCTTCTGTTTGTCTTGTGTCGCAATCAAATGCTCTCTCATACAATCTACCTGCTACTCCATATCTCAAAACATATCGGGCCCAAGAAGTTTCCTATCCTCAAGTCTATCCCAACTTAATTGTCATGCATGGGCATTCATACAATGCCTGAAAGGGAGGCATACCTATGGAACTATGATACCCATTATTGTATGTGAACTCCACCAAGTAAAGGTATTCTTCCCATCACAACTATTGATCCATAACATACATCCTAAGAATATCCTCTAACACCTGATTAACCCTCTTAGTATGACCATCTGTTTTAGGATGATAAGCTAAACTGAAGTTCAATTATGTACCTAAAGCATGCTGAAGAGAAGTCCATAAAGCTAATGTGAAAAAAGGATCCCGATCTGATATGATTATACATGGGATTCCGTGAAAATGTACAATATCCTCCATGAAGATCTTTGCAACGAAAGAGGCATTATATGATGAATGAACTAGAGAGAAATGAGCTACCTTAGTCAACTCGTCGACAATGACCATGATAGCATCATGTTGACGATAAGACATAGGCAACCCGACAATAAAATAAACTAATTTAATGTCCCATTTCCATTCTGGAACAAGGTGAGGCTGTAACAATCTTGCGGCATGCTAGTGCTCGGCCTTAACCTTCTGGCACTCTAGACATCTCGCAATGAAATCGGCAATGTCGCGCATCATCTCAGGCCAAAAGTACAACTGATGAAAATCTGCATGCGTCTTTTTGACACAAAGATGACCTGAATACGGTGCTCGATGTGCCTCTGATAATATCAAGGTATGAACTCCATCTACAAGAGGCATATAATTATGACCCAAATGTCACAAGAAACCATTAGACTCAAGTGTATAATCTACAAACCTACCCTCCAAAGGTCTACCAGAATCCAACTTTTCCTTCACCTCTTGACATAATTTATCTATAGGAAGTGCTATGACTATTTGACTCCTCAAATCAACTCTTAGAGTCACTGCAGATATCTCATGTCTTCGACGACTAAGATCATCTGCTACCACATTTTCTTTCCCTTAAATAGATTTGACATCAAAATCATATTCACATAAGAAGTCCATCCACCGTCTCTGCCTAGCATTAAGATTTGGCTGAGTAAATATGTATTATAGACTATGATGATCACTGTGTAACTCAAAATGCTGCCAACGAACCAAAGCATGAACAACTTCCGCTAACTCCAGATTGTCCAGACCCTCTAAGGATGCATCAGTACAAACTACGAAGTCCTTCCTAGGATCAAGAATGGCTAAAATAGGCGCACTCGTCAACTTCTCCTTGAGTTTCTGGAAGGCCAATTGACAATGATCTGACCAAAATAATTTATTCCCTTTCCATTGAAGAGAAGTAATAGGATGAGAAATTTTGAAGAACCCTTTGTCAAACCTCCTGTAGTATCCTATAAGACCCATAAAACTACAAACCTCTGAAACATTTGTAGGCATGGGCCAATCCATAATGACTTGGATCTTTGAGGGATCCACTACAATACCCTCTCCAAAGATAACATGAACAAGGTATTTCACCTTGGTCTGGAAGAACTCACACATTGATAGATTCACAAACAACTGGTTCTCCCTCAAACACTTTAATACATGTCTCATGTGTTCCTCATTCTCCTTCATATTTCTAGAATAAATCAAAATGTCATCGAGAAACACTAGAACAAAGTGGTCTAGGTACATGTAAAAAACACCATTCATCAGGCTCATAAAAAATAATAGTGCATTAGTTAACCTGAATGGTACTATATTGAATTCGTAGTGCCTGTAATGAGTTCAGATTCTAGTCTTATGTATATTTGCTTCAGAAATATCCAACTGATGATATCTAGATTTTAAATCAATTTTAGAGAACACATTTTCTTTAGAAACACTCGGTCGAATGAATTCTTAGCCAAGAGCTCCTCTAACTGCAGTCAAAGCTCTTCTAACTCTTGAGTAGTAATCCTGTATAGAGCCTGAGATATGGGCTCAGCTCCAGGAGCTAGATCAATACGGAAGTCAATATCTCATTTTGGTTGCATAGCCAGATTGTCACTGGGAAACACATCCACAAACTCTTCGGGAATAGGGTAATAGTCAAGAGATACCTATCAACTACCTCCTACCTCCAAATCACTAACACCAGCTACAAACAATTGACAACCTTGTCGCATACACCTCCTTAACTACATAGCAGAAATAATCCACAAAGAGATGGGTATCTACACACCAACTATCTCATTCTGTGCACCAAAGTCATCTAGACAACTCACAGTCTTGTCACGACAATCTATCACTGCACTATGAGATTCTAACCAATCCATTCATAGAGAAATATCATATGATCCAAGGGGTGTAACTCGAAGACCAACCAAGGTAAGTAATGATCCAATCCTAAGTCAACAATCATGAATGAGAAATTCAACTAGTACTTTAGTCCCAAAAGCCAATTCTACATGCCACCTAACGCCTTGCTTAACTGCCACAAGTCCACATTGTTCGACAATACAAGGAGAGATAAAAGAATTAGATGGACTAGAATAAAATAAAATGGAAACTCTAACCATTGGTTCAGAAGCTATGGGTTATTGACCAAACCCTAAAGTACCTCGAATTGGACACTGCCTCGCAATATGGCCCTGTTGACCACATGCGAATCATCCAATGCCCCTACCAAAACCTCAGCCACCTGATGGTGCATTCGACTGTTGAAAACTGCCCCTGCTAACTATCAACTGTGCACTCTTAGTAGGCTGATCCAGGAGATTGTGTTTATTAGGCATCTAATTATGATTCTTTCCAAACTAAGAACCATTACCCAACTGCTTCTGAGAACCTTTATTCTTTTGTTAATAATTTTGATTTTGTTGTCCATGCTTAGAGGGTGCCTGTTTGTTCTGAGAGGAACCACCTATCTGAATCTGACCACCGCATGGACCAGATCTTGTAGTAGAAGCACTGCTAATTAAAAAACCTATGTGTTATCCTAACGCCATGGAAAAACTCTCCTCTATAATTTGAGCTTTCTCAACTTCTACATCCATTGTCTTTGGCTCAAAGACTCTAACTCCACCACTGATGTGGGTGTTCAAGCCCCAGATAAAATGTTGAACTAACATCCCCTCATCATCAACTATATTGACATACTTTTTGAATTCGTAGAATCTATGCTCAAACTGCTCCATAGACATCACAATCTAGCACAGGTCATTAAATTCATCTACACGATGCTAGCTCTAGTGATCAGATAAGAAGCATGTTCTGAAATGCTCTAGAAACATGTCCTATGATACTGATCCTATCTACAAATGGAGCTTCTTCTCCTCCAATTGCCACCAAGTAGAGTCAAATCCTTTAAGATGCATGCTAATGCATCTTGCATGGGTGTTACTGCCATACGGGTGCATAGAAAAACACCATCCTAAATCTAGTAACCATGTCTCTGCCTCCAAAAATCTACTAGTACCATCATCAATCGGAGGGCATGCCCTCAACAAGTCCTTCATGTGCCCTGCAGCTAAGGAATCCTGCTTTGCAGTCTGAACTATCCTCTTAGGTGGTGTCCTGTCTCTCTCTTTGTCCACTTCCTGATCATTTCCCTATCTAGGCCTAAGATTTGCAAGGGCCTGCTCAAGTAACGGACGTAGAAGATCTCCTGCAAAAAGTTGATTCGGAACCTGATTATCATTACATGGAGGATTAGGCTACTCTCCATGTTCACTTTCATGTGAACTCTATGGTGGAGCATTCTGAAGATTCACCGCACGGTCACCGCCATGGCCTCTAAAATGACCGCACCTTGGCGAAATGATCCTACACAAGGTTAAATCGAGTCTTAGTTTATTAACACAAACACACAAGAATATAACATGTAGGACAACTTACTTGGCTCGCATGAACCAGAGCACCTAGTGTTAGAACCTCGACTCTGATACCAAGTAGTAATGCCCCGCAGTGGAACACAGGAAACATTATGCCAATAACAAAAAACATTCGAATAATTTTTTTTTAAAACCAACTAACAACATGTGTTAACATCTTAAGATAAATGGTCTAGGGTTCCACAACTACGCTACTGAAGTAAAAGTATATAACACATCATGAACCAAATATAATTATATCATGTCCATAAACATTACATCATAAGTTACATAACACTAAGTGAGATTGTGATAAATCTCAGAAAAATACAAGTATCATTACAAAGAAACCTTGTGCAACTTCATGAGGGTGTATGATGATGAATAAGATCAAGAATGGATGATGACCATGTCTATGAACTTTCCCGATGAACAACTCCATGAATGATGTGCAATCAGGATCCTATCAAGAACAAACATGTCATAAACAAAATCACCTGCAAGGGACCCAAAGGAAGATGCGGCATGTTCCTCCCAACCATCTAGAACTCGAAATCCCACCCCTCGTGCTAGGAGACAAAACAAGTCCTCAAGTAAAACTGACAATAAGATGTACATCACACAATACACGGTCGACATACATGAAATCATAATGACAAGACAATGACATACTCCCAGAGGCGACTCAAAATCACAAGTGAACAATCAAGTGTACTAGGATAAGAGTGTCATCACATAAATGTATTAGGTTACCTTGGATAGCCTTCCTAGGTTACTGACCCTCTACCAAAGTTACCCTGGCAACCTCTAACGACTTCCAGCCCCTAAACGAACTTATGTGGCTTCGAATCACTTCTCGAGAAGATGAAGTATTTGAGTTTCCATTCCACGCCTTCTCAATGTGATTTAATCTAAACAAGAATTAAAGTCTAGGGAGAGGCAAAGCATTATCTGAATGGTTAGATTTAACTACCCAACCCCTAAGAATTATTAAGGTTATAACTATATTAATAATTTTCGAGAGGTTACCCATGCAACCACTTTCGGGTTTGAACCTTTTCAAAAACCACTCCTTCTAAAACACTACTCACAAATAGAACACAATGGGTAGCCAAGATGCACATCATACAAATCACAAACATAAACCTCATTAAGATGCTGATACCAAAAATAATGAATACCTCCTATGAGACAACATATCGCGCATGGCTAAGTCCCTAATAACCAAGCACCAAACACTCTATAATTTAAATCACCATACTAGCCTCTAGAAGACTTCTAAGGTAAATTAAAAAGACAATCTAAATATGAATCAAAGTCCACTTTCACATTTCTAAGTTACATCAATAAAAAAAATTCACAAATGATGCAAACAATTATCATAAATAAAATACCAATGGAAGTATATAAAACACTCAAACTTTGTTACAAATGATATCCATAATGATATATTCCCCTCACATTGAAAGGACTTAGGGATGAGTTATTTTTCTTATTTACACACACCATCATTTTCTAAATTGATGAAGTATTTTTCCACCGAATTCAAATGAAATCATAAATCATATTTCTCGAAATCTAATACATTGTTTCGTAACAGAACAAGCATAATTTTCTACATAAATACATAAAAAATCGTATAATAATTACAAGAATATAATCATACTAGCATACTACTTTTCTCTAACAATATCAAGAACATTTAGACACACTATAAATTTATATATTCATTACAAATAATATGACAAATTCAAAATCTCGATATTAACATTTCCATTGTATTTTGATTAATAAACCATTTCATATTTAAACTATCTACATTCAATTAACATACAAAACCACAAACCAATGCATTTTTGATAAAGTAACAATAAACCAATTAATAAATCAAAGAGGAATTTTTTTTTTAAACAATTAATAACTATTGAATTACATTCGCATTTAAGTATATATATTTATAGAATATTGTCGTGGGTAATATGTAAATGTAAATAATAGTTATAATTATTAATACTAGTATAAACGATGCCTATCTTTTGTAATGAAAAATCATATATAATAATAAGAGTTTTCTTCTTTATAATTTAACAATAACAAGTAAGTAATTAATTTATATTAGAGAATATCACTGAATCATTAATGACAAGATGAAGAGTAACAAAGAATAAGAACTAGAAGTCCAATGTAATGCCCCACCAAGTAACCCTAAAGGAAGTTGTAATTCACGACTTAAGTGAACCAACTCTTTTTATAAAGTGCAATAACATACACATTCACCTGCTAATTAACAACCTCTAAGGCTACAAGGTTGGAATTACTTAAAACCCACTCATACATATTACATATAACCAAAGAATTAAAAACCTTTATGAAATAAACATCATACATCATGAGAATACCACATAACATAATAAGATGAACATCCAAGATACAATCTCATAAACATTAACTTAATCCAATAGTTACATCACTCATTCCTAGAATGAGACAATAGTACAAAAGTATAACAATTACATAATCTCACCTCATAAACATAAGAGGGATAAAATAACTTATACAATCTGAAATATTACAATTTAAGAGAATACAATAACAACCACAAGCTGTCCATCTGAATGTCTCATGTAATACCCCTCCATTTTGATTCTTGTTCAAGTTGCTTTATGCTATGTTTGGTTGCAATTACTTTGATACTGGATACATTTTGTTATAATATTTTGATTGCTACTATTGAGCGACAACTATTATTATGGGATGTAGTTATCTGATTTTGTTTCACATGCATTATGGATTAATGATGTTGTAGAGTTAACATGAGATGTTATTATGAGATTATTGGAATTATGATGCAAGTGTCAGTTTCGATGAGTGTATTGGTGAAGAAGACAGGTTCGCATCACTCGCTTGCGAGCACCCTACGAATCCGTAATTCTTTCTTCACGGTGTGTATTATATGCTGGATATATTGTATGATGTTGTTTACTTGGTTGCAGGATTACAGGTACATGACATCGACTCCACCTGGTTTCACAGGTTTGAGCGTGTCGATCCAACGGTTACGTTGAACGGGAGATAGTAGCTAGGTAACATGTGTCAAGTCTATACCCTAGCCTTAGTGTGTCATCAGTTGTGTGTGTTGAGTCATTGTCTGTCTTGCTTTGATGTTATTTAATTCTGAAACATTCTTCAATTGGATATAGATATTTAGAATAATTGCATTTAAATCATGTTGATGGTTATTTAATTTAAACAATGCAATGTGGATAAAAGTTTATACTTAAATTAATTAATTATATTTAGTTTATTTAATTAATTAAATTTAATCCAAAGGGGTTGAATTTAGTTATTAAATAATTAAATTAATTAATTAAACGTGATGCAAGAGAATGGAAGGAAATAAAAGAATTGAAATTAATTTTGGAATTTAATTTAGACGTGTGGGAATTAAATTGGAAATTTTAATTAAATGTTTATTTGAGAAATTGGTTGCAACTTTGGAAATTAATTTATTATTTGAAATTGCATTTTAAATTGAAAGTGGGTTTTCCAAAATTGAAATTGAAAATTGAAATTGAAATTGAAATTGAAATTGAAATATCTAATTTGCATGTAATGTGAATTAGGGTTGAATTAGGTATTTTTGATTTATAAGAATATATGTTTTAATTTTAGGGGAGAAATTTTTTTAGAAAAATACATTTTTACAGCAGGGAAGAAATTTTGGAAAATTTGCACAAGGGTTTGAAGAAAGTTTGATTGTAGAATGGATTGAAGGAAAGATTGTTTGCATTTGTTGGATTTTGGATTGGATTCATTGGAGGAGGCTTGCATCAGAAATTCATCTCTTCCTGTAGCTTCTTATACCAGGTTTTCCTCTTTGTGTTTTATTGTTCTTGATTGTTTTCTTTAAAATAGTAGTGATTAAAGATTTATTTGTTAAATCTGTTTTAAAAAATAAATTTGATATTAGAAGAAAAGAATTAAACAAATTTACAGCCTTTGCTTGTGAAAATTCTTGAGTGAAAATTGTGAAAACCTTAGTTGAATTTAAATTATTTGGAGCAATTGATTTTATTGTTATTGAAATCAAACATAGAGATTGAACAATGCATTTAGAATGTTTTTGGAAAATGAAACCTTCTATTTATTATCAAAAAACGGATTTTAAAATCTGCAGTATAATTATATTTTCATTGTAAAATGGTCTGATTCCGTCCCCTATAACTTTACTTTCACAAACTGGGTTTTCAAGAAATTTAAAGGGTTTTTGCATTTTGCAATTGTCTAATTCCTGTCCAAAAATCTCAAATACCCAGATCGTATATTTTGAGTTATGCTTGAAACATGAGACTATTATTAAATTATTTTCCCATGGTTGTTCTGAAAATAAAATAATAATAAATTGATATTTATAAATATTAATATTTTATGTATTGTTATTATAATATTGAAATATTATTTAATAATATTTTATATTATAATTTATAATACTAAAGTATTATATTTATTTATATTATTTTAAATAAAATTTGTATATTAGATTAGTGGAATTAAAATTATAAACATATGGGAAATTATTGTTCTTTTAAAATGGCCTGCTAAAGTTTAATTGAAAGAGTTAAATATTTGATTTAAAGAATGCAATATATTATTGAATAGAGATTTAAAAATGGATTGATTAGTGTATATGGAAAATGGACAGAGAAACAATATGCTATTACATCAAAGTGATTGAATGTTTCAAATAGAAAATTGAATGAGATGTAAGATTTGGTTAGGAAATGAAAAAAATTTACTTGCATGGATTTGTGTCGATTTAAAAGTAAATTAAGAAGTTGTTTTATTGATGAGGCAATCAATCATGTTATTTATTAATTTCTATTTAGATTAATTGAATCATTGTGATTGGATTATGAAAGATGTATGGATTTAGCATATCCAAAAGTAGTATCTTCCTCATGATTATCTTAAAGGATTTAATTCTTTGTATTCAGTAAAGGGAAGTAAGTTTAATTGTTTTAGATTTCCAATAATGAAAAGGGAAATAGGGGTTATGATTATTTTAGATGATCTACTTATCATGTCTTTGACTTTGTCAACACTACCTATTGAATGAGTATGGATATGGATTTAGGAAATCCAAATATTAGATTTGATTGATGACTTGAATGCTTTTGTTGCTATGTCGTCAAGTTGCATTGTTGGTTTTGGGATTTAGTGTCAGTCCTAAATTATAAGTCTTCCAGAAGAACTTAGAGGATAAGGGTTGTTGAATCTTTGTGCCATCTAGTTGTTTTCCCTTGGGTAGTGCATGGCGTCTTTTCAGTTTTACCCGATTTTCATGAATGGGGATATTTGCAGCTCCTTGGTTTAGGAGTGGATTATGGGATCTGTTTCTCCTTGTATGGAGTGACCTTGTTATGTGGTTTCATCTTGTTGCCTCTTGTGAAAGGAGTGGACTATGTGTTGTTGCCTCCAAGATGTTTGGAGTGATATATTTTATACCTCCTGAGAAAGGAGTGGACTATGTGATTGTTGCCTCCAAGATGTTTGGAGTGAGTTTCTATTATTTGTATCCTCCTTGTGTTGGAGTGGATTATGATGCCTAGTTGGTATGCACTTGTGGTTCCCTTGGTGGATTGTTTGGATGTGTGTTGTCGAATAGAAGAGTGGCTTCTGTTAGGCGCCAGAGCCCAAAGAGGTAAACTGGATAACCTTCAGGAGTGATTTAAACAAGTGATAATTAAAATAATGTACTTAGAAGATTAGGACTAACTTCACATTAATCAAGATAATTTAATCCTCACTCATAGACACAAGGGCTTGTTTAGACTTGGGATGAGTGAGAAGGCCTAGAATGGCAAGATCAACTATCTAGTTTTTGTAAGAGGTAGTTGATTCCACATAAGTGAGTATGAGTGCCAGGATTCGGTTGAGGCCACCAGGATTACTTGTTCCGGAGCCTATGAAGAATGCCCAGAAGAGATCTCATGACAAACCTTGCGATGACACTCTATCTATGACAACTGTTGTTAATTATTTTATGTGTATGGTTATTTGAACATACTTGATCTACTTTATGTCTGGAAGCAATGTGACCTATGTCAGTGATATTGGAGTTGTACTTGCATTGTATTTGATGTGTACATGTATGGTATTTGATTTGTACTTGTATTGTACTAGATTTGTACGTGCATTGTATTTGATTCGTACTTGTATGGTGAATGAGTTGCATTTGATTCGTACTTGTATAGTGAATGAGTTGTACTTGTTAATTCATTTGGTTGGTTATAATAGTATAAGTTAGTATGAGTCTACCTTTGGTTAGTGGTTGTAGATCTTAGTCCATGTTACTTTGTTACTATCTCCTAGCATGGGGGGTGGGCCTTCGGGTACCACATTGGTTGGGTGGAACATGCACCAAAACCGTTGGGTCCCCATCTATCTTTAGTACTTGGTGGCGAGACATCCAGATGGACAGCTCGTGGTTCTTGTTGTAATTTCTTACATTCTAATATTTATGTTTGTATAAGATATTTTATCCCTCTTATGTTTATGAGGTGGAATTTTGTAATTGTAATCTTTTGTACTATTGCCTCATTCTGGGAATGAGTGATGTATCTATTGGATTAAGATAATGTTTATGAGATTGTATCTTTGTTGATTATCTTATTATGTTATGTGGTATTCTTATGATGTATGATGTTTATTTCATAAAGTTCATAAGGCTATGGTTATATGTAATATGTATATGTGGGTTTAAGTAATCCTAACCTTGTAGCCTTAGAGGTTGTTGTTAATTAGTAAGTGAATGTGTATGTTAAATGAACTTTATAAAAAAAAAATTGGTTCGCTTAAGATGTTAATTTCAACTTCCTTTAGGGTTACTTGGCGGGGCATTACACATGGTATCAGAGCCTAGGTTTAAACACTGGGTTCTCTGGGTGCAATTATGCCCACTATGTTGTGCTTGTGATTTGTTAGTAGAGCGTTAAGTGATCACGTGTTCATGGCTTTTACTTTAGCATGATATACTCTATGAAAGAGAGTAGTGTGTTAATAACCTAATATAAGGTTGTGGTTGGAAAGTAAAATACGTATTCCATGGGTGATGGAATTGGATGTTCCTATGGGATTATGTATGTAGTTATTTCCTTTGTAAATGTAAGAAACCAGTAACTGTATCTTGTTTGAATGTTGTGGAAGCCCATATTTGCTTGGTGATACTTGGTATCCATGCATGGGGAAAAGTCACATTTGGGTGTGGATGTTGCCATACCATTATGTGTGTTTTCATGTTTGTTACTTGTTTGAGGACCAACCTAGGTGTGGTTGAAAATTTTATATAGGAGTAACCAAAAGTAGCTCCTTTTCTTTTGGTTCGTTAGATCCTCAATCCGTAAAGGGATAGTAGCAGTCACAAGTTTTCTTGGGTGGAGTGTGTAGCATACGCATGTTGTGGTGTAGAGTATCTTTGCTCAACCAATCCCGAGGAAACGTACCTGCTATTTTCCCTTATGTTAGATCAAGATACTTGATCTATATGTGTTAGCCTTATCCCTCGGATTTGAGTTTAGCAGCATGGTTGTTAGTTATGCCTAGACGTCCGTTGAGGCGATGTCTTGGTAGAGTGACGATGTCTTCTTTAGTCATGGATACACTCTAGTCATGTGGATAGCATGCTCATTCCGCATCACATGAGGGTATTTATCATTCTCAATGGATGTTGTTTCCTCCTTCCTCGTTTTGTGGCTAGTATCTAGTCACATAGTTGTTGTATAGTGGGATTTAAACATTGTGAACTTCCTTTCGGTTATTGATAATTATTTTTAGTTGATTGTGAGAGTCGACACTTTGTTTATACTTGATTGTGAAGGTTTAGCCACAACTTGTGATCTTATTTCTTATAACCCTAGTGGTTATGAATTTGATTCAGTGTTGAAATTATGCGTATTTATTTCTTTATTGTTGAAATGGAACTTTAATTTGATCTTCTTTATGAACTTGGTGGCTAAGCTAGTTATCTTTGTTGTTTTCAATGTCGGCTATGTGTTGTATTGTGATTCCTCTCCAAGGTTGTTTGAGACAAACTTGGTGAGTGTGTACGAGGAAGTAGAGGCAGGAAACGTTGAGAATGGGGGTATGTGAGGCTAGACACAGCTAGTACCCACTACTCACCTTTGTAGAATGACTATCTCTTGGAGGCTAATCACCTTGCACAACAAGAGACAGGTCATTGTGGTCTTGTTTGGATGGTCTCACCTTATGTATGACCTAGCTCTATCAAGCGATTGGTTTGATGTTAGATTCAGTTGAGTTGGTTTATGTTCTTGATTCATGGATTCTTCTATCATGGATTGGTGTGTTGCTTTCTGGTGTCCAGGTGGACCCTTGTGTAGTCTTGTGATGGTTGTTTGTGTTGTGTATTGGTACATATGTGTATTGTGTATGATAATCCATAGTTTTATGTTTTGGAGATTTGGTTGATGGTTGTTTCACCATGTTGCCTTGGTTGGATTTATAGTGAACTTGGCTGAGTTGTTTACAGCACGGGTTGTCGTTGTTTATGTGTTGAGGTATGGAGTGGTTTAGTTTGGAACCCTTCGTTATGTGTGATTGTATGGAGTTTGCACTATGAGTTTTTGCAAGCTTCTAGGAGTAAGCCTAATCTTTGGGGGGGATAATGTAATACCCCTCCATTTCGATTCTTGTTCAAGTTGCTTTATGCTATGTTTGGTTGCAATTACTTTGATACTAGATATATTTTGTTATAATGTTTTGATTGCTACTATTGAGCGACAACTATTATTGTGGGATGTAGTTATCTGATTTTGTTTCATATGTATAATGGATTAATGATGTTGTAGAGTTAACATGAGATGTTATTATGAGATTATTGGAATTATGATGGAAGTGTCAGTTTCGATGAGTGTATTGGTGAAGAAGACGGGTTCGCATCACTCGCTTGCGAGCGCCCTACGAATCCGTAATTCTTTCTTCACGGTGTGTATTATATGTTGGATATATTGTATGATGTTGTTTACTTGGTTGCAGGATTGCAGGTACATGACATCGACTCCACTTGGTTTCACAGGTTTGAGCGTGTCGATCCAACGGTTAAGTTGAACGGGAGATAGTAGCTAGGTAACATGTGTCAAGTCTATACCCTAGCCTTAGTGTATCATCAGTTGTGTGTGTCAAGTCATTATCTGTCTTGCTTTGATGTTATTTAATTCTGAAGCATTCTTGAGTTGAAAATAGATATTTAGAATAATTGCATTTAAATCATGTTGATGGTTATTTAATTTAAACAATGCAATGTGGAAAAAAGTTTATACTTAAATTAATTAATTATATTTAGTTTATTTAATTAATTAAATTTAATCTAAGGGCGTTGAATTTAGTTATTAAATAATTAAATTAATTAATTAAACGTGATGCAAGAGAATGAAAGGAAATAAAAGAATTGAAATTAATTTTGGAATTTAATTTAGACGTGTGGGAATTAAATTGGAAATTGTAATTAAATATTTAGTTGAGAAATTGGTTGCAACTTTGGAAATTAATTTATTATTTGAAATTGCATTTTAAATTGAAAGTGGGTTTTCCAAAAGTGAAATTGAAATTTGAAATTGAAAGTGAAATTGAAATTGAAAATTGAAATTGAAATTGAAATATCTAATTTGCATGTAATGTGAATTAGGGTTGTAAATATTGAAATTGAAATTGAAATTGAAATATCTAATTTGCATGTAATGTGAATTAGGGTTGAATTAGGTATTTTTGATTTATAAGAATATATGTTTTAATTTTAGGGGAGAAATTTTTTTAGAGAAATACATTTTTACAGCAGAGAAGAAATTTTGGAAAATTTGCACAAGGGTTTGAAGAAAGTTTGATTGTAGAATCGATTGAAGGAAAGATTGTTTGCATTTGTTGAATTTTGGATTCGATTAATTGGAGGATTGAAGAAAATTCAAAAAATCTTTGGAGGAGGCTTGCATCAGAAATTCATCTCTTCCTGTAGCTTCTTATACCAGGTTTTCCTCTTTGTGTTTTATTGTTCTTGATTGTTTTCTTTAAAATAGTAGTGATTAAAGATTTATTTGTTAAATCTATTTTAGAAAATAAATTTGATATTAGAAGAAAAGAATTAAACAAATTTACAGCCTTTGCTTGTGAAAATTCTTGAGTGAAAATTGTGAAAACCTTAGTTGAATTTAAATTATTTGGAGAAATTGATTTTATTGTTATTGAAATCAAACATAGAGATTGAACAATGCATTTAGAATGTTTTTGGAAAATGAAACCTTCTATTTATTATCAAAAACCAGATTTTAAAATCTGCAGTATAATTATATTTTCATTGTAAAATGATCTGATTGCGTCCCCTATAACTTTACTTTCACAAACTAGGTTTTCAAGAAATTTAAAAGACTTTTGCATTTTGCAATTGTCTAACCCCTGTCCAAAAATCTCAAATACCCAGATTGTATTTTTTGAGTTATGCTTGAAACATGAGACTATTGTTAAATTATTTTCCCATGGCTATTCTGAAAATAAAATAATAATAAATTGATATTTATAAATATTAATATTTTATGTATTGTTATTATAATATTGAAATATTATTTAATAATATTTTATATTATAATTTATAATACTAAAGTATTATATTTATTTATATTATTTTAAATAAAATTTGTATATTAGATTAGTGGAATTAAAATTATAAACATATGGGAAATTATTGTTATTTTAAAATGGCCTGTTAAAGTTTAATTGAAAGAGTTAAATATTTGATTTAAAGAATGCAATATATTACTGAATATAGATTTAAAAATGGATTGATTAGTGTATATGGAAAATGGACACAGAAACAATGTGTTATTACATTAAAGTGATTGAATGTTTTAAATAGAAAATTGAATGAGATGTAAGATTAGGTTAGGAAATGAAAAAAATTTACCTGCATGGATTTGTGTCGATTTAAAAGTAAATTAAGAAGTTGTTTTATTGATGAGGCAATCAATCATGTTATTTATTAATTTCTATTTAGATTAATTGAATCATTGTGATTGGATTATGAAAGATGTATGGATTTAGTATATCCAAAAGTAGTATCTTCCTCATGATTATCTTAAAGGATTTAATTCTTTGTATTCAGTAAAGGGAAGTAAATTTAATTGTTTTAGATTTCCAATAATGAAAAGGGAAATAGGGGTTATGATTATTTTAGATGATCTACTTATCATGTCTTTGACTTTGTCAACACTACCTATTGAATGAGTATGGATTTACGAAATCCAAATATTAGATTTGATTGATGACTTGAATGCTTTTGTTGCTATGTCGTCAAGTTGCATTGTTGGTTTTGGGATTTAGTGTCAGTCCTAAATTATAAGTCTTCCAGAAGAACTTAGAGGATAAGGGTTGTTAAATCTTTGTGCCATCTAGTTGTTTTCCCTTGGGTAGTGCATGGCATCTTTTCAGTTTTACCCAGTTTTCATGAACGGGGATGTTTGCACCTCCTTGGTTTAGGAGCGGATTATGGGATCCGTGTCTCCTTGTATGGAGTGACCTTGTTATGTGGTTTCATCTTGTTGCCTCCTGTGAAAGGAGTGGACTATGTGTTGTTGCCTCCAAGATGTTTGGAGTGATATATTTTATACCTCCTGAGAAAGGAGTGGACTATGTGTTTGTTGCCTCCAAGATGTTGGAGTGAGTTTCTATTATTTGTATCCTCCTTGTGTTGGAGTGGATTATGATGCCTAGTTGGTATGCACTTGTGGTTCCCTTGGTGGATTGTTTGGATGTGTGTTGTCGAATAGAAGAGTGGCTTCTGTTAGGCGCCAGAGCCCAAAGAGGTAAACTGGATAACCTTCAGGAGTGATTTAAACAAGTGATAATTAAAATAATGTACTTAGAAGATTAGGACTAACTTCTCACATTAATCAAGATAATTTAATCCTCACTCATAGACACAAGGGCTTGTTTAGACTTGGGATGAGTGAGAAGGCCTGGAATGGCAAGATCAACTATCTAGTTTTTGCGAGAGGTAGTTGATTCCGCATGAGTGAGTATGAGTGCCGGGATTCGGTTGAGGCCACCAGGATTACTTGTGCCGGAGCCTATGAAGAATGCCCAGAGGAGATCTCATGACAAACCTTGCGATGACACTCTATCTATGACAACTATTGTTAATTATTTTATGTGTATGGTTATTTGAACATACTTGATCTACTTTATGTCTGGAAGCAATGTGACCTATGTCAGTGATGTTGGAGTTGTACTTGCATTGTACTTGATGTGTACATGTATGGTATTTGATTTGTACTTGTATTGTACTAGATTTGTACATGCATTGTATTTGATTCGTTCTTGTATGGTGAATGAGTTGCATTTGATTCGTACTTGTATAGTGAATGAGTTGTACTTGTTAATTCATTTGGTTGGTTATAATAGTATAATTCAGTATGGGTCTGCCTTTGGTTAGTGGTTGTAGATCTTAGTCCATGTTACTTTGTTACTATCTCCTAGCATGGGGGGTGGCCCTTCGGGTACCACATTGGTTCGGTGGAACATGCACCAAAACCGTTGGGTCCCCATCTATCTTCAGTACTTGGTGGCGAGACATCTAGATGGACAACTCGCGGTTCTTGTTGTAATTTCTTACATTGTAATATTTATGTTTGTATATGATATTTTATCCCTCTTATGTTTATGAGGTGGAATTTTGTAATTGTAATCTGTTGTACTATTGCCTCATTCTGGGAATGAGTGATGTATCTATTGAATTAAGATAATGTTTATGAGATTGTATCTTGGTTGATTATCTTATTATGTTATGTGGTATTCTTATGATGTATGATGTTTATTTCATAAAGTTCATAAGGCTATGGTTATATGTAATATGTATATGTGGGTTTAAGTAATCCTAACCTTGTAGCCTTAGAGGTTGTTGTTAATTAGTAAGTGAATGTGTATGTTAAATGCACTTTATAAAAAAAAAATTGGTTCGCTTAAGATGTTAATTGCAACTTCCTTTAGGGTTACTTGGTGGGGCATTACATCTCACCTCCAAGAACTGAAGATCAAGGGGGACCGAACGGTTTTGGTGCATGTTCCACCCAACCATGTCGAACCCAAAGGCCCACCCCCCATGCTAGCAGATAGTAACCACATAACATGGACCAAGATCTACAATCACTAACCAAAGGCAGACTCATACTGACATAACCAAACAAATGAACTAAACAGGTACAACACTAATATCACTGATATTAGTGACATTGCTTCCAGACATAAAATCGACCAAGTATGTTCAGAGGACAATACCCGTATGCAAATACCAATCACCAAGGGAATCTCAAGTGCACACAAATTAGAAACATAACCACTCCAACTCTAGGAGGATACAAATAATAGAACACACTCCAAACATCTTGGAGGAAACAACACATAGCCCACTCCTTTCACAGGAGACACAAAACATCCCCGTTCATGAAAACTGGGTAAAATTGAAAAGACGCTATGCACTACCCAAGGGAAAACAACTTGATGGCATAAACGTTCAACAACCCTTATCCTCTAAGTTCTTCTGGAAGACTTATAATTTAGGACTAACACTAGATTTCAAAACCCACAATGCAATTTGACTTTATAGCAAACAAAAGCATTCAAGTCATAAATCAAATCTAATATTTCAATTTCCTAAATCCATATTCATTCAATAGGTAACACTAACAAGGTCAAAGACACACTTACAGGGTTAACTCAAATAATCATATACCCATATTTCTATTTCCATTATAAGAAATCTTAAACAATTTGAACTTACATCCCCTTACGAAATACAGAGAACTAGAAAATTTAAGGCAATCACAAGAGCATTACTATTTTTGGATATACTAAATCCATATCTCCTTCATATTTCATTCACAATAAATTAATTGCTCTACTTGAAATATAATAGATTAAAATAGCCATTTGCCTCATCAATATAAACAACTTCATAATTTACCTTTAAATCGACACAAACCCATGCAAGTAAACTCTTTCCATTTCCTAATGAAATCTTACATCTCATTCAATTTTCTATTTAAAACATTCAATCCCTTTAATATCATAAAATATTGTTTCTCTATCCATTTTCCCATATACACTAATCAAACCATTTTTAAATCTCTATTGAATAATATATTGCAAGCACCTTATTAAAAGAAAAAAAATGATAATGAATTTACACTTAACATATTTATATATGCTCCATATTATATAGACACCAAATATATATATTAATGAATTTAATTATATATATCCTTTAATATTCCAATCACAACGATTAAATTGCTCTATGAAAATAAATAAAACATAATAAATATTTGCCTTTTCAAATATATTCATTTCCTAGATTTACTTCCAATACAACATAAACTATTGCCATTACTATATTCTATTTCTATCCAAAACCTATATCTTTTCAATTCTCTATTTAAAAACATCAACATCTTAGTGTATAAGATATATTTTGGCTTAACTATTTAACCATGCATTCATATTGTTTCCAATTAAATCTCATTAATTAAACAAACATTCAAATATAAATATTTCTACCATTCTTCAATATATTTAAATATCTTTTTCCTTAACAATTTATCCATGTATACACAACTTATCTTTTAAAATTTTCATGCAAAAAACTAAATTACATGCATCTAATTAAAAATAAGACAAAATATTAAATTGTAAACTTAAATATACTTGTCCAAGTGACTCATGCATTATATCCGTGTATCCAAATATTCTTATTTAAGAATAACATGAAATTATAATTATTCCCTTAATACAACATTACATATATATTAATTATATATTTATCTCTTTTAAATATATATATATATATATATATATATATATAATTTATACCATTGCTTAGTTCTTACTAAACAATTTATTTTAATCCAAAATCAATATATTAAAAAAAAATAACATATATAAAAAAAATATATACATCATATATATACCATAAATATCAAATATAATTATACTACTAAATAAAAAATATCCTTTAATGCCAAGGCGAATGTCACTGTTCACGTGCAGTGAACAACCCTAAAAAAAATAATTAAAAAAATATTTTAAAAAAAATTATAAACATAGGGGTTTGGGGAGGGGTCGGCTGTCGCCGAACCCCCACCCCACTCTATAGTAGCGGCGGCCTTCCCTAATGGGGGTTGCGCTACCACCAAGGACAACGCTCCCTCCACATAGTGGAGGGCGCTGCCTTTGGAGGCAGCCGCACCCTCCATACCAAGGGGCGGTGGGGTGTGAATAACACCCCCACCAAATTTCATGTGGCCGACTCAAAAATCCAGTGAATATAAAAAATTCGCTTAACCCAGTTTAATTTACCATGTGAAAAACACATCCTTATTTTTTTTACACAAAAAAAAATCTTCGGCCATACGATGGCGATTTTGGATTTTAAATCCATATTTTAATAATAAAAATATTTATATATATATATATATATATATATATATATATATGTGTGTGTATATATAGCATATATATATATAAATGAGTTTACCATGCTGAATAAATTTAAGAAATTTTGTAAAACAATCACCTATAGGCAAAATTGCAAAGTTTTACCAGAAAATGCCAAATTCCATAAAACTCACAAATTAATTATCTTAAACCATTTTCTCGAATTCTAGAACAATAGAAGAAAAATCAAATGGATCTAAATAAATTCAAAAGTTTCAAACAAAACTCAAAGTTTTCTCCACCTAATTTCTATAGAGGGTTTTCAAATTAAAATTTGATTTTCAACAGAGGGTTTCATTTTCTAAAAAAATATTCTAAATGTATTGTTCAATTTCTAAGTTTGATTCCAAAATAAAATAATCGATTTCTTCAAATAATTTAAATTCAACTGAGGTTTTCACAATTTTCACTCAAGAATTTTCGCAAAGCAAAAACTGTAAATTTATTTAATTCTTTTCTTCTAATAACAAATTTATTTTCTAAAACAGATTTAACAAACAAATCTTTAATCACTACTACTTTAAAAAATAGTCAAGAAAAATAAAACACAAAGAGGAAACCTGGATCAAGAAGCTATAGGCAAAGATTAATTTCTCATTCAAGCCTCCTCCAAATATTTCCTGAATTTTCTTCAATCCTCCAATGAATCCAATCCAAAAATCCAACAAATGCATATGGACTTTTCTCAAATCAAATCTACAATCACAATTTCTCCAAACCCTTCTTTTGCAATTTTCTCCAAAGTTTCTTCTCTGCTGTAAAAAAAAAGAATTTTTCCTAAAGACTTTTTCTGCCCTAAAATTAGAACATGCATTCTTTATAAATTAAAATACCTAATAAAACCCTAATTCACATTACATGCAATTTAGATATTAATTTCAATTTCAATTTTTACAACCCTAATTCACATTACATGCAAATTAGATATTAATTGCAATTTCAATTTTTGAGAAACCCGCTTTGAATTTAAAATGCAATTTGAAATAATAAATTAATTCCCAAAGTTAAAACTCATTTCCCAAATAAACATTTAATTACAATTTCTAATTTAATCCCCACAAGCTGAAATTAATTTCCAAAATTAATATTAATTATTTTATTTCCTTTCATTTTCTTGCATCACGTTTAATTAATTAATTAAATTATTTAATAACTAAATTCAACCCCCTTGGATTTAATTTAATTAATTAAATAAATTAAATAAAATTAATTAATTTAAATATAAACTTTATCCACGTTGCATTATTTAAATTAAATAACCATCAACATGATTTAAATGCAATTATTCTAAATATCTATTTCCAAATCAAGAATCCTTCAGAATTAAATAACATTAAAGCAAGGCAATGAACGAATCGACACATAACACAGATGACACAGTATGGCTAGGGTGTAGACTTGACACAAGTTACCTAGCTACTATCTCCCTTCAACTTAACCGTTGGATCGACACGCTCGAACCTGTGAAACCAGGTGGAGTCGATGTCATGTACCTGCAATCCTGCAACCAAGTAAACATCATACAATATATTTAGCATATAATACAAACCGTGAAGAAGGAATTACGAATTGACAGGGCACTCGCAAGCAAGTGATGCGAACCCGTCTTCTTCACCAATACACTCATCGAAACTGACACTTCCATCAAAATCCAATAGTCTCATAATAACATCTCATGTTAACTTTACAACATCATTAATCCATTAAAGCATGAGAAACAATAATTACATAACCACATCCCACAATACTAGTTGTCGCTCAATAGTAGCGATCAAAACATCATCAATGAATTGTATCCAGTATCAAAGTAGCTACAACCAACCATAGCATAAATCAAACCGAAGAAGACGCAAAATGAAGGGGTATTACATCCAATGAGTGGTTAACTAAACAAAGCCCACGACTACCTATGTAAAGTGTTCGATTCAAACATGCATTAATTAACAATAAGAGAAAATAGTCGCTTAGAAATATGTGGACTTACAGATTCAACTCCACACGACATAACTTATAGGTCACCCCATAGTGAAGATTACTAATCACTCAGTGGCGGAAAAAGTGGACTTGTACTTGGCACATATCAGAAAGCATTCAGAGACAAAACAAATTGGATACCAGAGAATTAAATTCGGGCACATACAAATACATGAAAAATATAGAAGCATAACAAACACATGATACAAAAGGTGTTGACATCCAAACAAAAGGTCACAACTAACAATATTTTAACATAAATAAAAGGGTGACTAGTTGACATAACACATGTATATACATCTATTAAAATAAAAGCATCCACACAAAACTGGCTATCTAACCATGGTTGGAGCAAAGAGAAAACATTAGCATAATCAAAACCATGTATAGTTCAAAAGGGAAAATGCCAAGTAATATGATACTAAAACTATGGGCACTAAGAACCCATCATTAGAGTAAATATTAAAGAAAACAATAAGGATTCATTTCATAATTGATTCAGACAAAGTTGAGGGTGACATTAAGGATCAAGAGACAACTATTGATAGCCATCATTCGCAAGAAACAAGATAATGAAAAGAATAAAAATAAAATAAAATAAATACTATAATCCATTCATCACTCTGGCTAAAGCTACAATGTCGACCACCCATAACAAAAGGACCATACACTGCAAATGGTGAGTTTTCCAACCAAATTCTTAGGTAACTGACATACCCTAAAACAATATGATGACATGCATACTAGGTTCAGAAGACAAGTACAAGGATGAATGAGAATCAAGTACCATAGAGGCCATGCATGTGTGTTACCCAACAGGAATAAATCAATTGATGTATCCCAAGCAAAATCAACCAAATGATAAGAAAAATAAGTAAAGCCTCGAGTAAAAAATTATTGGTTTAACAATAGGCCAAATAGACTAGAGAAATGAATTGTGCTATTTCATGCATCAAGGTCTAAGATCATTATCAGACACACTTAACACATACAAAGCATAGATGAACTAAGAATAAAAACTAGATCCAAAGAGAAATGATAACTAATTTAAATCAGATCATCCAAAATCAGAACAAATCTATTTACACGACCGTAAAGAAAACATACAAATTTAACAGTCTAAATATGGTATCTACTATAACAAAAAACTGGTATGATTTCTTGATTCACCTATGATGTCTACATTTTGCAAGATTTATTTATTTTCTTCTTCATTCTAATTTGGATATTCATCAAATTATTCCATGTTGATTGTGTAGGTTGGCTAAACAATCTTTTTTCCACAGCCAAGCATAGATTTATTCCAGTGCAAATATAACTTTCCAAAAAAAAACAAAGGAAACGAAGAAAATTTGTTTATGTAGAAAGGCTTAGTTGAAACAAAAATTTGTAGCTTATATCAATTCAGCTCAAAACACTGGCAATATGACCAAGAAATCCAAAAACACTCTAGCCCCCCCAATTCATATGTTTCCAATCAAAATCTGAGATAAGAGCTTTTTCCAGAACCATTGTCGTACCAATTTTTTTCCTAAAAGCTATTTAATATATTTAATTATCTCAAAATTCCAAAATTTAACTGATTGTCCATCTTGCATTCATAATGGATCAATCAGTTCTAACATAACGATTTAACTCTAGATCATATTTCAACTCCAAATTCAATAACATGTTGAAAATAATCCTATTTGAAAATTATATATTTAAATATTTCACTTTCAATTAATCATTAATCACCACAATATCATTTAACAATTAAATAATCTAAATCAACATGATGAAAACGTAGAAATGCAACAAGACGTGACAACAATGAATGCACCACAAACGCAACATAAAAAATTTAGGTTCAATGTTAGTCATGGTTATATTTTTGGTTAGGAAGAGATTGTCTAATATTATCATATTAATTTTAGTGCCAAGTATATACTATTAGTGTTAGCATCCCATGCATTCTATCTTTACAAATTATAATAATTAAAATGAATATCATGACCTAAGATTTTTTCTTATTTTTCCTATTATAGAATGAATTAGATTGATGAACATGGAATACTAATTTTAAATCTTTCATTTCTATTGTTCTGTCTTGCACAAATTCCATTTTTTTGAAAAGGTAAGCAAGGTTTTGAAAGGACCAAGAACCTTTTATAGAGCTCAAAGAAGGAAACTACCAAACAACAAAGCGTCAAGCCTATAAATGAACCAGTATCAGTGGAGACACTATAGTAGCACAACATAAATATAGATAGCTCTTGGTCAGCAACAACTAGGAGTAATAGAACACTCAGAACCAACAATAGACTAACAAACCTAACTTAGCACTATAACCAAGAGCAACTGTACACTTAGGACAAAAACCAATCCTATTAAACCAAGAAGTAACCCACAAAATTGTAGTCCTTAAAGACTGCCTAGAACCACTAGGCCACAAAACACTACTACAACTGGATTACAACAGACCTTCCGCTCAAATTAGACCAAAATGAGATTAATAGTTTCTTACAAAAATGAGCACAAATGCCATATTTCTCTTTTTTAGTGTGTTTGGGTTGTAAATATATATATATATATAATTAAAAACCAAGGATTTTATCCAAAAGGAAGTCGACTATAACTTTTCCAAAAACAATCAATACACACCTAATATGCATCAATTCTTTTCTTTCCAACAACCTTCAAAAACATTATATTAGGCTTGGCATGACAAGTATGATAACTAGCTTGAGTTGTCAAAATTTTTGTGAATTGGAATCCATATATTGTTTCTTTCTCTTTGTATTTGAAACAAACTTCCCTTTTATATCTTCTTTAGTCTATTGAACATGAGAAAATATCTTCTCTAGCTCTAGTAGGTATTTTATCTTCTAGTGGACTTTCTTTTTATCTACTTATACCTAGTTTGCACTTCCCAAGTTTTGAAAGGTAAAGAAGGTAAAGAAAATAATATCAAATATATCTACATCCACCTTCTTCTTTCAGCACATTTTTGAAGGAAACGGGGATCTTCTATAATTTCCCATGCAAGGAATGCAAGGAATAGTAAACAAAGATTCACCACTGTTAATAAATACTATAAATATCTCGATGTCAAAAATGGAAAAAAGATAAAATTCAGAAGAGATGTCCCATATAACGATAAAGAGAGACTAAAAGGGATATGTTCTAGATATGACAAGGCCATAGCGTAGACCTATGATGATCTTAGAGGATATGATCCAAGCATAATTCAACATACTATTGACTTGGTTGAAGGCTCAAAGCATGTTTGATAGAAACAAAGGTTACTCAATCGAAAAGTTGAAGCATTGATGGCATAAAAACTCACCAAATTAATAAAATCAAGGATCACATACCCAATCAAGCATTCAATTTGGGTATATAATCTTGTACTAATGAAGAAAAATGGAAATATTTGGCTCTGCATGAATTTGAGGGATTTGAAGAAAGGATCACTAAACTATCACTACCCTTTGCCCTCAATGGAGAAAATTCTATAGACCATGGCCAGATTAGAGATGTTCTTGTTGGTCAATGATTTTTTGGGCTATAACTAGGTATATATAAAGGAAGAAGAGTAGCATAAAACAATGTTCACTACCAACTGGGTAACATTTACATACTCATAAATTCCCTTCAGGCTCTCTAATACTGGTGCAACCTTTCAACGAGAAATTAATATCACTTTCAAGGGGTTGATTAATTAAATTATCTTAATATATATAGATGACCTAATTATTTTTTCAAAATCAAAGGATGATCACTTTGATCACCTAGAAAAGGTCTTCTAGAAATGCTAACAATTTGGGATTGCCTTAAATCCCAAGAAATGTGTTTTCAAAGTACCCCAAGGAAAGCTACTTAGTTTTGTGGTATCAAAGGAAGGAATAGCTATATATTTCAAAGGGTGAAAGATATAATGGAGCTACAATACTAGTCAACTAGAAGGGGCTACAGTCCTTTTTGGGGAAGATTGATTTTATTAGTCAGTTCATTTCAAACTTTGTAGGCATAACAAGAGCTATCACACTGATGTTAAAGAAGAATCTAGTGTTCAAATAGAATCTTGAAGCCAAGATGGATTTTGATTAAATAAAGGAATCCATCTATGTGGCCCCAGTGTTAGCTAACCTAGACTTCTCCAAGGATTTCTTGCTCTTCATCTATAGTGGCCAACATACCATAGCTTCAATGCTCACTCAAAAAGACTAAGACAATAGCGAAGAACATCCCATCACATTCCACTCTAAGAATCTCCAAGGATATGAATCTAGGTATAATTTTGTTGAAAAAAAAGCTTTTTCTATTGTTAAAATCCTGAAGAAATTATGACACCTAGTATCAGCCAAAAAAATCACCATCCTCATCACCCATCCTAGTGTTCGAGAGTATATCATTGAAGGTGAAATAACTAGAAAGAAGGCCAACTAGATTACTAAGATCCTAGAATATGATGTATAAATTATATTGACCAAAATAGTTCAGGGAAGAGGTCTTTGTGAATACCTTGTGCAAGAATTAAGCTCCCTAGTGGGTATGTGCAGGATCATCATGGAAAAAACAGACCCTTAAGTGGCAAAAAATTCAGAAAAATCAGAGTTAGGCAACTTGACATAAAAATTTGAATAAGTTATCTATATTTTTTCAAAAAAATGTAAGAATATAATTTGTAGAAAATTGAATGTAGTTTCTAAATTACTAGGTTTATTTACAAAAAAATAAAATCTATTTGGTGAAAATTTGAAATTTCAATACAGTAGTACTTAAATTTCAAGGAAAAATAAGAAGTAGGTGTGTGTCTGACCACCCTAACCACATTAAAATGATAATATTTTTTTTTAAAGATTTTAGATATAAGTAGAGGACTCGTGTCCCGATGTGATGCATATTTTCTTGTAATTTTTTTCCAAGTAAATAATTAATTATATTTTTTTTATGACAACTTTAAAAAAATATAAAGTCTTGTATGTCTGACCACCTTAACATGGTCAAAACTTCATGAAATTCATTTTTTTATTTTTTAATCTTATATTATGCAAAGCATAGAATCTGACACATGTTTTGGATTTAAAAAATATGACACCGTTTGAAAGTTATAGATGCTTTTCAATTAGCCTAAAAATCAAGACTTTAGTCGTAATTCAATAGAGAATGAATAATAATTATTTATTGAATTCAAAGTAAAGCATAATTTATATTGGTGGAAAGCTAAGAATCTCCTTTAAAAAATCTTTTTGTTTCATCAATTTTTGGAAAAAAAAAAATTGTCAACCACATTCCCATCATATTGCCACTTTTTGGCCCATCATGATCCTGCACATACCCTAGTAGAGGAAGAGATCAATCAAGCCTATACAAATCAATTTGAATCTGATGAGTTGTAGGTGATGGATCAAACATTGTATATGCAAAAGAGGTAGTACCTTACCAACATTCCACCTCACAAAAGATGCTACTACTAACTGCAAGGCACCAAATATGTACTATTTGAGGGGATTTTGTTTAAAAAAAAATGTGATGGCATTCGGCTCCATTGCTTAGATAAGCCACAAGTGGAAAGAGTTTTAAATGAATTCCATAGTTTTTCTAAGGATGGAAATTTCTCCATCAAAAATATAGAGCTTGGGTGATCCCATAATAGTGGTTTACAATTTTTGGCCAAACTGGACACTGAAATTGTTATTTTTAAGTAAATCTTCACATTCAAGCACCTATAGTAGCTAAACCATGAGGAATTTGAAGATGATGCAAAATACAATCTCATCACAATTTTTTTGTAGATTCTAAACATATTTTTTTTGAATTTAGATTTTTAACTATGATATCTAGCATTTTCATTTAGTCTCATAGTATTTTATTGAATATTTTTTCCTTAATAGAGTTTTGAAGTGAAACCAATTGGAATTCAGACATAGACAGATTGCATACAACATAAATTTTTCTGTATGTATCAAAATTCATTTATTTATTTTTAGTGGATCAAGGACATCAATACCCAACATAAACATATTTAGAAAAATGTGTTTTGATAATTTTCTATATTTCCACATGTGCAAAACAGAGACATTAATTTTCTGTGAAAAACCTATTTTTAATAAAACTAAAAAAACTCATACATAATAAAACCAAAACAGATTAAAATTTTATTTATGGAATAGCTCATTTTGAGGACTACCATAATCATTTCAAATAAATTTTAAATGAATTCATTTGATCCCCCAAAAGGTAAATCAAAATTGATTTTTTATCAGCATTTTGATAGGTGTAAAGGAGACTCATTTATAGGTATGGTTTAAAACTAGCAAGGTTCTATCCAAGGCAGTTTGATCTAAGGTGGTTTGATCAAACCATATTCAATTGGAATCCTTAAAATGTAACTTTTAAAGGCTTAAATCATTATATTTTCTAAAAATATGTGATTTCAGCAAAAATCAATTCCTCTGAGAAATTGTAAACCGGCTTTGTGAAAATAATGTGGGTAGGATATTACTAGCCTTTCATTTTTTCTATGGCACACCATATGGTTTGAAAATGTACTCGGTGCCAATATTTCATTGGCAAGTAGAAGAACTCCACCATGTCGTTAAGCTCGATTGTGACTGAGGAACCCTTTCCACAATGGGGTTTGTATTTCATTGGGATGATAAATCCTATCTCTAGTGTTGTCCACAAATAGATACTTACAACAAATAATTATTTCACAATATGGATGAAGGCTATGGCTCGAAAAGATGCTATGAAAACTAAAATTGTCAATTTTCTTAAGGAGCTGGTGCCAAGTTTTGGTTCATGAAAAACTATCATATTCGATAATGCACAAGATTTTGTGGGCTCTACGATGTTAGAATTCACTCTCAAACATGTGGTCTACCTCAATACTTCATTAAATTATTACCTACAAGCAAATGGGTTAGAAGAATCAACCACCAAGAACTTGATTAGGTTAATTAAGTGCATCGAGTTAGAATGCCAAAAAGGAATCACACAAGCACTTGTGAGCTATTATATGGAATGATACAATTACACCCAAACAAATATTGAAGGCATATCCTTATGAATTACTATATGGAAAGGATGTGGTTTTACTTGTTTCTATTAAAATTCTAGCATTACAACTATTAAAGGCCTTGGAAATCAAAGAAAGAAACGAAATGGAAGTTATATTGGTGGAACTCTTGAATCTTTAAGAGAAAAATGGAAAAATCATATGATGCCACGATCAGGTGCTACAAGATAATCAAATTATGGGTTCATAAAAGTGCCTCCAACCCAAATTTCTAAGAGGGAATCGTGCTGCTAAAGTACAACAAGTGCACTACAAGACCATGACAACATGCAAAATTTGAAGCACTATGGAAGGGCCCCTTCCACATTCACATGTGCAAAGAAAGGAATGCATATGAGCTATAAGACATGGATGGAAACGTTCTGGATATACCGATAAATAGTATTCATCTAAAATTGTTCCATTGAAAGACACAAGTTCTTTTTAAAAATTTCATAGTTATGTCCCATATGTAAAAAAATTGTAGAATATGATATTTTTGTGAATAATCCATAAGAATAGCACAAGAATAAGAGAAAAATAATTATATTATATTTTTTGAAGGGTATGTGCACAAATCATCATGGAAAAAAGAGGCCCTTAAGTGGTGATGAAAATTCATAAAATCAGAGATTAGCCAACTTGATGTAAAAAATTTAAATAAGTTTTCTATAAAAGATTTCAAAAATATGTAAGGAAAAAATTATACCAGATTAAATGTAGTTTCTAAACTACTAGGTTTATTTAAAAAGTAAAAAAAAATATTTGGTGAAAATTTGAAATTTCAATGCAGTAGTACTTAAATTTTAGGGAAAAAATAAGGAAGTGGGTGTTTGTCTAACCACCCTAGCCACAATACAATGATAATAATTTTTAATAGCATTTTAGATATAAGTGGAGGTCTCATGTCCTGATGTGATGCATATTTTTTTGTAAGTTTTTTCTAGGTAAATAATTAATTATGATTTTTTTAATTACAACTTTTAAAAAATATAAAAAATTGTATGCCTAACCACCTTAACTTGGTCAAAACTTTATGAAATTAATTTTTTTTAATCCTATAGTACATGAAGCATAGAATGTGATGCATGTTTTGGATTCAGAAAATTGTGATACCGTTTGAAAGCTATAGATGTTTTTCAATCAGCCTATCAATTCAGACTTTAGTCGTATTTCAAATAGAAAATGAATAATAATTCTTTATAAAATTCAAAGTAAAACATAATTTATATTGGTGGAAAGCTGATAATCTCCTTTAAAAACCGTTTTTGTTTCATCAATTTTGGGTAAAAAATAGTAGTTAGCCACATGGACAATCATATCACTTGCATATCGCCACTTTTTGGCCCATCATGATCCTACACATATCCTAAAGTATTTACACTATAATATGAGCCCGAAGCTCCAAGAGAAGCTTGAAGCCTTCTTACACAAACCCAAAAAGAGTTACACTACAAAAATAAAAAAAGGGAGGCAATGTGCAAAAAAGCTATAAATTTGAAGCCTCCATTTGATGCTAAGTAGTCAAAAAAATGACATTTCTTTTGGTTTTTCTTCAACAAGGTGGTAAGGGGGGTTGACACACAAAAAATGTAGACTTAGCATGACATGAACCTCAGTTCTCATTACCATGGCTATATATTAGAGATTTACAATTATTTTTCTAGTCAAGCCCATGAATGCGATCCACACCATACTCCCTCAATAGGATGGAGGTTGTGGGAAAAGGTAGCGAGTGATTCATCTCAAGGTACATGGTGTGAAAATTAGTAAGGAGGGGATACCATGACATGTCCTCCCCATAATCAACATGCCTGTGAAGGTCCATGGCACTGGAAATGTCACTACCAGGGAAAGTCACTTAGATAATCTCACTGAGCCTATCCAAATATGTAGAATCAAATATGTCATGGCACAATTTGATTATCTAGGGATTGGAGATATCTAAATCAAGAAAGTAGGCCACGAATTGGGAGATAACATTGGAGTTACACCATGACCGGTTTTCATCCTTTGTGTAATCCTTTTCTAGCACACATTTGAATGCCGCAACTGTGAGGTGTTCATTCTTCTTTATGAGGTGCATCATTATATTGTGGCTAATCTTGTAGGAGTTGAGAAAATACAACACCACAAACCTCGAAGATCACCTGCATGCAAATAACCTGTCACAAAAGAAGAGATGGAGACAAACAAGCAAGGGTTCTCTGAAAACTGAAAATGTATATATCAGAGAGAATGAGAGAATGAATTGATATGAAATACAATGAGGATCAATCCTTATAAAAAGGAGATCATGCAAACCCTAATAAAACCCTAATAGAAGCCCTAATAGGATAACATTTAATAATTAATATAATTATTAAACGTCACATTATGCAAACTAACGTGAAATCTTAAGAAGGGAATAAAGGTAACTTAATCAACATAATTAAGTTAAAACATTTACTCTAACAAATCTCACTCATGAAGGAATATTGTGGCCTTCTTGGTAAGAGCCGAACATGGGTACCTAGACTAGACATCATAGTCACAAACAAGCTAAGGATGGCGGAACGAAGGATACATGAGAGAAAGCTTACTAATTAAAGAGATAATTCAAGTGAAATTTTTGCTAAAGTGGAGTGGCTATTTATAGAAAAGTATGCCACCAAGCTCAACAAATAGAAAATCCATCTCCCATTGGAAAATAGTGGAGAGAGTATCAAAGCAACTGGAGGGTGAGAGATGAATTGTATGAAAAATCTAGCACCAAACCTTAAGAAATCAGTTTTGGTGCTGGCAGTAAATAATTGCTTGTACTGATTACCACCATGTGTCCATTGACATCATCAATGCCAAATTTCATTCTTATACAAAATTACATTGATTAACGTGCTAAGGTCTGACAAATTAAATATGCGTGTGCATTTTTAGAGTAACTTACACTACTTAAAGCATGCTTCACATAGCTAAAAATATGCTTCCCAACATATAAATGTTATTTGTGAAAAAGGCAGTGAGGGGAATTTAATAATTACATTCTCATAGTGAAGTTGGCATTCTCAAGGGATACAGATCCATAATCAAGATGTATCACATCATTGGTAGTATTTATTAAGACAATGGTAATTGCAGGACCTTACTACATTTACGTACAAGAAAATTGAATGCACCAAAAATAAACTTGTTGCTAAGTAACAAAGATAGAAAACATGTGTTTCTCTGAAGAAACTCTCTACAAATTTTTCAACACAAGAATGGTGAAAGTATCATCTTCACGTCAAGAGGTTGGATTTTAATCTAAAAGACTAGGATATGCAAACTTTTTTGGTAGGGATTCATTTTCTAATGCCCCTGCATCGAAAGAGTAACATTTTTTCAATACCAAAATTGTACAGGCGGGTGACCATGTTAAGGAAGAAGTATTCTTATATTTCATAAACAATATTTTTGACCTAAAGTTACACGTGAACCCTAAAAGCCTTATGGAGGGGGAATTATAAGGAATGGTCAAATATGGGGGAACCAAAGGCTTTGTATTATGGCTCTAGAATTTTTGTTTTCCATAATTCATGTCACTTGTTGTACACCCATGTCTAGAGCTAGTGGATGTATGTATTAAGATGCTGGAAAATGAAGTAGGGGTTATAACCAATGGTAGGCTAAGGGTTAAAATTAGAAAAACAACCATCTAGGATATGTTGTGTATCTATGCAAACTAGGGTGCCAAAAGATTTGAGTGAAAAATAATGCAAGAGTTTTGGAGGACCAAAACTAGACAACTCAATTTTTATGAGGATGAGACAAAAGAGAAGTCAAAAGGAATTTAACTCCTCTTCCCTCTAGTATGAAGAAATTTCAAACCATATGTATAGGTAGTTTTTACAAATTTGGATTGTATCTAAAACTATGAAAATGATGAAAGGGCTAATGCTTTCTAGTTGGGCTTTGATTTTATGCTTAGGAGGGAAAAAAACTAGAAATATTTTGATTTTGTTAAGATAATATTCGAAAAGATGCTAGAAGAATTGAGAAACTATGGCACTAAGTGTAAATTCATGTATTCTTCTTTTCTGGCACATTTGATCTTGCATCAAAACTCTAAATTTCTTGAAATTAAATTTTTCACTTTTTAAGTTTGATGTAAAGGGGTTGTACCAACTAATTTCACTCTAGACCCATGTGCTTTCAAAGACATGGGATTTTTACTAGTTTTTGGATTAATTCATGAGGCCAATGCTCATATATTTGTCACCACACTCTTCGAGCTAGTTTTCCCCTAATTTCTTACAATGGGTTAAAATTTCATAGACCCCAATGGATTATTTTCTAGAATCCAAGTTTTCCTTCATCAAATTCCATGGTTTGGTCGAGGAGCCTTTTAGGATTCCTAAATTTATAATAGATAGGATTTTTTCTTTGGAGGAAAGCTATCAGGAAACTATTACCGACAAATCATATGGCACTAGAAGCCACAAGATGATGCTTTACCTGATTACCTTCACCATTGCCAATAGTCAAGTAACACTTGTGAAAAGAAATGAGCAAAAATGTTGACGAAAAATTTGGCTCACCTGGGCCTTGTCCTCATTGCAATGCATGGAGCTAAAACCCAATAAGGCACATCCTGACTGTAAGGCATGAGAGGTGGGAGTAATTTGAATCAAGAATGAACCTGGCCAAGGAGAAGCCAAGGTTATACATCAACTTCACCTTCATACCATTCGATCGATCACCATGGCTTTACTTTTATGTCAAAATGGTTGAGTGCCAACAAAGCATCTGAATAGGCAAGTCCCTCAACATGCAACTAAAGCACCTCAGATTGTCAGAAAGAATGAAAGTGGATTTATATAGGTATTGATAGGAAATAAAATATCTCAACACCATGTATGGAGATATTAAGCCACATGATGAGATGTTCGACCAAATTTATGACAAGGAGGTCGACACTGATGATAGTATTTATGTTGATTCCAATCAAGAGATTGATTCAGAAGAGCTTCCAGTCTACATTTTCTAGCCTAAAGAGTTTTACACAAGAGAAGGGAAAGGAAAGGGGTCAAAACAAAAAGGCCCAAAAATCACATATTCGACTAGCACCCAAGGGAAAGGAAAAAGAACCTGATGGTCCCAAGAGAGGTATGTTGCAGCTATTGAACCCCAAGTTTTGACGAGATTGACCGCCAAGGGATTTGAATCTACTAGCTTCGCCCATACAAAGAGGAGACTAATCTAGGACCTAGGTGGACTCGGTGCATCAAGTAGAGGAGAGGAAGAGGAAGAGTCTGATCCACCAGAATATTTTTCTTTACTAGCCCAAGAAAATTTTTCTCCCCCTCTTATTTGTCGGTATGTGCAGGATCATCGTGGAAAAAATAAGCCCTTAAGTAGCAATGAAAATTCAAAAAATCAGAGTTAGGAAACTTGACGTAAAAATTTGAATAAGTTACCTATATTTTTTAAAAAATATTTAAGAATAGAATCTGTCACAAATTGAATGTAGTTTCTAAAATACTAGGTTTTTCTTTTTTTAAATCTATTTGGTGAAAAATTGAAAATTCAATGTAGTAGTACTAAAAATTTCACAGAAAAAATAAGAAGTGGGTGTCTGTCTTACCACGCTAACCACAATAAAATTATAAATTTTTTTTATAAGATTTTAGATATAAGTAGAGGACTCATGTCCTAATCTGACGCATATTTTTTTGTAATTTTTTTTTAGTAAATAATGAATTATGAATTTTTTATTACAATTTTTAAAAAATATAAAAACTCGTATGTTTGACCACCTTAACTTGGTCAAAAATTCATGAAATTCAATTTTGTTTTTCTTCTAATCCATAGTATGTGAAGCATAGAATGTGATGCATTTTCCAGATTCAAAAAATGTGATACCGTTTGAAAGCTATAGATTTTTTTCAATCAGCCTATCAATCAGGACTTTAGTCATGATTAAAATAGAAAATGAATAATAATTATTTATTAAATTCAAAGTAAAGCATAATTTATATTGGTGGAAAGCTAAGAATCTCCTTTAAAAACCATTTTCCTTTCATCAATTTTGGGTAAAATAAAATTCGTCAGCCACATGGGCCATCATATCACTTACATATTACCACATTTTAGCCTATCATGATATTGCACATACCCTTGTAACTCTACATCTTTAGTTATTTCTCCACCCTCATTTGGATACAAGATTCCTCCATTTGTGTATTTCGATCTCTTCATTCTAAATGAACCCCTTGTCGTATTCAACAATGAGCCTTATCAATAAATCTCGAATGTTGAGTGAGCATCATCTACATCACCCATAATTTATTCTTGAATCACCCTATCAAGGGCCCCCATTGAAAATACTAAAGTGTCCATGTTTCCAGTTTCACCAAACCTATCTTCTTGTGGGAAAATGTTTCTCTTTCCATCCAATTCCCATTTCACTTTGATGGGTGTTCCTCCCTCTAAGTCCCCATATGGAATCCCACCTTTTTCCATGATAATGCTCCCCTTCACCTCTTTGCGATCTCATATTTCTAAGGCTTCTCCTCCTATCACCCTTTCCTATCTCCCTCCAAGTTCTTCTATTGTTGCACAAAGTATTGACAGCCCACAGAGTCTCTAAAGCCACTTGGAGGCAACAAATTAGGCTTTTCAAGCTAGAAAATAAAAACTATAGATAAAAGTTGTTGCAAAACGAGCTTCTCAGAAGGTTGAAGCTTGTTTCAATGATGAGTGGAATTCCCTATTGATTGCTACCATGAATCCATTAGCATCCAAGCTAGACGAAGAAATACAGTTAGAAGATTATGAAATTAGAGCTATGGGGATTGATTTAAGTGAGACTCTCCTGCGTAAAAAAGTGCTTCTAGTTAAAGCCACTAAGAAGGAGGTCTACACCAATTATGAGAAGCTAGACAAAAAATTAAAGAAGCATGAGGTAGAGTTGGCAAGTATAAGAGACACAGTAGATAATATATAGCCAAAAATCAAGGGAAAATATTGTGAGATGCTTCACATAGGAAGTTACAGAGTTAGTAAGGGAAAGCAACTAAGTTGCTTGAAGAGGTCCAAATTTAGTAGGATTTGCTTCATGTCGAGATAGAGAAATTGAAAAGTGAGGTTGTTTCTCAACGTGAGATAAATGTAGATTATCAATGCAAACAAGTGAGGATGGACATAGATATGAATAGAGTAAATGATGTATCCAATGCACTCGAGAAAGAAATAAGGATTTTGGATCAACAAAAGGAGGACATGAGGAAAGAATTGGATAGCATTCAATCTCAAGATTCCAGTGATCTCTAGAAGGCCTACACATAAAAATAAAGGGTGAAAAAAGAGAAGCAAGAGATCAATTATATTTTGAAGACTCACAATGAAGAG
This sequence comes from Sequoiadendron giganteum, assembly GCA_007115665.2. NCBI lineage: Eukaryota > Viridiplantae > Streptophyta > Pinopsida > Cupressales > Cupressaceae > Sequoiadendron > Sequoiadendron giganteum. The sequence continues at coordinate 508,871,293 of CM021100.1, forward strand.
GTCAGGAAGTTAAGCTCTAAGCTCATGAATTCCCTCCAAGAGAAGAGCCAATTAGAGGAGAACATGAAGGGAAGGGAGTCTCAATTCTATCAAGAATTGGCTATAGTGTACAAGGATCTGAGATCCTCTCGATACTAAAAATACCAATATCCATGCATTGGGATAGTTGCATTTGTTGCCTTGAAGCTAGTCTTGTAGTTTCTAAGGGATGCTTTGATTTAAATGAGGAGGTTGGCCCAATGGTTAACCAATTTCTACATACATATGCTCCTCAGGCCACATAATCATAGAATGTGATCTCCAAGATATGTAAATCCACAAAAGAAGCTTTAGGATATGTGAGAATTCTTGATCGAAGGGCCACCTCAAGGAAATCAAGCGATTTTATCAACTGCCACAAAGTTAAGTGAAAAGGAAAATACCACTAGGTAGTGTTTAACAGGGAAGTCAATAAGATCAATAAGGAGGTCAGTATTCTGCTCAAATATGGATTACCCACCACTTTCTCGCCATATGGAGGAGAACTATCAATCAAGAAAGTTTTGGATGCAATCAAACTCAAAATCTAGAGTTAGACACACCACTCCTAGGTCTAAGCCCATTTCCCACTATTGAGGGAATTGAGAAGGAGATCCTTCCCCTTTCTTGGCTTTATTAACACATCAGGGTTGTTTCATCAAGGTGGGGAGGGGTTTGTTTTAAGGAAGTCCTCGAGCTGGATCAAGCATACAAGATTCAATGCACCCCCATCTGGCCCACTAATTTGGATTGGGAATTCCAACACTCTGCCTTCCTCAAACTCCAAGAATTACCAGAGATCTAGGTTTGAGCCTCCACAAGTGAAGGCCCCTTGTGAGTCACTAGAACTATAAATAAATTTTTCTTTTAATCTTATCTTTGGATTTTGGCCCTTATTCTTTTCAGCATCGGGATGAATTCACTCTGAAAGGATCAAGATTTATCTTGGATAAAGGTGCGCAATGTGCCAAGTGGTGGATGTGTAGCTTTATTTACATATCATTTTCCTTTTGGGCATAGTTCAGGGTACGTGTTAGCTTGGTAGGAATTTTCTTCAAAGCTATTCTCACAAATCTAGGATTTATTAGTCACTTGACATGTCATCTATTCCCTTTGGGTGGTTTGCAGTTTTGATGGAGTGATGTCTTTGGGTAGAACATTTTAGGAAAACAATGTGCATCTTTATTTCAAGATGGAACCTTTGAGTCGACATCATCAATCTCTATGTTTGATCGATCAATTTTTTTCAGGTTGTATTAAAAATAAATTATTTTCTGATCATTATCTTTGCTAAGAAATCTAAAGCAATTAATTAAGTAGTTGGGACTTAATGAGAAAGTATTTTCGTCATATAATCAAGAGCTAAGATCTGATTGTGGGCTATCAGGATTAGGCATCTAGTAGTTTATGCTTTTGGAATGTTTGCAATGGTGCTCTCTTCTTCTAGCTATAAATAGGGGTTGGCAACATAGGTCAAAGAGTTAGAAAAATTACTTCGAAAATCTTTCAAAGGATAGAGATCTATTAAGGAGTTTGTATAATCTTAGAATTAGAAGGTTTTTAAAGAATACCACTATTGTCTTTGGCATGTTATATCTTAATTCAAACTATCATCAGATTGGTATCTGAACTTTGTTTGTTAGTTCATATATTATTGAAGCTTGATCTATTTGGGAGAAATGCTTGAAATTCTGCATGCTATGGCCTTTGTGAAAAAAAAAAATTTATACTTTTTTAATGTTAGAAACATTGTGTTAAGTTTTATTTGGTAGTTTGGATAGCTAATTTTCATGTTGTTAAGTTTCTATGTTGAATGCTAGCTTTTGGAAATTGGATTATGTGTATTGAACTTTAACATTTTCCATAAAAAAAAAATCATTTCACATATTATACTATGAAGGAACAAGGGTTTTGTAAGTTTCTAGATATTTTTATTAATCTTTAAAATTTTCTTATGTATGATTGAACCTTAATGGGTTCTTCCCATGGGGAGATTTGAAATACTGTAGTGTGCTTTCTCTAACCTTTGTTGCTCATTCTCTTCCCAACAATGAAGGGCCTACGACATTCTTTGTTTATAACATCAATTATAAGGAATAGTTGAGGTTTGAAATTTTGTAAAATCTTTGGCATATCACCATTTTTATGTTTTGTTCACATTTCTTTCTACCTTTTCCCCCAAAACACAAAATATTGAGCTTTCTATAAAAATCTTGAAGGTCATTCAGTGAGGCACAAATTGGTCCCCCACTCACTAGATTTCTCATAAGGCTTATGGATAAGCATAAAATTTTATGATCAACAATATTCATGTGTTATTCTTTGGATCAAGGAATTCCTAGGATTGATGATTTTTCACTCCTAAACTATGTCTTACCTATTTTTATGAGCTAATCAGACCCCAAATTGGTAGGTCCCCTTATCCTTTATTTCATTTGTTTTTCTTTATCTTGGTCTCTTCGTCTCTATTCATATTTCTCTCTTCTTTTCTTGCTTCATGATATTTTGATGCTTATGCGTTGTTCCTAGCATGTGCAGCCAAATTTTCTCTTCTACTTCAAACCAAGTATCATGGGCCATGACATCTCTACATGTTATTCCTTTTTATAGGATGCAACATTCTCCTTCAGTTCAAATGCACCATCCTAAATGGGGCTCCTCATTCTTCGATCTTCAATTAGGTGTGTTCAATAGCCAACAAAACCCTCACTGAATATCTCTACATTTTTCAAAAATTGTATTATTCGATAAGGATATCCTTATAGATATTTTATTTTGAAATTAAATTTGTAGGAAAAATAATTGAGAATTCACTTTGAAGGAGGCCATTCTCCTTCTTTTGGATTCCTTGATGATAGTATTTTACAAATGTTTCATCCCTTGGTGTGGACCCCTTGCAACCTTAAAGGATTTCAAAGTGATCCCTTTGAAAACTTATCCTTCAATTGATATATGTAGCTACTTTTTTAATCAAGATTGGAGGACTACACACCTCATCAAGCTTACCTTGTAGGATTGGGCACCTATAAGGACCAATCAGACTTTGTAGAGGCTTTTATTTCTACCCCTCAAGACTGAGCACCTAAGGTGCCTCCTTTGTAGGATCAAGCACCTACGAAGTGCTTTCATTATACAAGATTGATCACCTATAAAGTGCTTTCATTCTGCAAGACCGATCACCTTCAAAACCTATGTTCACCTTCTACAAGACCGAGCACCCATGGAGCTAATTATGTAAGATCGAGCACTTGGAGAGCTTTTGTTCAAATTTCCATAGGACTGAGTACCTGTGGAGCCATCTCTCTCTCCTACATATCCAAGTATGTAAGATTGTGGTCTACTTCCTTGATGTTTTGGGTATATGCTTTTCATATTTTTATCTACTCTACCTTGTATTTACTGAGTCATATGCTTACTCAAGTGGGGGGAAAATGTAATACTATGAATTTGCAGCCTTAGGAAAATTCCACATTGCATTACCCTCTACCTTAGAGAATTAAATCTGGTGATGCAATCAATAGACCCTCCACCTTTCCCTATCCACTTGGAAACTCATGTTTGTGTTGGTGGGGGAATATTTATCATGGATTCTATTGCAACATTTAGACATCCATGTGGCACACTTATGTCCTAACAATATTCTTGCCTCTAGAATTTGAGAAGGCATTACACCCATCCATTTGAGGTGAATTTTAATGTTTGTTGTTCCCTTGAATGAATTCAAACAAGATTTTTTCCTCCTTTTTCCTTCAATTTGTCTATTCTTCCATTCATTCCTTCATCTCGATAGATTCTTAGATAAATTCCCTCATGGATTCAATCTACACATTCACTTTCAGCTCATTCAAGTTTCACCATCACCTCTAATGTAGCTACAAGATGTTGTTTTGTTGACTCCTCCTCTCTATTTTGTGATAGTGTTGGCTTTGGAGATCTTGAAGGATTCCTCCCTCATCTATTTTATTTGAGAGCACATGATTGAGAAGGTGATATCTGCCATTTTAATTTACCTTTGCATTATCATATTTGTATTGTAGGATATGTGCAAGATCATGATGGGCCAAAACGTGGCGATATGTAAGCCATATGATGGCCCATGTGGCTGACGAATTTTTTTTTACCAAAAATTGATGAAACGAAAAGGGTTTTTAGAGGAGATTCTCAGCTTTCCACCAATATAAATTATGCTTTACTTTCAATTTAATAAATAATTATTAGTCATTTTCTATTAGAATTACGAATAAAGTCCTAATTGATAGGCTAATTGAAAAACATCTATAACTTTCAAACGGTATCACATTTTTTGAATCTAAAACATGCATCACAATCTACGCTTTGCATAGTATAGATTAATAAAAATAAAACTGAATTTCATGAATTTTTGACCAAGTTAAGTGGCTAGATAGACAAGATTTAATATTTTTTTAAATTTGTAATAAAAAATTCATAATTAATTATTTACTTGGAAATAAATTATAAAAAAATATGTATCACATCGGGACATGAGTCCTCTACTTATATCTAAAAGCTTATAAAAAAATATTATCATTTTATTATGGTTAGGGTGGTCAGACAGACGCTTACTTCTTACTTTTACCCTAAAATTTAAATACTACTACATTAAAATTTCAAATTTTCACCAAATAGATTTTTTTTCAAAATAAAGGTCTAGTACTTTAGAAACTAAATTAAATTTTCTACAAATTCTTTTTTTACATTTTTCAAAAATAATATAGATAACTTATTCAAATTTTTACGTCAAGTTGTCTAACTTTGATTTTCTGTCTTTTTATTGCCACTTAAGGGCCTATTTTTTCCATGATGATCCTGCACATACCCTGTAGCATATTGTTTTTTGAGTATTTCTTGGTATTTCCATTTATATAGTCTCTTTATCATCTTTCTATACAGTCATTGCTATCTAACTATTCATGGAGGTGGAAACACCAAAGCGAGGGATTGATTGAGGTTGTTTTCTAAACAAAACCCCAACATTTTTATGTTCTTCTATGTATAGGTACTTCTCAATTGGAGTTATTTTTATAATCAAGTTGCACGAAGTTTGGTTGAGTTGCACAAATTTTGGTACCATCTAATCATCCTTTCTTTGTCAATTAAACCATATCTAATTAAAGTATTCTTCTTGTTGTACTTTGTTTTTATGTTTCATTTACATTCTTGTATAGTATAAAATCTCTTAGTCAGACTATTAGCTACATTTTTCAATGTTTTATTTGTCTTACAAATCCTCTATCAATATAGATGTTAGCACCCCACTGAGACGCTAATGTGTTATAGTAGATTATGTGTCCTACACTGTCATCCTCAAGCAATAAGTTACCTAAGTTGCAAATTGAACTTTGGGAATTGACTCACTTGACTTCTTGAAAAAATTGAGTTAGTAGAAGGACTATAACAACCAGATTGCTCTTTATTTTCATCCATAAACACTTAACCTTTCCAATCACTTAGTAATTCTTGAGGTAGATCAGGGTAGCTTGTTGCTTAAGACCCTTTTGTGACTTGGGGTCTTAGAGCAACCTATCTCTCTCCTCTACATAACCACTCCATTTTGTTTAGGAGTAATAGGGGTAGATAAATCCATCTTTATCCCATGATTCTCACAAAAAATATTGAACTCATTTGAGGTGAACTCTCCATCTCTATCAAACTTCCAACACTTGATTTTCCTATCCATTTCATTCTCAACCATAATTATGAATTCTATAAAATTATCTAGAGCTTCTTATTTTTCTCTAAAAAAGGTAACCCATGTCATTCTAGAATAATCATCAACTAATAACATTAAATACATATATCACCTTGAAAACTTCTTACTCTAGTAGAACCACATAGGTCTGTATGCACCAACTCCAACATTATGGTAGTGGATTGTTCTTTGAATTTCAAACTTGTTCTTTCTATCTTCCCAGTTTGACATTCATTGCAAACAACATTAGAGGGATTTATAATCCCTGGTAGATCTCTCATAACTTAAATTGAGCTGATCCTCACTAGGCTATGAAAATTAATATGACACATCCTTCTAGGCCATAGCCAAGTTTCATTAATATGATTCATAAATAAATAACCATCACCACCTTTAAGCTAATAAAAAATTACATTTATCCCTCTTCAAGCAACAACGACAGTTCCATAGCTTTTTCTGATATCACATCCATCATCCTAAATCATAAGATTATATCCTTTGCTACACATTTATCCAAGACTTAATCTAGGTTGTGTCAAACCCTTAATATAAATAATAACATCTATATTATTATTGCCATCAAAACTTATAGAAACTTTTCCACATATCTTATCAGATGTATCATCGCAAAACATAACTAGAAATTCTTCATATATCTCAAGTTGAACAAACATATTTGTGTCACAGGTCATATGATTTGAGCATGAGCTATCACTAATCTAGTAGTTCTTCTCCTTTCTAGCATGAAGAGAAATCACCATAGAATTTTGATCTATTTTAGAAGCACTTTCCTTCACACATCTCTTAAAGTTAGCAAAATTAGTTTCATCTTTAATAGCCATGAAAAAGATTTAACTGTCATCTCCATATTTAGATTCATCATCAGATATACTGGTATCTTCTCTAACATAATAACTTTTATTAATTTCTTTACCTTTTTTCTCTATTCTTTTCATTAAAATATTTTTTTGGACATCTTGAAGCATAATGACCTATCTTACCACAACTGAAACATTTGAAAGGAAGCTTACCTCTATATTTACCAGTACCATTTTTCATTTTCCGCACAAAGTTTCTTTCTACATCATCAATATCCTCCTGATCTAATTCCTCAATTGTTTTTAATTTTCCAACCTTAAAATAATTCTAAACTTTTGTATTACTTGTACCAATTTTTATCATTTCAAAATTAGATAAAGCACCATACAACTAATCACTAGAATATTTACTTAAATATTGAATTTCTTCAATAGCATAAAATTTATGACTATAAGATTTAGGAATAGTTCTCAATACCTTCTTTACCACCTCTTCTTCTTCAAGATTTATACCAAGACCTTTAATGGAATTGACAACTTCATGCACCTTCTACATGTAGCCTATAATATTTTCATCTTCAAACATCCACAGGTTCTCAAATTTGATCTTTAGATTCTGCATCATTGCTTGCTTGACCTTATCATCTCCTTCATAAACACTTTCCAAATTTGTTTAGATCTCTCTAGCATATTTTAAACTAATAAATTTCATAAGTTTAGTATTAGATAGACCACTTAAAACATAATGCATTTCTTTTCCATTGTTCGCATAGATGTTGATCTCATCATCAATCTTCGGACCACCAACATGCATAGTATATCTAGTCTCAAGAGACTTCCAAACTCCAAATCCAAGAGATATCAAGGAACCTTCTATCCTTGTGTTTGAGAAACCATAGTATGATCCATCAAACAAAGGAGCATCACTCTTGTGCACCTTCTCAGACCTACCTTAAGTGGTTAAGATTTCTTCCAAGGATCCTTTCTATAATAACAATTGTTGAATTCACATAAGAAAATTGAGAGGGGGTTGAATTAGTTGTACATTAAAACTTCAAACCATCATAAATATTTAGATCCACATAAACTAAATTAACCCTTAATGTATTAAAATTATTTAGCAAGAAAGAAAATAATAGAAAACATAAACACATCACACTATGCATAAAAGAACACCATAGTTATGTGAAAAACTTAAGAAGGGAAAAACCACGATGCGTATTATCTCACAATATAAAGTAATCACAACACTAAAAACAATAGGATCACTACTGAAGGGCTCACAACCCAGAAGAGAGAAAGCCTCACTACCAAATTACAAAAAGGAAGAAAGAATATTATAATAATGAGAAATCTATCCTAATGAAATAAAAAAGATCCAGCACAACATCACCAACAAATTTAGAGTCTCTCTAAAGATTTGAGACACCTTATACTCACTGCTTTCAGTAGTCTAACTCATTAAGCTCACACTTCAGTGCAAAAATTCACACTTCATATGTTTTTAATTTACATCACACACTTCACAATTTAATTCTCAATCAACACATGACTTATTTATACCAACTTTTACCTTAAAAATATTCTCCAAGGTCAGTTATGCATATCAACTATGAAATTTCAAATTAGGTTAGCACAAGGAAATTTCATGCTAGAAAGGAAGGAAAGATGACCATTCCATATCTTAACTTAGATCCAATTCATAAATACATCACATTACAATCAGTGAAGAAAATATGCAATTATTGTAAACACCCAAGGCCGATCAAACTAATGTAAATAAAATTAACATTTAGGTACATGATTCCTCAACTCCAAATATGCCTCATTGACCACACACAATACTTGAATACAATTATGAATATTCCACAAAAACCCTAAAACTCAAAATATTCACGACTTCACAACAACATTCACTTGAAGAATGTACACACCTTGTATACTTAGAGAAAATCACATACTCTATAACTCAAGAAATCAACTTGCTGAGCTCCAAACCGTGAATAGATTCAACTATAGGTGAATATGATCATATCAACATAGTGCTAGAACTTCAAGACCAAAAACCAAACTACAGATAAATATGGAGGAAAACCATTTCTCCCAAACAACACTGTAATGTACAATTCACACACTGGTTAACACAACTCTCTCCACACAATGATCCATACCAAGAAATTTTGGATATAGAAACTTTGAACATCTCTAACCAACATATCTAAATGACACAAGTAGATCTTCAACCATGAAGAAATATTGAGAAAAATCATAACACCACATTGTACACTAGAATACCTCTACAACACATGATTTCCTCTTTTATTCAAATTATCTAAAAATCAATTGGAAACCAAGCATTAGAGACACATACTCATCATCTTCAACATTTCCTCATCATCACTAAAAGAACAACATCCACCAATAGAATATTTTCAAGGAAACACTAGAGGTTGACACCTATTAGTTTTATAACATGAGATGTTATGCATACAAATTAATTCAAACTTGACACAAGAACACAACCAATACCCTAGGAAAACCCTCCAACCTGAGAGAGAAAAACCCAACCAATATATCTCCTATATAGTGAGTGAATAAGAGAAGAAATATGCTTACAACTTGGGCACAAAATAATTCCAATTAGATACAATGAATAATAACCCTTCTCCTATATGAAGTACAAGAGAATATATGTATCTTCT
>CM021100.1:508888855-509056928 GCA_007115665.2 Sequoiadendron giganteum
TCACTTTCCAACACTTGTTTTATGGCAAGAAAAAAATGGGAGTTGTCATGGGTTTAGACATATACCAAAGGGGAATGGAAGAATTACTTTTTCTAGAAGATAATATATTCATTACTACTAATAGACATTTATGTAGAATGTAGAGTCATTGATAATGCATGCAAATTTTTTGAGATAAAAATGTGGTCTCATTAGAGAATGCAAAAGACAAAGCATAGAATCATGAACAAGGTGATTAGACTAGGTATACACTTGTGATTTCTCATTAGAGCTTCAATAAATAGCTGAGAAAATTAGGTTAATCGTTATTCACTTTTGGCAAATTTTTTGAGATAAAAATGTGGTCTCATTAGAGAATGCAAAAGACAAAGCATAGAATCATGAACAAGGTGATTAGACTAGGTATACACTTGTGATTTCTCATTAGAGCTTCAATAAATAGCTAAGAAAATTAGGTTAATCGTTATTCACTTTTGGCTCATAAATTACATGTTTTAGAACTAAGATCCCCTTAATGTAGATGAATTTGGTTGTGCCATTTTTTTCGCTTTATTTTATGTTTTCTTCTTTGTGTAACAATCATGGTGGAGAGCACATAGGAATTTAGTTTGTATTAAAGAGTTTTTTTTTATAGATATCAAATTAAACTTAGTTCTATCATTTTTTATATAGAGTGATGCAAAGTATTTTTCCATGTTACAAAGTATGAAATTGAGTGTCATAGGGGAGAGGGATCAGTAGTTGTGTAGGGTTCAATTATTATTAGAGAACTTGTGCTTATAATACTCAGACTTAAAATAGGGCACTTATTTAAACAACTATTGTTATCATAGTGAAAATATATTGTTCTTATGTGTACAACTTTTTGGGTATCAATGTACAAGCATTAGAGTATTTCATATTAATAATTTGTGCTATCAAAAACATAAATGGTGATCACAATAAATAACTTGTATTTTCCCATTAAATGTGAAGGATTTAAAAAAAAAATAGTGTCAAACTATTGGCCCTTTTTTGTTTCATCTAAATAGTATTTTAAATACTTATGTGTTGTTTGTATAAAAAAATACTGTTTTGTGTTCCAATATTGGTCTATTTGTGTTGAATCTACAAGTAGAGATAACAAAGATTTATGGTCACCAATAGGTAGTTGGTCCATTTAGGTTGCATACAAGTTTTCTTTTGAATAAAAATATGATATTCAACAAGAAACAAATGATATTATTTTGTTCAAGTACTAGAGGTATCATGATTGAGTTTTGGTGGAATCTTTTAAAAATAAAAATTTGGACAATTCGTTGTAGATGTGTTGATGTGGAAAGTTGCATGATGTGTCACACCACTAAACCTTATTTATAGATATATAAGAGGTCAATCCATATTTCAACAAATAAAATGAAAGTCCTATGATATTACAGGTAATCAGTACATGCTTGCAAAGTAAGCCTACACCACTAGAGGTTGTTAGCATATGCCCAAGGATTTTGGCTTGTAGGTGTTGTCATTGATGGAAATTCAAGTCATACAACTGAAGTCTTGCACCTGATTATGTAGGACTATTTTTTCTCCTACTGACGAAACATAGTAAAGCACAAAAGATCTGGTTAAAGGCTTAAAAGGTGACCTAGTCACCTCACTGGTTAAGTATTTCGAGTTGTGCATCTTTGAGGAGGGTCTATAGAGGCTTGGAGAATCTTAGTTTTGATGCACACTCAATGGTAAGTGATATAAGTGGTACAGTGTGCTAATTTTCTAATTATCTATGTTATAAGGTTGACCTGACAAAGATAAAATTCACGGATGTATAAGATGAAATTAATTATAAGTCTCAATGTTGGATCAAGTGTTATTTGTGTCCTCTCTTTGTCTTAACTGACCTTGGAGGATGCACATAAATATTTTGTGGTGGATTTGGCCAACAAGTAACAATATTTTAATACCTTATGAAGTCGACTATTGGATGAGTAAATCCTTGATCACAAATATTTATAAGAGGTTGTTTTTATCATTTAAATATATGCTAAGAAAAGAGACATCTATGAATATATGTATAATGCGTAAATTGCAAGATCCAGTAGAACAGTAATATGAATCTGATCATAAGTAATGTGAAGAGTAGAAGAAGAGCAGCGCAAAGAAAATCAAAGTGGAGAATTAGAACGCAGATCTAGAATCAAGTTTATGAGCTTCACTAGAACTGTCAGCTAGCATGGTTAGATGCTTTTTTCTTGGTTCATCGCTCAGATGGATTTAATCTAAATTTTGTATGTAGTAAGCCTTCTTCTTTTGAGCAGTGTGCCTAAATCCAAGTGCATTCCTTTTGTAAAACATTATATTTTAAGTACTAAAATTGTGGATTAATCTCCACCGTGGTTTTTTCCCTAACATGGTTTCTATGCAAAATATGTGTTATGGTGCTATTAATGTTCTCTTTGTATGGATGCATCTTTCTTTGATATAATTACTTAATTTTTTAAGCTTCAGACTAGTGAATGAATGTGATTTACTAAACACTGATTCACCTCGCCTTCTCACTGTCCTCTAAAGAAGTTTTGTAGCTTGAGGTGGATCTTGGAATGTGATGGACTCTGGTAGTCTTCAACAATAGCTTATGGTAGCTCTTGATGACCTTGATTAGTATAAAGCAAAAGTTTAGGAATTAAACAAAAATTTGGAGGATGCTGAGAAATTAATTCAAACAATTTAAAAGATCAAATAGTAAAATCTAGGGTGAAAAGTGTAATGCCCTACCATGGAACTTGGAAAATATTATGTCATTCACATAAAACAACAGAATAATTTTAGGGTTCCACAATTACACTACTAAGTAATAACAACATAACTCCATAGTACCATATAAAAATAAAATCATGAGAAAAGTCATGTCCAGATATACATATACAATATGAGTTACATACAATAATTGAGATTATGAAAAATCTCAGAATAATACAAGTATCGATAAAAGGAATCTCATGTACATCATGAGTGTAATACAATAATTAGATTGTATTAATGAGGATAGGTTGGATCTCTCTCATCACAATCATTAGATTGTATGGGACCGAGCTCTGTGGAGTAATTTGCAAGTTTACTCCACATGCTTTGTGGGTGCTTAGATTTGGCGGGGCCAATTTTAGAAAGGATTGTGTTTGTTTCTTCCTCACTGTATCGGTCGATATGGGTGGGGACAGAAAGCGAACTGAGCTGGACAGCTATGAAATCCATATGAAAAATGCTAAGGCTTGGAACAAGATAAAAGGTGGAGGTCTCTTCCCTTTTCTGGAGAAGCTTCATGATTCTGATCTGGAGGCTACGAATCTCTTTGCCAAAAATTGGCATGATGGCAACCTGACTCTGTTCGATAGGAATGTGGAGCTCAACAAAGAGTTAATTGCCAAAGTTATGGGATTACCCACTAATGGGAAGAAGTTTTACAGGGACAAGGCTTACTCTGATGAAGTTGTTATCAAATTCCCCAAAAATGACAAGGAAAAGCAAACCTTGGTCAAGATTGCGAACAGTTACTTTGATGTTGACTCCATAAAATCTATTTCGAGAAAGGTCCTTCAGGCCATCATGGAGTATATCATAGTGGACGAGCATTTCACTAAAGTCTACAGGTACCACTTCACCCTCATCAGCCATTGCTGCCACAAGGTAAGGGTTTTTATCCCTTATTATCTCTTATGCTCTTTGAAGAAAAGTTTGGAGGACAATAAAAAGAATCCCAAAAGATTTCCTATCCTCCATATTGGGTTAATTAGGCTTATTGTTGAATATCTGCATGTGCATGCTCTTGCTACCTCGGAAGCCAACCCTGATGTTGATAGTGATGATACTGAGCCCAGTGGCTCAGATTATTTGCCGAACCCTGGCCTTGGCCCAAAAGCCCCTAGTTTGCATGCTGGCCCTTCCAGGGATCCAGGTAAAATCTAGGTTGCACTTGAGCCCAACTATCCTCCTCCTAAGTCCAACCCTGTTGGCAAAACTACCTAGGCTAAAAGCCTTGTCTCTTAAACCGAAGAGTCATCTGAGCTAGAGGAAGCTGATACCAACACTTCTAAGCATTGTGTGCACCCTATTCCAGACATTCAGAATGTCGAGAATTCCCCTGTTAAAATTGGTAAAGAGCCCTCCCTTGATTTTCTGTACTTGGCTAATACCAACTCCAAGTCCCATTCTAAACTTCTAGAATGGACCTTCTCCGAAATCAATGAGCTTAAAATTAAAAATTTGGCCTTGCAAAGCAAGATTGAGGAAATGGGTGTCAAGATTGAGGAGTTGGGCAAGAAATATGTGGTGCACAGTAACAGGATCACTGATAATGATGTTGAGGGCCTAAGGATTAACATTAGAACCATTGCAGAACAAAACAACCGAATAGAAAGACACAATGCTATAATAATCAATGCAATGACTGAAAAGCTTGACAAAACCCAGTAGGGATCCTTGGTGGTTGATCTAGAAGACACTGAAGATAAAAGCCAGGAAACAAATGCAGGCATTTCTAGAAGAACCCATGCCAATTTGAAGCGAAAGGACCCATTAACCCCGAAAATGGTTCAAACCTTGAAGAAGGGGGTTACTAATATGTAGGTTTTGGAGGAAGAGACAGAGACTATCCTTAGGTCTCTGAAGTAATTTTGTGTTCTTTTTTTGCTGTCCTTTCCTTTCTGACCCTCCTGGTCTTTTTTGCCTGCTTGCTGCTGGTTTTTTTTGGGCAGCTATTGTTTTTTGGTGGACCCTTGGTGTTCTTTTCTCTATTTTGTAAACTTTGTGGTTTCGGGTCCCTGTAAAACCCGTTTTACCCTTTCATCAAAAATAATCATAACAATTTTAGGGTTCCACAACTACACTACTAAGTAATAACAACATAACTCCATAGTACCATATAAAAATAAAATCATGAGAAAAGTCATGTCTAGATATACATATACAATACAAGTTACATACAATAATTGAGATTATGAAAAATCTCAGAATAATACAAGTATCGATACAAGGAATCTCATGTACATCATGAGTGTAATATAATAAGGAATAAGATGTAGAAAAGAAGATGACCACATCCACAAACTTGCCCAAGGAATTATGCTCCGCAACTATTGTGCATACCGGATCCTGCCTAGAAAACTTGTTATGAACAACACACTTGCAAGGGACCCAATGGAGAATGTGGCACATTCCTCCTAACTGTGTGGATATTGAAAGCCCACCCCTCATGCTAGGAGATAGAACAAGTCCTTATGTCGAACTGACATCATAAAATACATTACACTTACATGGCCAACTCACATGACATCACAATACTGGACAAATGACAAACTCCGAAAGGTGACTCACAAACACAAGTGATCAATAAGTGTACCAATATAAGAGTGTCATCACATATACGAGATAGGTTGCCCTAGATAGCCTTCCTAGGTTATCGGCCCTCTATTAGAGTTACCCCAACAACCTCTCACAACTTTCGGCCCCTATATGGTACTATGTGGCCTCGAATCACTTCTCAAGAAGACGAAGTGTTCAAGATGCCATTCCAGGCCTTCTCAACTTTCTTTAACCTAAACGAGCATTAAATATTGAGGTGAGGTAAACATTATTTTGTAACGTTAATTAATCTACCCAAACCCCTACAAACTTGTTTTATTTATCAATTGTTAACACACTTCCGAAAGGTTACCCTTGCAACCACTTCTGGGTCCAGCCCCTAACGGAAGCCACTCCTCCTAAGTTACAACTCCACAAAAATATTAAAACAAGAAGACAACATGCATGAAACAATAACTTCTTACACATGGACCTATAATCAACCGAACTAATAAATAACCTTAATGACATAACATGTATGGCGAAAAATGACACCATTACAGAAAGACTCCATGACCTTAGAGCTATCATTGACATCAAATATCACAATGTGGATCACAACATGCATAGTTTAAATCCTCGAAATTAAAAACATATTCCATCACAATAACAACACTCTCAAAGCCTCTAGGTAACAATATACTAAGAACAACCTGAAAACAAAGCAGGGATAATACCAAGCAAGAATACCTCCATAAACATAATTTTTTTTTTCTTATTTAAGGACATCAATGAAATATTACCATCTAATATAATAAACTAATGAAGCAATAAAGCCACACTTACCTACTTACAATTCTAATCCTTTTTCCATACTATCTTATTAATCCAATACAATATCTAATCATTATAACAAAATGAGGAAACACAACGTTCTAACATTAATTAATTTATAACCCCATTCTTAATTCACTATAATTATAATTTGACAATAAATCATTTCATCAAGAAGGTACCTATCATACTAACCCTTAATCTCAATAGTAATAATTATTAAAATTAAGCATCTATAGACTTAATAACAAAATCCTCATATGCCAATTACAATTAAATAAAACAATAAACATATCATGTTTTATCTTTGTTAACTAACACATTCTACAATTACGTTATCCATATAGAATTACCATACCATTACAATTATTGATTTTTAATTAACTAATCTCCCCTACAAGTGAGACTCAAATGAACAATTAAAATTAATTATATTCTAATACCAAGTATCTATAAGTACTTGCATACATATTATTGTTTAGTCAAAGAATATAAACATATTTATTTACACAACATATTCTAATTAAATATATACTTAAAGTATTTATATAGACACCATAGACTAATTTCCTTATTCCACTTGTGAATGTAATAAGATTTATTTGTAAACGTAATCCTTACTTTTGATATACTAAACATTAATATTGCAAGTTTAACCATATAAATTATACTTATGCATATTAGCAAGAGTCGACTCAAATTAGGGTTACACCAACCACTCGACAAGTGATAGACTCAGATGGCATAAGATGACCACTGGACAAAGATTAAGAAATGATGACCTAAGAAACTAAGCATGCAAGTTACATGCAATCAGAAATAAAGACTTGAATTCGAATCGGTGCATCTGTCGATAACTTAAGAATGCAATGGTTAAAACAACTGTAAGCTTCCCATGGAAAGTTTGCACATCCTAGAGAAGGACTTGCTACTAAGGTTGAAAACCAAAATACACAAAGACTGAGCTTGCATGGTGTACAAAGTGAAGTATCAAGGATTGGAGGAAGCCATACCAAAACAAGCAGAAGATGGTTTAATCGATGCCACACCAGAACATAAGGTAATGTCTGTCAGGCCATGCATAGCCACACCAAGCATGTGATGTCAAGCTCACTACAACCTCGTGCGCTCTAAATCACAGGCAGAAGCAACCAAAACTAGAACCAAAGGACATTCCATCAAAACCATGTGCATGCAAGGGACGAGACAAGTCTGCCATCAACTGTAGTAACTAGAAGAACGTTCAGTGGCAATTCTCACACCACCACATACTATCAGCAATAATAGAACACAAGAAAAGAGAGAGAACAATGACAAAACATAACAAAACTAAGAATCCCGGATGGAAACCGCCTACTTCATAGTAACTAAAAATCCATGTGTAAATAGGGAAAGAGCGAACATGATGAGTGAATGATAAAAATAAGGTGTCACGGTGAAACTTCAGTACTACCATCCACACCAAGACAATAACCCATGTAGAAGAATCAAAGAATAAACAAACACCACTTGTCTTCACAATCGACCCTAACATAAATATCAAAAACTAAGAAAATATTGATAGGGAGTAAATCAAACTACTCACATGTTTTACTCATGCATGCCAATAGCAGGCAAATAACAAGATCTGATTGTCAAAACAATGACTAAAAACATCCCTCAAAAAAAAAAAAGCATTATATTTAATTTTAAAAGTGAATCACTTAAGTTGTGTGCAACATGGAATTCCTACTGAGAAATTTCAGGCGACAGATTAACACAAGGAAGCTCTTAAAAAAAATGACGATATGGCAATGTCGACTCTAATCATTAACAAAATATAGCAAAAAAATAAAGTTTTATACAAAGACCAAATAAAAATCATACAAACCGAGGTCCTATAGAAATAGAGATATTTTAAGCATTTCAAATGGTTCTTTCAAGAAACTATTCTTAATATTTAAACCCAAAATAGCTAACAAGTTTTCATTTTCTATTATTGTGCAGGCATCAAACAAATTTCATAGATATTTCAGATCAAACTAATTCAACAAGAATCCATCAAAACAAGCTTGAAAGCTAAAGGAGAAAAACCTAATACACTTTCTGGATTCAAAAAATGGCGAAGAGAAATCTTCAAAATTAAATCCAAACAACTTTCACAATGTGTAGACCACCTCAAACAATCGAATTTTCCAGCTTTTCCAATCAAACCCCAAAATCAAATACCCAAACAATATCTTGTGAAAGCAATATTTTCTTTCTACTTTTCGAAGATCAAAACCCGTGTGTGGAAAAGAATCCTCTTTTTCCAATTTTCAAAGCCACAAACTTTAAATCCAAGTTTAGCATGCAAAGCATGCATCAGTTAAACTTAATCCTCACTATATAATTAACACAAGATATTTACAACTTAAGATCTCAACAATTTTTTCTCTTTTTCGAAAATGTTAAAATGCATAAACAAATCAATTTACAATTAAATAACCTTTTCAAAAACAAGATATTTTAACATTTCAATTTAATCAATTAATAAACTAAGAATAGCTTTCCTAATTTAAATATTTGATTAAGTAAATAAAGAAACATTACCATTTTAACTAAAACATCAAAATAATCTAAATTAATATTATGAAAGCATAATAAGTACAACTTTACAAAACGCATATGATCACACAAAAAATAGATGACATGACATGAGGGTGACAATTGATACTTGTTCTTTTCAGAACGATGGTAAAGGATAGAGGGCAATTCTATCTCCCATCATTGATTCCATTGGGTCATGGCACACTCAGACCTGACAAGCAGGTGAAGTTGATGCATGTACCTAAAAGTTGCATAACAATGCATGATTAATCGAACAACATGTATCAATATGAAAACACACTATGAAGAAGAATCACGATGTAGTAGGGCACTCACTAATGAGTACTGCTAAATTATGTCCTTCATCAACTGACGTAAACATATAACTAACATAATTTCATCATGTATAAAACATAAAAACATAGATAATCGTCATAAAATGTCATCCCATGAAAGTAAACATCACATCATAAAATATAGTCTATCATCAACTGAGTTTCACAACTGGTCATGTAAACCATGACATAAAGCATCGAAATAACATAATGTCAAACATCTAATAGCTAACAGTGTTTCAAACAGCTAAAATAAAAATGTCATTAGGAGGGTCACTACAAAAAGGAAATATCTATGTGATCAGATACAACAGAACAAGAGCAAAAATATGGATGATGCCCACCTGAATCAAACCTTGAAGGAAATAACTGAAGAATGTGAAATTCTTGCTAGAGACAATACCAACCTAAAACATGAGATGAAATCTATGACAATGAAGATGAATAAAGAGATTGAAGAAATAAATAAGAATGAGGAGAATCTTTCTCAGACCATGAAAGAGAAATCCGATGAATGGAGTAGAATAAAATGGGAATACACTTAGTTGGAAAGTGAATTGCAAAGAACTAGAAACAATGAAGAATAATTTGGTAGTTGCAAATGCATACAAAGAAAATTTTAAACTCAGTTTAGTAAAGCTTGATAAGATGACTGAAGGTTAGAAGACTGGAAATGATAAGAGAGGTCTTGGATACAAAAAGGGAGAAAATTCCAGGTTAGAGCAAAAGAACTTTAGACAAAATAGAAAAGGAGGATATCTAGTACAACAACCTAATGCACAAAAAATTAATGGGTATTTTTTTCCTATAATAAGTTTGGTAATATGGTTGCTCAGTGTAGAAGTAATTTGAGGTTAAAAGATTCATCATTCTCTGGTTAGTGTTTCAAATGAAAAAGGCATGGTCATAAATCAATTGAATTCAAAAATATGGCAATTCACTCTATTATTAGAAGAAATGTCAATGCTATGCATGTGGGAAAATAGGACATATTTATAATCAATGCAGATTGATAAGAAGCCAATGGAATGGAAAAAGTAATATTGTGTTCTACAACTGCAAAAAGTATGGTCATGTTGCTAGATTCTATAGAAATAAGAACACATACAAAATAGGTCTGGTAAACAGACACAAAAATACATTGAAAAATGATAAAGGAAAAGAAATGATAACTACAGATGAGGAAGACATGGCTTAAGAAAATTGATTCTGGTGATGGTAATGGCTCTGTACTAGAACCTACTTGCGGTAATTTTTCTGGTAATGAGATTGAGGCCATTGGCTTAGGGGGAGATTTATTGAAAAATCCTTCCTCCCTTGTCTACAGATGGTACCAGAATACAAATAATAGTTAAGAAGATGCACTCACTATACACAAAAGTTTTGGATGATTTTTCCAAAGAAAATTCAGCAAATTTGGTGGTTTGCAGAAGATTTCTCAGTAGTCATTTGAGAAAATAGAGTATCCAAAAATTTTAGGGCAAACACATTTATTTTGCATGTGCGAGCTATAAAATTCAAGTCTGAGCCATCATTTGTCACTTTGCATTATTGAAGAGAAGAAGGATAGCACTCGACAAGTGGACTTCAATGTAGCTAAATCGAATTCACCAATAAATCTTGAAATTTATTAGGTACATCAGATCATTTTGTAGTTGCGAACCCTAAACGTGAAATAAAAGCGAGAAAATTAAAGATTCAATCACACTAGATGAATACAATAGTGCAAAGATCAAATCTATGAGAAATTTACTACTTCCCGATGAATTAAAGAAATTGAGTGAAGCCAAGCATGGAAGTCTTGATTTGTGGAATGAGTTTCCATATTTTGAAAATGTGGAATTCATAAAATTCTTATTCAACAGATTGCATGGTGATGTTTTAACTTTGGACAAACCCTACTCAATTTTGAAGGAGTTAATTGAGAAATTAACTAGATTTTCCAAAGTCAGAGATGTTCCTAGAAAGAAATCCATTTGAAACAAGGAAGTCGAAACCCTAACTGGTGTAATCAGAGATCAAAGAGCTCTACTGATAGCAACAATCAGGAATCATTTCAGGAATCTTGTTACTAAGTACATTGCACAGGGCATAACCTATAAGATCTTCTACTGAAATTAAGAAGGAGCAACTTTAGCTAGCGTAGTAAATATTGCTCACAAAATCATAATTGATGGTTATGATTTTGACCTATGCGGATTGTTAAAAGATCAGATGTTGGAGAATGCTCAACTGAAAAAGGAGTCAGAGTATCTATTTAGGCTTGGCACTCTAATTATATGTCTGGCTATGTATTTTCTGATTTTATTGCCAAAAATTAACAATGTAGCATGGACATCAGATAGACCGGTATGCACCCAAATTTACTCTTATTCTTATAGTTTATTTAACTCAGATTCAAAATTTGAAACTTATTGTAAGAATGTACTTGTGAAATGTGGAATAGTCATTTCCTCTCTAGTAAGGATAATGGAAGTTGGTTCCTCTTCTGGTAGCATTGATAGAGGATAGGAGTGTAAGACCCCGCTTCATGTGTGATTGATACAACCCTAGGTTGTTATGTGTCTCCTTGAATAGATGGTGGGATGTGATGTGAGAAATAAATGGTGTGGTTATGTGGAAATATTCTTGTATTTCATTTTGACATTTTGTTTCACTGCCATTGCCATGAGTGTGTTAGGCATGTATGTAAATCTTGGCATATTTAACTAGCAAACAAATGTGATGTATGATAGTTGCTAATGATTTCATTGGTAATGTGTAGGAAAGTTAGGGTACCAGTACGAGAAGGGAAAACCAATGAAATAAAATGGAAAGACATCGCCTTGTGGTTATGTATTTGATCTATTTTTGGGCTTAGAAGGAAATAAAGTTAATATGTTGGTAGATTAGGGTGTGAGGGTGGATATTAAAGGGCTAATTTATTTAATTTTTTTGTGAAGGTGTTTAAATTGTGTCATGTGAGGTGCAAGTGGGGGTTAGGGTTTATGAACCTTTATCGAAGTGTGAAACTCGTATGGATTCTTGTGTGGATTTTAAAAAGAGGTTATTGAGTCAATTTCCTTAGTTTTTGAACAAGAATAGACCCCTAGGACCTATACCTATGGGTTTGGAACCTTTTTAACATGTGGACTTGTCCTTGGAGTGTGAAAAGACCCCTCAAAAGTCCACATTCATGAATGTGACGAATTCAAAAAGTGTTGGGGCTTGGGAAGAGTGGTTTGTCACTCTCAACCTCCTACTCCCCAAAAGTTCTTGGAATTTCAAAAAGTGTTGGGGCTTAGGAAGAGTGGTTTGTCACTCTCAACCTCCTACTCCCCAAAAGTTCTTGGAATTGGCACAAGACTCACACATGTGTGAGAACTTGTGGGAAAGAGTGTAGGTTTGGAAGATTCCTATATACCTCAAGAAGATGGAAGATTTGGGCATTGCCCACTTCTCCCCTTGGAGAACAAGAGTGAAAATGATAGAATGAATGAGAGGAGGAGAGGAGTCCACCTTTTGGAAGGATAGTGATCAAGATGGTTTGGCTTGGAGAAGGAAAGATGGATACAAGGGTTCAGTTCCTTCATCTAAGAGAGCAAAGATAAGTTCTTCCTAATTCCATTTATCGTTGTTATTGGCTATAAGAATGTGACTTAGTGTAGGTATTATGGTTGAAAATGGAAGTAGAGCATCGAGATGTATGGAATTGGTGTTATGATAATGGTATCCCTTCTGTAAAAAAAGAAAGAAACATAAAAGACTCCATTTATCATCATGGAGCTTTAAGAATTCCTTGCTCGAGGGTATGGCTAGAGCGTAGGAGGCTCCATGATGCCATTCTGGTAGGGTGGAGAGCAAGCCTTACTCAGTTGTCTGTCATGTATTGTATTTCTTAAAATTATTTGTGATGTGGAAAGCTAATAATTGTTGAAATCTCAAAGAAAATGAAGAAAGAGAAAGCCCTTATGCACTGGGATGTCATTTATTTAATTTCCATGTATTTTCTGAAAAAGTGGGGGGGGGGATTTCTACTTCGTACTATAAGGTATATTGTGCATATCAAAATATATTTTCTTTAATTGTTCTATAAAGTTCTTTTTAGTGGAAGTAATTCTTGGGAGCTTTATCAGTAAAAAAAAGTGTTGTAATTTCCCACTGTTGGTAAAGATTTTTATTTAAGCATAAAAATGTGGTGTTTGATGAGTTATATACTATGTAAACGGAGCAGATATTTTGTTGTATTAACTAAATAATGATTCTGTTATATAAGTATTTCTTTTCGGTGCTTAAAGAGATAGTAGTTTTTCTCAAATAATAAATAGTCATGTTATGCTCTTTTCAACATAGTGTATAAACTTTAAACTTGTGGTACACTAATAGCCTTCCTCTACCTTGGTTAAAGTATAACTTAACAAAATCTACGTTGTCACTAAATAAATCAGTAAGGGAAATAGACATCAAATTATGTGGATAAATACACAGACTGATTAATAAAGGATAGGTTCAATGGAATAAACGTCCATGTTGCAGTACTAATTTCTTTCCATCAACCTACTAAATAAATAAATAAATGAATAAAATAGTAACATGGATAAATAAATAAAATGAAGAAATAATACAGCTGATTGGAGGGCTTATGTTTGATAGAGGAAGCACCCTGGCATTGTATGCTCTCTACCCTACGAAGACTCACGACAACATAGATAATAGTGGTGTAAAGGCGCAAGTTGGGCATAAGCCTGGGCGTTGGATTACATATACACTACAGTGGATCAGATAAAGAGCACACATGAAATATGGGGATAAGGAAGCCTCTTAGATCATAGAGCATTTAACTGGTTTCAAAGCAGTTATCCAAGCGTTAATATAGAAAAGAAAAAGAAAAGAGAGGAAGTAATGACAGTAAAATGCAAATTGCCCTCTCGAGAGAGTGATATCCTCATGGCTGGAAATATTCAATGCATAAGGACTACTCTATCAAGTTCCTGTGTGTGTATCCCGAATGGAGATTTTCACCCCATGCCCTGGCATCGACCTGCAACAAGGCAGAAAACTGAGAGAAAAAGAAGAAAATAAACTGTTAAGGGTTAACCAACAAGATGGGTGCACCTTCCAGGTTTGCGTGCTTTCTAAGAGTCCAAGGACTCAGCTGTTTAGTGTGAGAACTATAAGCATAAATTCTTCCTCCGTTCGAGCCTCACCCTAGCATATTTAATGCCTTCATTACTAGTCTCCGACTGGTCGATTCAAGTCTTTATGACTGTCAAAAGAAAATAGATTGATGGAATGGTAAGTGTGATCATCATTGGGCCTTACTGGAAATCAATAAATAAGGTAATGGTTAGAGTCTACTTTGCTCTAGGACGTGATATCACCCATATGGTATTGGGATTGCCAAACGCATGCCAGACACTTTCTAGCTTTGTTGTCTTTGGAATCCTCGCAATATTCATAAAATTTCTCTACCAATTAATGGTACTGATCTGTCTAATTCACCCCCCTTATTATCCTGAGAGTCGCACACTCCCCCAAATATGTAGTAAGACGTCTATTCTAACCTAAAGGGAGTTAATGCTAACTGCACAGGCTCGCCAGTAACGTAGAGTCTGCTTGTTAGAAAAATATTAGTCCTTAATCTATTCAACGAATAGTGTAGCTGGTAGGGTGGGCATAATATAATTTTTTAATTTGCAAGGCATTCTAATGGCTGGCAGGGACGCAATAAATGAAGATCTACATAAATTTTTGTTTGATTGGTGGTAATCTTTCTCCTGGCGATCTCTTGCCATTTATTTGATATCTTATATTTAAATCCCATGTGTGAATCCTTGACTGCTAGCACTTGCTCCAATTTGCACAGTGAATTGATAGAAGAGACAACAACCATTAGAGGATTATTCAAGGGCTCATTAGTTTATTGCCTAATCTGAGACTGATGCATTGATTGAAAACTTGCATTTGTAATAAATTAAATTCTTGTAAGCAAATTTATAAAGCTATATAAGACAGTTAATTCATTTTACCATTGGTAGATAAATGGAATGACAGCTATATGACCTTTCTTAGTGAATTAAAATTCATCCCATAATATTTATCTTTGGAGAAAATTAGATGGTTTAAACGCATATACCTGAGCATTTCATTATTGAGGGTATTTGTTTCCCGTGTGAGTAGCAATGCCTTAAGTAATTCAGCATGGTGGCTGCTCCGAATATGATGCTTATCAGTCAACTCCCTTTGGCAGTGCAGTTACAGGCAAGTGAAATAGGTGTGTGCTTCAGCAATAAATATTAATAAAAAAAAAAATTTAATTATTTTTGGCTGCCTATCTTTATAACTCGGAAACTCTTAGATTTGTGCCACTATTAACCAGTTGAGCGCTGTGTTTAAAATGGATGATAATATTAATATTAGAATCACTATTATTATTTATAGAGAATATATTAACAATTATATTGTTAATAAATATGAGTATCTTTTCATATATTAGAATCATTAATAATTAATGATTATATTGTTATTGGTAGGAGGGGTAACATTAAAATAAGTTGCAGCATATTTTGATAATTACAGTAGAAAATATTAATATAGCATTAGCGTTGGTATTGCTATGCATAATTATTTTGTAAGAAATAAAAAACATAGGTTTGATACTGAAGCTGTGGATATCTTAATAACTTTGATAAGCAATCAATTTAACTCTGTCAGTAAATGAAACAAATTTCATAAATAATTTACCCACATTTTAAAGGTTATTTTAAATTTTAAAATCAGTAGTAGAAAAAAAAAATAGATTTCTATAACTCTATTTCTCTTATTGAGTAAAAATAAAATATTTATTAATTAATATGTATAAAAAATAAAATTACATTATTAATACAACCAAACTTAATATGGTAATAATTAAGAAAGTGGATAAGCGGCTGAGTGTTGGCGGATGCACGAAGAATCCAAGCCATATCTTTCTCATAATGAGAAACGCATCATATTTACCTTTAAACCAAAAAAAATAAATAAAAATGGAGTCATATCATAAGAGAGGCGGCTAGCTTACTGAACTGAACCCTTAATAAATTCCAAACTTATAAGTCTTACTACCAAAAAGTGATGCATATTAAAATATACTCTTTAAAGAAAAAGGTTCTTAATTCAGGAAAGAAAGGGAATCGTGGGATTTGCTTAGAGACTTAGGCTTCTATTTAATTACTAAAATATGGTATTTATAAAGTAAAATAATAAAAAAATATATATACTTAGGTATATATAGATTAAATCTTAATTGTTATAGTTAGTTTAATTTTCTTTATATTTTAATATTTTATTTTATTTATTTTATGTGTCAAAACTCTAAAATATATATATTAGGATAATGTAATGGTATTGTAGTATATGATGAAATAATTACTCATTAATAATAGATGTAATAATAATATCTATAATATTTCAATATTTTAGTAGTTTTAGTAGCATAATGAGATGTTGAGTTATAATATAGGAATATTAATTTAAAAGTAAATTAATATTGGTGTTTTTAGTTAATAATGACACAATGAACATCAAGTGAATTAATTGTGGAGTTAGTGGTGTTAATATTGTTTGAGGACTAAGTTTTAATTGAGATTAAAATAGCAACATCAATAATAATGGTTTTTTGAATAAAAAATTGTAATAAGAAATAGTTACTAATAATAATTTGTAATTGAGGATTAAGTAATAATATTAGTATTACTTAGTTTACAAGTAAATAGTAATTTTATTATTGGATTCAATTGTGGGTCTATTAATGAGCATTAATGGTCAGTAATAATATTATCAATGTTGAGAATGTGGTTCAATAAAAGTTTTATTTTTGACCTGTTGATTTAATATTAATGACATCACTCTTAAGGGTTTGATTAAATTTGGTTATTGGGTCATTATAAAAGAATAATGATATTATGATTACGATTTAATTGAGATTAATTATGAATGCTATTATCTTGAGTGAACTATAATTAAAATTGCACAGACAATTGTCACACTTATTTTTGAAGTGACTTCACGTGTAGTTGTGCAACTCATGCTCGTGGTAGTGTTACATTCAAGACCTTAGAGTGTTATTAACTTAGTTAATGGGTTTTAAAAAATAAAAATAAAAATAAATTGTAGGTTTTTGTTCTAGCGAAAAATTATGGGCATGACAAGGAGATTCTTGAATATAGCCCTCTGGAAAGAAAAGTTCCCAAGAAGGAAGGAAAATGGAAAGAAAAGGAAATTGTGAACATTCTGGATGAAGAACCTGAGAATGCACCAGAAAATGATTTCGATCTTGAAAAAGGTGATGTAGAAGAAGAAGATTTGTGAAAAGAAACACTACATCAGCTTACCAAAAGTGCAGGAGGTATGCAAAAAATTGCAAGGTTATGGTCAGTTAGACCATCTTACGATCATGACTTAATTTTGGAAGTTTTGAATGCTCACATTAAGAATTGTAAGATAACATTGGAAATTCTAAAGGATATTCTGCCTGAAGAGATGATTGAATGCAGCAGAGAATCAAAGGGCTCTTAACACAAAGACAAAGAAGAAAGTGAAATTATCTCACCTAAAGGAACAATTCAGACTATCCCTTGCCAAGCTTAAGAAGAAAATGAATGAGTTGAGGAAGTGCATTAACTCAGCCACAAGAATCTACAACTATTGTGTTAGTTTGCCCAACACAATCAACAATTACAAAGAGAAGTTGGATAAGATTGAGACAGAACTAAACGATATTGACAAAAAATTTGACATGTCTTAGGATCTGGATGGAACTATTAGAAGGAAAATCTAGGAGTTGCAGACATCACATAAAAAAATTCAACTTTTCAAGAAAGTTCTTGTGGACACCTTCTGGAAATTAAAAGACTTAGTTGAATGCAGGTTGGAGTAGTTGGTGGAAATTTTGAAAACTGGTGAAAAGTTGGTAGAAGAAATCATAATTCTTGAATCTCCCATTGAGATTATCAACAAGAATTCTAAGAATAGTAGCTTGATTATCAGCATTGGAACTGCAATTGATGGTTTGGAGAAGTTTCTTTTAGAAGTGAAGAAAAACAATAAGTTAATCTTTTAAAGACAATAGTTTTTGTAGGTTTTTCTCAAAAGAGAAAAATTATGCTAAATTTTTTGGATGCATGTTTTGTCAATTTTGGCATATGGCATCTATACTTTTTCATTGATTTCAAAAGGGGGAGAGAATGTAGTGAAAAATGACTTAAGAATCAAAGGGGGAGAAAGTGCAACAAGCAGTTTGGCAGTGAACCGAAAATGATTCTGACACTTAGTCATTTTTCACTAAGTGTTGCCATCAATGCCAAAGGGGGAGATTGTTGGCATATGGCTAAGGAGTTTGGCCTATAGGTTTTTTCATTGATGGAAACCCAAGTCATACAACTCAAGTCTTGCACCTAATTATGTAGAACTATTCTGGCTCCTACGGGCAAAACAAAGTAAAGCACAAAAAATCTAGTCAAGGCTTAAAAGGTGACCTAGTCACCTCACTAGATAAGTATTTCAATTTGGGAATCTCTATGGGAGGTCTATAAAGGCTTCGAGAATCTTAGTTTTTATGTGCACTCAGTGGTAAGTTATCTAAGTGGTATGGTGCACTAATTTGCTAATTATCTATGTTAGAAGGTCGACCCAACAAAGATAAAATTCGTAGATGTGTAAGATGGAATTAATTATAAGTCTCAATGTTGGATCAATTGGTATTTGGGTCCTCTCTTTGTCTTAACTGACCTTGAAGGATGCACATAAAATTTTTGTGGTGGATCTGATTGACAAGTCACAATATCTTAATACCTTATGAAGCCGACTATTGGATGAGTAAATCCTTGATTGTGGATATATAGGAGAGGTAGTTTTTATCATTTAAATATATGACAAGAAAAATGAGGTCTGAGAATATATGTTTAATATGAGAATTGTGAGATCTATCAGAAGAATAATACGCATATGATCATAAGTGATGCAAAGAGCAGAAAGAGAGCAGAGTAGAGCAAAGCGAAGTGAGAAATTGGAAAGTAGATCGAGAATCAAGTTTATGAGCTTCACCGAAACTGTCACCTAGCATGCTTAGATGCTATTTTATTAGTTCAACCCCCAAATGGATTTAATCTAAATTTTGTAGGCAGTAAGCCTGCTTCTTTTCAGTAGTGAGCTCTAAGCAGTGTGCTTAAATGCAAGTGCATTCCTTTTGTAAACACTATATTTTGAGTACTCAAATTGTGGATTAATCTCCACCATGGTTTTTCCCCTAATAGGGTTTCCACGCAAAAAATTGTGTGTTATGGTGCTATTAATGTTTTCTTTGTATGGTTGCATCTTTCTTTGATATAATGACATAATGGATTAAGTTTTAGACAACTGAATGAATGTGATTTGCTAAAAAATAATTCACCAACCCCCCCCCCCTCCCGCCCTCCTAGTGTTCTCTTGACTCCAACAAAGGCCCCTCTCCCATAGATTTCTAGAACAAATGAAAGTTTCTTTTCAAGGTAATAATTAATAAATTTTCTAGCTTTGAGATCAAATGTTCAAGGTACCCAAGTCAAGGAACAAATAGAGAAATATAGAATAATTTTTTGTTTTATTGTAGGTTAAATTCTATTCTTTGATTTTAGACAAATCTTGTCCTTTTCCTTTTTTAAGGAAAAATGTAATGCCCCGCCAAGTAACCTTAAAGGAAGTTGCAATTAACATCATAAGCGAACCAATTGTTTTTTTATAAAGTGCATTTAACATACACATTCACTTACTAGTTAACAACAACCTCTAAGGCTACAAGGTTAGGATTACTTAAACCCACACATGCATATTACATATAACCGTAGCATTATAACTTATGAAATAAACATCATACATCAAGAATACCACATAACATAATAAGATAATCACCCAAGATACAATCTCATAAACATTATCTTAATCCAATAGTTACATCAACATTCCCAGAATGAGGCAATATTACTTAAAGTTACAATTACAAACTTCCACCTCATAAACATAAGAGGGATAAAATAACTTATACAAGTTAAAATATTACAATGCAAGAAATTACAACAAAAACCACGAGTTGTCCTTCTAGATGTCTCACCACCAAGTACTGAAGATCGATGGGGACCCAACGGTTTTGGTGCATGTTCCACCCTACCAATGTGGTACCCGGAGGCCCACCCCCCATGCTAGGAGATAGTAACAAAGTAATATGGACTAAGATCAACAACCACTAACCAAAGGCAGACTCATACTAATTCAAACTAACATAACCAAATAAATGAGTTAACAAGTACAACTCATTCACCATACAAATACGAATCAAGTACAACTCAAGTACAATACAAGCACAAATCAAGTACAATACAAGTACAACTCCAACATCACTGACATAGGTCACATTGCTTCCAGACATAAAGTACATCAAGTATGTTCAAATAACCATACATATAAAACAATGAACAACAGTTGTCTTAGATAGAGTGTCATCGCAAGGTTTGTCATGAGATCTCCTCTGGGCATTCTTCATAGACTCCGGCACAAGTAATCCTGGTGGCCTCAACCGAATCCCGGCACTCATACTCACTCATGCGGAATCAACTACCTCTCATAAGAACAAGATAGTTGATCTTGCCATTCCAGGTCTTCTCACTCATCCCAAGTCTAAACAAGCCCTTGTGTCTATGAGTGAGGATTAAATTATCTTGATTAATGTGAATGCATCCTAATCATCTAAGTACATAAATTTAATTATCACTTGATTAACTCACTTTTGAAGGTTACCCGGTTTACCACTTTGGCCTCCGGCCCCTAACCAAAGCCACTCTTCTAATGGACAACACACACCCAAACAATCCACCAAGGGAACCACAAGTGCATACCAACTATGCATCATAATCCACTCCAATACAAGGAGGATACAAATAATAGAACTCACTCCAAACATCTTGGAGGCAACAAATACATTGTCCACTCCTTTCACAGGAGGCAACAAAAGATCTCACTCCAAACATCTTGGAGGCAACAACACATAGTCCGCTCCTTTCATAGAAGGCAACAAGATAAAACCACATAAAAAGGTCACTCCATACAAGGAGACACGAATCCCATAATCCACTCCTAAACCAAGGAGGTGCAAACATCCTTGTTCATGAAAATCGGGTAAAACTAAAAAGACACCATGCATTACCCAAGGGAAAACAACTGGATGGCATAAAGATTCAACAACGCTTATCCTCTAAGATCTTCTGGAAGACTTATAATTTAGGACCAGCGCTAAATCCCAAAACCAACAATGCAACTTGAAGACATAGCAACAAAAGCATTCAAGTCATCAATCAAATCTAATATTTGGATTTCCTAAATCCATACTCATTCAATAGGTAGTGTTGACAAATTCAAAGACATGATGACTAGATCATCTATAATCATAACCCCTATTTCCCCTTTCATTATTGAAACTTTAAAACAATTAAACTTACTTCCCTTTACTAAATACATAGAATTAAATCCTTTAAGATAATCATGAGGAAGATACTACTTTTGGATATACTAAATCCATATCTCTTTCATAATCCAATCACAATGATTCAATTAATCTAAATATAAATTAATTAAATAACATAATTAATTACCTCATCAATAAAACAACTTCTTAATTTACTTTTAAATCGACACAAATCCATGCAAGTAAACTATTTCCATTTCCTAACCAACTCTTACATCTCATTCAATTTTCTATTAAAACATTCAATCACTTTAATATAATAACATATTGTTTCTCTATCCATTTTTTATATACACTAATCAATCCATTTTTAAATCTCTATTCAATAATACATTGCATGCATCTTATTAAATAATTGAAAATACTCATGGATATATATATACATTTCAGTAAGTTTTCTTAAATCATATTAACAAAATAAATATTTCCTTTTAAATCAAGTAATTACTTCTATTAAAAAATATCTTTCTCTATACATTTTCTACACATACTAATCATTTCTTTTAGAACACTAATAATACCCAATTTGCAAACAATAGAATAAAATAAGATAAAATATTATTTATTCTCTCAAATGGATATATACCCTCAATATATATATACTAAATATAAATTAATATATTTAAATATATTTAATCATTAACATATCTTCTATTCTTTAAAAAATATCAAATTGTTTAATTCAAAATAAAATATCCCTTATCATCAATTTTCCAAAATATATATACATATATTTCCAATTAAATCAAATTAATAATTGGACCTTTTACACATGAATTTAAATTCCACAATTAAATTTTAAATTATGCATTCTTTAAATCAAATATTTAACTCCTTCAATTAAACTTTAACATTCCATTTTAAAATAAACAATAATTTCCCATATGTTTATAATTTTAATTCCACTAATCTAATATACAAATTTTATTTAAAATAATATAAATAAATATAATACTTTAATATTATAATAGCAATACATAAAATATTAATATTTATAAATGTCAATTTATTATTATTTTATTATCAAAGCAGCCATGGGAAAATAACTTAATAGCAGTCTCATCTCTCAAGCATAACTCAAAAACTACGATCTGGGTATTTGCAACTAGTTGAAAGTGATACGAAAATTGCAAAATGAAAAAACCCTTTAAATTTCCTAACAATCCAGTTTGTGAAAGTGAAGTTATAGGTGACGCAACCAGACCATTTTACCATAAAAAATATAACTATACTGCAGATTTTAAAATCCATTTTTTTAATAATAAACAGAAGGTTTCATTTTCTAAAAACATTCTAAATGCATTGTTCAATCCCTATGTTTGATTTCAATAACAACATAATCGATTTCCCCAAATAATTTAAATTCAACTGAGATTTTCACAATTTTCACTCAAAAATTTTCACAAGCAAAGGCTATAAATTCATTTAATTATTTTCTCCTAATATCAAATTTGTTTTCTAAAATAGATTTAACAAACAAATTTTTAATCACTACTATTTAAAAAAAAGCAATCAAGAACAATAAAACACAAAGAGGAAAACCTGGTACAAGAAGCTACAGGAACAGATGAATTTCTGGTGCAAGCCTCCTCCAAAGATTTCCTGAATTTTCTTCAATCCTAAAACTGAATCCAATCCAAAACCCAACAAATGCAAAAAATCTTTCCTTCAATCAATTCTACAATCAAAACCTTCTTCAAACCCTTGTGCCAATTTTCCAAAATTTCTTCCCTGCTGTAAAAATTAATTTTCCTAAAAACTTTCTACCCTAAAATTAAAACATGTATTCTTTATAAGTCAAAAATACTTAATACAACCCTAATTCACATTACATGCAAATTAGATATTTCAATTTCAATTTCAATTTCAATATTTACAACCCTAATTCACATTACATGGAAATTAGATATTTCAATTTTCAATTTTCAAAAACCCACTTTCAATTTAAAATGCAGTTTGAAATAATAAATGAATTTCCAAAGTTGCAACTAATTTCGCAAATAAACATTTAATTACAATTTCCAATTTAATTCCCACACGTCTAAATTAAATTCCAAATTAATTTCAATTCTTTTATTTCCTTTCATTCTGTTGCATCACGTTTAATTAATTAATTTAATTATTTAATAACTAAACTCAACCCCCTTGGATTAAATTTAATTAATTAAATAATTCAAATATAATTAATTAATTTAAACATAATTAATTAATTTAAATATAAACTTTTATCCACATTGCATTATTTAAATTAAATAACCATCAACATGATTTAAATGCAATTATTCTAAATATCTATTTTCAAATCAAGAATCCTTCAGAATTAAATAACATTAAAGCAAGACAGACAATGACTCGACACACACAATAGACGACACACTAAGGCTAGGGTGTAAACTTGACACATTTTACCTAGCTACTATCTCCTGTTCAACTTAACCGTTGGATCGACACGCTCAAACCTGTGAAACTAGGTGGAGTCGATGCCATGTACCTGCAATCCTGCAACCAAGTAAACAACATCATACAATATATCCAACATATAATACACACCGTGAAGAAGGAATTATAGATTCGTAGGGCGCTCGCAAGCGAGTGATGCGAACTCGTCCTCTTCACCCATACACTCATTGAAACTGACATTTCCATCATAATTCCAATAATCTCATAATAATATCTCATGCTAACTCTACAACATTATAAGAAAATGTATCCAGAAGCAAGGTAACTACAACCAAACATAGCATAAAACAACTTGAACAAGAAGCAAAATGGAGGGGTATTACAAAAAACTCCATCTAATAAAATTTGTATAAGAGACACTAACCATTATTATTTAATGATAAATTAGAATAAAGACTCAAATGGGACCATAATTCAAATGATTGGTTTGATGGTTTTTATCAATTCTATAATGGTTCTTCACACCCCATTTAATTTACCATAATTTATGAATCTAATTGTCAATTTAAATTTTTTAGTGTTATTTGTTATTTTTCATATTTTTAGGTGATTATTTAATACAATTTTTTTTATTGTTAAAGTGCTGAAAACTAAAAAAATAATGATTTTTCGCAAGCCAAAGATATATATATATATATATATATATATATATATATATATATATATATATATATATTCTATTGACTAGTTTTGTAATATGACTATTTAAAAGATAATTTTATAGATATTAATTTTGGTTTCCTTTCTCCAGTTTCATTATCATATCTATCTATTTGTGACTGCTATTTCAATTTCAATTCAAGTATCTAATTTGGGCTTCCAAGATAATAATTTTTTTCCCATATAACTATTTTTTTCAATCTTATGGTTTTGAAAAAGTATTGTAGATCTCTACAGTTCTATGCAAGAAAATTTTATAGGTATATTTTATTAAGATTTATACATATATTTTCATTATGATTGATAACTTGGACACATTGACACTTGGAGAAGTTTTTTCCTTTTTGAAATGCTTCATTTTCACTCTAGATCATATTGGAAAATTTTCATTTTAGTTGGAGGATTTGAATATGAGATATGTTTTTATTTTTTCATATTCAATCCACCTTGGCATTGTAGAATTTGGAAATAGTTTATGCCATTGTAATCAAACTACACATATTAATCCAAATCAATATTTGAGGGAATTCTTCATTGAGTAATTTGGGGGGACTATCTTGATGCATTTTTTCGATCTCTTTTCTAGTGCTCTTATTTTCGATGAGTCATTCTTAGGTTCCTTTTCTAATATCATAAAAATATTCGAATTGGCATAAAAATGAATTGATTTCTCTAATTAATCAATGCCACTCTCAATATGTTGAGAATAAGGTACCTGAACATAAAGATAATGATAACAATATATAATGCATAATTGGACATAGTAAAACTCTTGGATGTCTTCATAACTTAATTTATCAAGATCCATTATTTCAAATTTAAGATTCATGTAATGATTGGATCACTAATCTTGGAACAATTAAAATAATTATATCCTAATATATATTAAATAAAAGGCTATCAAATTAATGATCATCAATCCTAAGATCATTGAAAATATCTAGGAATACGTCACTAAGGTCAATGATCTAAGGGAGAAATGTATAGAATGTGGAATAGAAAAAAAGGACATTTGGATGGTTTATAATGCATTGAAAAAAAATTTATTTTAGTTGTGTAATTTTCTTTTCTAGATTCCATACTCATAGGATAATTATGGGTTTTGGATATACTACACCTTCATTTGCATCTTTTTCTGAGATATTAATACATGAGAAAAAAGTGTCTTTATATATATCTCATAATGTCACCTAAATCTCATGCATTTAATCTGATTTAGGTGAAATATTTATAACATTTCAATAAGAAATAAAATAAATTAAGGAATTATCCACATTTATATCATGGAAAAATATATCCTCTTCCAAAGAGAAATCATCTAAGAAGGGGAAGCCTACTTTTTCATATCATGAGAATATTGGGAAAGATGAACATTCTTGCTATAAGAAGGATATTGATGAATTGAAACATCTTCTTAAAAAGTATAATATTGGTAAACATTTCAAAATTTCCAAGTCAACTTTCTCTTCTTTAAATAAAACCTAATAAGGACAAAGGTAATATTGGTATAGCCAATATGTCAAGTAGAAAAGGACAAGCCCTTTATGCTTATATGTCTTGGATTAGGGAGATGGCTTCTAGATTGAGGAGCATCTCACCATATATCATATTAATAGTATATATTATCTTGTTTTGAGCCTTGCTCCATTACACCTATTTTGATGTAAAATAATAGTACCTTAATGTATTTGGGAAGGGACATATTGATATTAGGGAGGGCACTTTCAATGAGGTTTTGTATGTACCTCATTTTTCAAATAATTTTATATTTCAATCTATAATATTACCAATGGTGTACATATAAGGATTGTGGAATTCTCTCATGATTAAGTTATCATTATATAATTAGAGGGTAGAGATAGTATTTCTATTATGATAGTTTTTCATGCATCTTACTTGTATGCCATTTTTTATTTTTTTACTAATGATGGCTTTGATACTTTAGCTGTTAATCACACTTTTAGTGTAGAACATGATTTTGAGCAGAATGTTGACTACTTGATCTTGGGTTTTCTCATAGTTGATCTTGTTCTTGAGCCTTTCATTTCATCTCCTCTATACTATGTTGCATTTGATTATGATTTTTTTGTCCCATTTCAAAAGGATCTCCATCATCTTCCACATATAGCTACATGGGATGAGTACTTGATAAATATTGTTGGTTTGTTTGTTGAATACAAAATTTAGATTTGGGAGACACCATTGATTGCATTATTCTTCTCTTTGATAAAGATGATCCTTCTTCAATTATTGCAAGGGAACACTTTGACCTTTTGGTTCATTCTTTACATGAACATTCTTCATAGTTTGTTGTGAGTGGATAATTTAAGACAATTTTAGGAGAAGATTATTTTTATTTAAAGGAGATATATTTATCCTTGCATTGTGTTCTACATCTATTTCTACTATATTTTGGACTTGAAGTGTAGAAAAAAGTATCCCTTTTTCACACCTAATGAGGAATTAGTATAAAAATGAACTAAATAATGCCTTAATTTAGTGTTGTAATATGTATTTTATATATTCACATTAAGTTTAGGGCCCTATTAATTAAAATGAAATTAATTGTGCCTTATTTTTAGTGTTATAGAGTGTGCTTCTTTATAGTTTCACACTTATTTAGGGCTCCCTTGATTAATTGAGGCTAATTTTCCTTAATCGGCCCCGTCAATTCAAAACCAAACTAAATTAATTGCATTTTCTGAAGAGCAAACCCGTCATTCATTAATGACTAAACATAACACTTATCATTGAGCAATTATGTGTGTCCTAGGTAAGTGACCTAGGACACATTCACCCATGCGCAAATGGGTCCTCACTTAGACCTAGGAAATAAATTTAAATTAAGTTTTTAGTTGTATTTTAATGATTTCAAATCCATATTCATATATCATCTTGTTTTATTTGAATTTCAGGAAATTAATGTTACATACCTATAAATATAAGGTCATTTCAATAAGTTTCACCTAGAAAATTCAAGTTGTCATAAGAGTACTTTTAAGAGCAGATTTAGTGAAGAATTATTGCAACAATTAAAGATACAAATGACATATCAAAGTCTTCTTGCATAATGCATGTCATTGGAGATAATATGTTG
Source organism: Sequoiadendron giganteum (assembly GCA_007115665.2). Taxonomy (NCBI): domain Eukaryota; kingdom Viridiplantae; phylum Streptophyta; class Pinopsida; order Cupressales; family Cupressaceae; genus Sequoiadendron; species Sequoiadendron giganteum. Next base: position 508,916,634 of record CM021100.1, read on the forward strand.
TTGTAAAGTGTTGAATGAAAAATAAAATTCAAAGGGGGGTGAATCAATTGTAGAAAATTAAACCTTCAAAACCCTCAATAGTAATTACATCCAAAAGCATTCATTAAACCCTTATTTATTTAATGTGATTAAATATGAAATATAGATAATAGAAATTGAAATAGCAACACCATACACAAGAGAACATCAGATTTATGTGGAAACCCAATGAGGGAAAAAATAAAGTGAGAATTAGCTCACAATACAAGCAATTGCAAAACTAGTACAAGCGCTCATTGCCAGAATAAGACACACTATCCAAAAGGCTCACAACCAGGGCTTGTTGCCAAAAAATGAAATACAAGAAGATAAAAGAAGAATTTTACAAAAATAACACTTTCTCAATGTAACAAGGAGTCCACCACAATGCTCCAACAATCTCGTATTCTTGCTTGAATTATTTCAAATGCCTTCAACTCACTATTTTAGGAACCCTAATACTTGAAATTTGCAATACTCTACTCAAATTCACACCACACACATCACTCACACATCTACCTCGATTTTATCTTGATCCTTTCTTACCTCTCACAATAATATAACACTTATTTATATCAACCTCAACCACAAAAACATTCTCCAATGTCGGAAACTAATCATTATACATACAAATTCAAAAGAGGTCACCACCTATAAATTCCCAAAATGGATAGGAATGTAGGAAAACTACATAAATCCTTAATTAGGACCGAAATATATCCCAACACACCTCAACATTATTTTGCAAGCCTTACATTTAGTGCTAACACAAGGTCATCCAATACTTATGTTAAAAACTATAATCATTAAGAATATGCTTGCTTAAATCAATTTGAAACTTCTAGGTGATTGAATTCACTTAAACATGATCTAGAATAATCCATGAACTAATTGATATTTATCAAAAGCTTCATAAAAGCTTTCATCATACACATATTTCAACTCAGAATAACTGGTAAACCTTATCTCCAGTCTCACAAATGAAACTCACTTTGTATTGCATCAAATCAAGTAAGCTCTTGAATACAAAAAGATACAAAAATTATAAGAAACTTCCAAAATTTATACAAACTGAATCAATACAATATTTAAACATGGAGTAGATGTATTTATCCCAGGCCACGAAAAATATCCTTAAAAATTGGTTCACACATTGGTGAAAATATATCACTCTATACAATGATCCAGAAACCCAAATTCTAAATATAGCAACCTCTCACAACCATAAACAACATATTTGATCTGCATAGGCATGGGATCAATAAAGAAGAAATGTGGAGCACATTTCACAACACACCATGAACACTTGCATAACACAATTACTCTATTATCATTTTTTCTCAAAATCACTTCAGATACTATAACAAAAAGATATCTCCATGTACTTAATACACTTTGTTAATATCTAAACTATACATGCACAACTTGTAACCAAAAAATTTCCTCTCTTTCACATTTTTTTCAATATCCTCGACATCTTCATCATCCAACATCCTTAACACATAGTTGACATGAATGACAACACCTTCATATTTACAAAAATCTCCCCCTTTGTCATTGATGGTAACACAAGATGTGAAAAACCATCAAAGAAAATATACAAAACATCCTCATTTTTTGGATTACATATCATACAAAAAATTCATGTACTCACTCCCCCTTAGTAGATAATTTTTTTCATGTTTATGATACTTTCTCTCCCCCTAATGGAAACAAATATATTTTTTACATTATTCTCTCTCTTTGAAACTAAACCAAAATACTTGCTTTGAATACTCCCCCTTAGATGTACACCAACATAATTCAACAATTAAATGACAATATGTGACACTACCTACTCCCTTTGAGAGGTAGTCACCAACATCATTCTAAACAAGAGATAGATCCATAGATCCACCGAACTGATGCATCTCTATATACATCTAGTTCAAACAAGGAGGGGTAATAACACCCAACTTCTCCTAAAGATACTCAAAAGTATCCATAAGAAGAGCTTTAGTAAAGATATTAACAATCTGATCCTTTGTAGGAACATACTCAAGCTTCACTTCATTCTTCATAACCTTTTCTCTAAAAATTTATACCTAATAGATATATCCTTTGTCCTTGAGTGCATCACCATATTATTTGAAATGTTAATCTCATTTGTTTTATCACATAAGATATAAATAGGATAATCATACATAACTCAAATATCCTTCAAAGTCTATCTCATCCACAAAACTTGTGTACAACATGATGCTATTGCAATATACTCAGCCTCTATAGTCGATAAATAAAGTCAATCCCACTTCTTTCTCAACCATGACACCAATCTACATCCAAGAAATAATGTACCACCACTAGTAGCTTTCCTCTCATCAACACAACCATCTCAATCTACATTTGTATAAGCACTTAGTGTGAAATCAATGTCCTTAGCATACCATAAACCATAATCCAAAGTTTCTCCTAAATATTTCAATATCCTCTTGACTGCTAAAACCTGTGTTTCTTTAGGATCTTCTTGAAATCTAGCCATCAAAAAAACTACATGCATGATATACGATCTAGTAACAATTAGATATAGTTTTCCACCAATCATAGATCTATATTTTCTCTTATTAGCCATAGGTGAATCATCATCTTTGCTCAATTTACAACCACTTACCCTACGAATACATACCGGCTTGGATTCATCCATTCCAATCTTCTTCAACATATCTTTAACATACTTAGACTTTGAAATGAAAATTCCTTTATCTATTTGATTGATTTATATTCCAAGGAAGAAATTCATCTCCCTAAACGTTGACATATCAAATTATTTCTACATCTCTTTAACAAATTTCTTACATAGAATTATTTCTTCCAAAGGTAATATCATTGACATATACAACCAATATCAAGATTTTCTATTCCTCAATTTTAAAGTAAATATTACTACCTATGGTGCCTTTACTAAATCCTTGTAAAAATTATTTCTGCAATCTTTCATATGAAGCTCTAGGAGATTGCTTCAATGCATATAGTTCCTTCTTCAATTTACAAATCATATTTGGTTGATCTAACAATTGAAATCCTTCTGGTTGTTCCATGTAAAATTCTTCTACCAATTCACCATTTAGAAAAGAAGACTTCACATCCATTTGATAAACTTTAAAGTCCTTGTCTGTGACAAATTCCATGAACATTATGATAGCTTGCATTATAGCCAATAGAGTAAATATATCCTCAAATTTTGTTCCTTGTGCTTGTGAGTAACCCTTACAGACAAGTCTTACCTTTTTTCTTAGTACTTCTCCATTCTCATTCAACTTGTTTCTAAATACCCACTTACTTCCAATTATGTTCATGTTTTTCCAGTCCATGAACCAATTCCCGAGTCTAATTTTTCTCTATCTACATAATTTCTTCCATTTATTTCATCCAATGTTCATCTTTACATGCTTCACGTAATGTTTTAGGTTCATATTTAAAAATTAAACATAAATTTAACTTAACTTCAACAAATTTTCTTCTTGTCAATACACATTTCCTTTTATCTTCAACGATCTAATATTTAGAATGATTCTTTTACACATAATTAGGGGTCTTCTCTAGAGCTTCCTCCTCTTCATTTTGTACTTCATCTTCAATATCTTTTTCTTCTTTAATTCTGAATTCAGGTTCATCTAACACATATCCATCGAATGCAATTAAATTCTACAAGTTTTTATCAACCTTAACATTTGCACTTTCAACAATCTTTCATAGCATTTTGTTGTAACATCTATAAGATTTTTTTTTTTTACAATATCCAAGGAAGATACCTTAATCAGGCCTTGTATCAAAATTTCCTATACTTTCTTCTTCTCTTTTAATATAAAATTTTCTTCCAAATACTCTAAATTAGTTCTGACTAGGAATCCTTCGATACCATAGCCCATAGGGAGTCTTTGTGCTATTAGCTTTAGTTTGAACTCTGTTATTCATGTAAGTAGTAGTATGAATAGATTATCTCTAGTAGGATTCCAATAGATTTTCCTCTTTCATCATAGTCCTAGCATCCTCTTGAATAGTTTGATTTTTCCTTTTAACAACTCGATTTCTTTGAGGAGTTCTAGGGATAGACAAATGCCTATTTATTCCATGAAATTCATAAAACATGTTAAAATCATTGGAGGTGAACTAACCACCTCTTTTAGACCTCAAGAATTTTTTTTAAGATCCATTTCATTCTCAACCATAGTTTTAAATTTCTTGAATTCATCCAATGCATCATATTTTTCTCTAAGAAAAGTAGCCCTTGTCATTCAAGAATAATCATCAATTAAAAGAATAAAATACCTATCACCTTGAAGACTTCTCACCCTTGTAGGACCATAGATATCTATATGTACTAATCCCAATAGTCTAGTAGCAAATTGTTCCTTTCTCTTGAAGCTACTCCTTGTTATTTTTATAAATTGACAAATCTAACAAATAAAATTGTTAGGCTTTGTGATTCTTAGTAGGTCTATCACTGCATGAACTAAACAAATTCTTGCAAAATTATCAAAATTCTTCTGACTCATGTTTTAATGAAAAATAAAACTTAGAGGAGGAGATGAATAATTTGTAGCAAATTATACCTTAAAAACTCTCAATAGAAATTTGATCCACATGCATTCATTAACTCATTATTTTGTTGTTGTGAATTGCACTTCTATGCTCAAATTCACATCACTTGCATTAATATCACATCTATCATGCTTCTTACTTCTCTCATACCTCAAATCACAACAAGACCACACTCATTTATATCAACCTCAACCTCAAAAACGTTCTCCAATCTAGCCATTATACATGCACATTCAAAATAGGTTGGCACATAAACATTCCTACGGTGGGTAGGAATGAAGTAAACCTACATAAAACCTTGATTAGGACACAAATAGATTCCAACACATCTCTACATGCTTCCATAACCTTGCATGTAGTGTTAAACACAAGGTCAGACAATACCTGTACTAAACACAATAAACATTAATTGCATGCTTCCTCAAATCAATCTGAAACTTTTAGACAACATAGTTCACTTGAACATGATTCATAATAATCCAAGATTGCATCATACAAATAATTCATCTCAGAACAACTAGTAACTATTATTTGCATACTAAAAAATTAACATCACTCTGTACTCCACCAAATCAAATAAGAACTTGAATATAGAAATATACAAGAATTATAAAAAACTTCCCAAGTTTTAACAACCTAAATTCAAACAACAAAGAAATTAAAAGAAAATATATTTCTCCCAAACCACAGGAAACATCATTGAAAGATTAGTTCACACACTGGTGAAGATATCTCACTTTGTACAATGATATAGACACCCAAATTTTAATATTATAACCTTTGGAAACCCTAAATAACTTGTAAGATCTGCATAGGCATAGCATAAACATATAATAAATATGGAGGATAATGTTAGAACCTAAATATTTTGCTTAAAACCTAAGGTTTGTCCCATTTAACCCCTATATTTCACTATCTCTTTATAAAAAATGATTCACCACATTTTATAAAGAGCTAAAATATCCTTTACATTGCCACGCTAATCATATTTTATGCATGAACACCCTTTACCACTTTACCGCGGCCTTTTGCAAAGTGGCTCGCAGTATAGCGGTGATAATTTGGCATAGTATTGATATGGCTTACCACGACACCGTGGGAGGTCAAACCACAGACCGCGGTAGTGTGGTAGGAGGTGAGTTAGTGGCAGGGAACAGGTAGTAGTTAATAGGCAGGCATAAGGATCTTACCACCACATCGTACGTGGTCAATTCATTATGTAAGACCCCTCCATTTTGCTCTTTGGATCAAATAGTGTCCTGTTTGGTTATGCTGGGTCTTTTTTTAGTGCTTGGACCTTGGTATTCGTTTACTAATTGATCATTGTCTGTAAAATGATGTGCTGGTTATATTTTTATGTAATTGTGACTTATTCTGATGTATCATTGTGACATGCATTAGATTAGCATTGTGGATATTTGAATTAATGATGTTTTATGTTTGGGTAAAATTATGGATGTTAGATTCGTCAGTCGATAATATTGTATTGGTGAAGGGGATGGGATTGCAACACTCGCTTGCGAGCGCCCTGTGATTTCGAGATTCCCTCTTCACGGTGTGTTTTATATGATGCAAATATACATGTGCGATATTCTATTGTTCATAGGTTAACAGGTACAGGACACTGACTCCAGCTAGTTTCAGAGGTTTGAGTGTATCCATGGCCAACAACATTTGATTGGGAGATAGTAGCTAGGTTTCTTGTGTCAATTTATCACCCTAGTCTTGAGTGTGTTGTCAGTTTTTTTCTGGTTCTGTTGTTTAAAATGTTGTTTAATTTGCCTGGATTTTATTTAATTGCAAACTAGAAAAGTTAAACAAATGGCCTATGTAGTTAAATTGTTGATTTAATTAATTTGGTTATATTGTGGAAAATGTTATTTTATTTACTGATTAATTTAATGTAATTAATAAAATAATAAAATCTTGGATTATATTTATTTTATTAATTAATTAAATTAATTATGTTGAAATGAAGTTAATTATGCATTTGGGAAATTATAGATATTATTTGATTTAAATTAAGTTTGAAAATTGAGAAAGGGATTTAAATTTCATTTTTGAAAATTTTAAATGTGAAAATTGTAAAATAGAGATATTTGGAGTTATTTAAAAAAATTGACTTTGGGGGTTGAATAGATATTCTCATTTTTTTTGTCTATTTTGGAGGAGAAAAATTGGAAAAATGAAGAGAGGAGAAAACCCTCTCATGGTCAAAATTTGAATTATTGATTGGGAATGCAATCGGAAAGAGAATTTGATGGGGTCAGATTCATTGGAATAGGATTTTGCAGCGGATCATGCTTGTTGTATTGTGTGAGTCCTCGTTTGGTATGCTTGACAAACTTTGTATTTCAAAATTTGAAGGGCATTGAGGTATTTTCCTTGTTTTAAATTTACTTGAGCATCTTTCTTCAAATTTATTTGTAGAAGAATACTTAGGGGATTGTAGTATCCTCCCATATCCATTTGCTTTGCAATTTGATTTGTAAATATAGTTTTTTTTAATTTGAATTTTGATATTTTTCAAATATATGGGGTTACCATGCCCATTGTTTTGGGAATTGGGTGAAATGTGAATTTTATGTTAAAAGTGTGTTATTGGGCATATTTAGAGCCAAAGGGTATTTTTAGAAAATTGAAATTGAAACTTTAAAATTTGAAGCTTTTCATCAATGGAGTTTTTGGGAATTTATGGTTTTCCAATGTAAAATAAAATTAGAAAAATTGAAATTATGCATGTTTTATGATGAATTTTAATGCTGGGATAAAATTATCCCTATTAATTTTTGAGTTAGAACCAAAGGGTATTGCTAGAATTTTTGGTTTTTGAAATTTAAAATTTGAAAAAATTTCAAGCTATTTAATGGTGTTTTGAAGAAATTTTTGGTTATTGGCCATTTAAAAAAAACTTGAAAATTTTGAAAGTTTTAAGTGAATTATGATGTTTTAGAATGTGTGACTGAAGGTGTACCTTGTAAAATTTTGAAAGAAAATATTGTATAGTTTATATATTATAATTTATAATATTAAAATATTTAATATTAAAATTTTAAAGTTTACATATTAAATATATAGATATTTAATGGTTTTTTTTTTTATAATGGTATATTTAAAGGCAATGGAGGAAATTTTAAATGTTTTAAATGAAATTGGGGAAATTTTAAATGTTTAAATGATGGTTTTTTTATATATTTATATTAAACTATCGATTCAAATAATGGCATGGTTTAATAATTACTTTAAAAGATGATTTAAATACTTAAATATATCTAAATGATGATTTAATTATTTAAATACATATAGAATGAGTAGGGGATTTAAATATTGGTGTCTTTTTAATTTAATTAGAGAATTTTAAATTAACATGTTATAGTCAAATTAATGAAGTCTTTTTAAAAGGATATATTTTGATGAAAACAGTAATTTTGATTTTAAATAACATGTTTATTAAGATGAGTTGAGTATTTTAAATGGGTTATGTCGAGTAGAAGGAACAGTTACTTAGTTTGAAACGATATGCCTTGGATCTAAAAGTAATATGTTTTAATAGCAAGATTAGTCATCTTTTGAGAAAAGATTTATTTTGTAAGGACAAAAAGTTATTTTTAAAAGGTTATTTTCTGAATTGCATAAGTAAATGTTTATTTTATGATTATTTAAAAGATATAAGGGAATTAAATATTGAATTTAAATTTCTTACTTGGTCTGAAAGAGATATTGTGAAGTTAGTCTAATTGAGACATTAAACTATTGAATTTTATTAAAGGCAATGGATTTATGTTGTTTGTAAAAGTAATCATGGATTTGGATTAGTTATTAAAATTAGTTTTCCCTTATCTGTAATTAGAAATACAAAGAATAATTTTGTGTAATTATTCTATTAGGGAAATTTTTTTCTTTACTGTGAAATGAATGTTAAGGAAAATGGATTTAATATATCCAAAATTAGCTATTTCCTCGCATTTGCTCTCGTGATTTTTTCCTCTGTTTTATTTGGGGAAGTGGATTAAGTGTCTTTAATATGTAAGTCTTCCAATCGATCCTAGAAGATGGGGGTTGTCGTTTGTGATGTCAATCACTTTTTAATTCCCTTGGTTAGTGCTTGAGTTGTGATAATGTTATTACCTGGTTTTCACGAACGGGGATGTTTTGTGCCTCTTGTGGAAGGAGTGGATTATGTGATTTGTGGCTCCTTGTATGGAGTGGCGTTGTTATCATTGTTACCTCTTGAGTTGGAGTGGTCGTGATGTCTTGTTGTACGTAATTGGGTTTCCATTGTGATCAGTTAAGTCTAGTGTGTTGACAAGTAAAAGAATGACTTTCGTTAGGGGCCAGAGCTATGAGAGGTAAACAGGGTAACCTTCAGAGGATAGAAGGCACTGATCTGCCTCAACCCAAAGATAAAATTCATAAACAAAGAACATTTTCAAAACCTTTCATTTGTGCAGTAGGAGTAGTTGTAGGATTTTTTTCTATCCACTACCTTTTTCCATTGTGGGTAGATTGTTTCACCAGGAGATACATTTCAATCTGCATCATTCACATAGGTTCACCTACCTTGGTCTAGCAGAACCTAAAGAGAAGAAAGTTGAATTGTTTCAATTGGCCTTGTACGTTGGCCAAAAGCATTGTGAGAACTTGGAAACCTCTCGTGGTTAAAACTTGCATTTTTGAGACCCAACAGTTTGGCGACTCCGTTGGGGACTACTCAGGAAGATTTTTCAGCCTTTCCATTTATAGAGTCAACAAAGTTTCACATTTTTGTTTAGAGATTCCACTGGGGCAAACCAAAGCAATATCAAATTTTAAATTTTCCTACTTTTGGAAAACTAGGTGGCGACTCTTTTTCATTTGATATATAATGCATTTGTATTGTGGAGCAGTAACATTTTGTCAAGATGGCAGAAGAAGAAAGAAGACAACTGTCAATAAGAGAGTTGAAGGAATTGAGATCTAGCAAAGGCTACAATTGGACCAACAGATGCTACAATTGAACCAACAGTTGCTGCAATTGGGAGTCAAATGTGCTCCAAGTACATCACCAAATAGGCCATCACACAGTAAGAATGAAGAAATAAATGCTAGGAGATCTTGAAAACCACAAGTGCCACATGATGCAACTGAGAACTTTGGTAATAAAGGAAATGTATTCACAGCAAAATACTTTTGATGAGTATATTCAAATTGAAGAGAGAGGAAAAAATCTTGTGGATGCCTTTTTTGATATAAGGAAATATAAGGGAGAATCTGTGAGTTCTTTGTACAATTGGATGACAAATCTATATGCAATTACATCCTCATTATAGGCCTACAAGACCCACATTTTTTGCACAATTTATAAGAGCATCAAAGCCTAAATTAATTTATTGGTCAGAGTCATTAAAACAACAAGCCTTTGATGTAGTACATAAATTTATTGATTCCATGCTTGGGACAAAGTACATGGATATTGGCAATAATAAATCTAATAGTGATATCATGGATGCTAAAACAATGCAACAAACAAAAGAAGCATGTGCTACTAGGATTTCTAATGACAATTTTTTTGGACTTGGAAGATGATTGCAGCATTGATGATATTGGTAGGGACACATCATTTGGGGAGTACATCAGCAATGTTTTAGAAGTTGAATTAGAAGAAGATATCATGCCATCCAACAATGAACATATGGAGAGTCTCTCTTGCATAATAAATTGTGATTCAAATTGTGAAGATGAAATTGTGGATGTTGATCTTCAATGGGGTGATTGTTGTAGTTCTTATGAAAATCAAGAGGTTGGAGACATAATAGAAGATACGGAAGTAGTGACTTGTTCACTCAGTAGTGAGCAAGTTTTAGATTTGTTAACTCTTGAATACCAGAAGTATGCACCTAAAGATGATTCTAGAGTTTTGATTCCAGCCTATATATGTTTTGACAGTGAAGGTACTATGTGTAATAATTCATATGACCCCATGTGCATCTCTCACAATGATGAGGAGTTCTTTGAAGCTAATCAAAGATCCATGTTTGTCCAAGAAGAGGTATGTAATTTGAATTTTTTTGTCTACAAGAGAGGGATGCTAGTTTGCATATCATTGATGATGAATGTTCAATATTTTTTGATTCAAGTATCTATAAGGATGACTGTATGGATCAAAAGTATGTTTCAATATCAATACCAACTGGTGATAGGAAAGAAATGGAAAGTAGTTTTGATTTGATTATTTCAGAAGATACTGATGAGTTAGAATTTTTTGATTCCCAAGAAAAACATTCAGATATTTAGGTCCCAGTGTAGTTGCAGGAATAGTCAACAACATATGATAATAAGAAAACCTATAAATGTTTTGTTGAATGTGTATACACTTTGTATGTTGAGGGTGATAAAATATTTTTCTTATGATAATAAGAATGATGAAATGCAGAGTGATGAAATGAATATGAATAAAGTTCAATACAATTATTTCATGAAGGTTTTCAATGGCACTGCATTTTGCAGGGCTGGTGGAATGGATAGTTTCAAAAGAGACCTGATGAAATCTAAACAAAATAAGGTCTATGACAGAGGAAAGTGTAGGTTTTTTTGGGGTGGCTTGGGTCCATCCCTTGTGGTTTTTTTTTTAAAACCATGGCAGGTACAAAGGACTAAGGATTGCTAGTGCATGGACAATTCTTAGCAAACCTCTTTAAAAATTCTTTTCCAAGCATAATAGTTTAAGAAGGGTTTTGATTTTCTAGTACATGGACATTCCTAGAGGTGTCTTTGTTGAAATTTTTGTTTTATTTCCATGTATAGTAATGTAGGCTTTTCCATTATCCATTCGATTCATTTTTCATATCGTTCATATGTTCATTCCCTCCATCTATCATTTCCTTCATTTTCATCCTTTACTCAGTCCGATCTACCAAAGATTTTATTGATTCTTGCAGTGATTTGCTAAACCACTCATCCCCAATAGGAGCCACTGTTAGAACCTAAGGTTTTTTCCCATTTAACCCCCATATTTCACTATCTCTTTATAAAAATCATTCACCACCTTTTATAAAAAGATAAAATATCCTTTACATTGCCACACAAATCATATTTTATGCGCCAACACCCTTTACCAATTTACCGTTGCCTTTTGCAAAGTGTCTCATGGTTTAGCGGTTATATTTTGGCATAGTCTTGATATGGATTACCACCACACCATGCGTGGCCAAACCACAGACCACGGGGTGATCCCACAAAGCTGGTTTATAATTTTTGAGAGGGACTGATTTTTGCTAAAATCAAATATTTAAGAAAATATAATGATTTAAGCCTTAAAAAGTTCCATTTTAAGGATTCCAATTAAAGAGGGTTTGATCAAATCACCTTAGATCAAACCCCCTTGGATAGAACCTCGCTAGTTTTAAACTATACCTATAAATGAGTAACCTTTACACCTATCAAAATGTTGATAAAAATAACTTTTGATTTACCTTTTGGGGGATCAAATGAATTCATTTAAAATTTATTTGTAATGATTATGGTAGTTCTCAAAATGAGCTATCCAATGAATATAATTTTAATATGTTTTGGTTTTATTATGTATATGTTTTTTTGGTTTTATTAAACATAGGTTTTTCACCAAAAATAAATCTCTCTGTTCTCCACATGTGGAAAAATTGTAGATTATCAAAATAAAATTTAGAAAACTATGTTCAGGCTGGGTATTCATGTCCTTGATCCATTAAAAAAAAAAAAATGAATTTCAATGAATTCAAAAAAAGTTATGATGTATACAGTTCGCCTATGTCTAAATTATTTTTGGTTTGACTTCAAAACTTGATTGAGGAAAAAATATTCAATAAAACACTATAAAACCAAATGAAGGTGCTAGATATCCTAGTTAAAAATCTAAATTTGAAAAAATTAGAATTTTATCCTTCATACAAAAAAAGTTATGTTGTATACAGTGAGCGTCACTCCTTAAAAATGCTATTTTTTTTTTAAAACTAGTTTTTGAAGGAGATGGAAAAATAAGTGCAATACCATTCAAAAAAAAATAACAAAATATATATTTAGAATCTATAGACAAAACATCAAAAATCACTCATTTTCATCATCTCCAAATTCCTCATGTTTTAGCCACTATAGGAGCCCGAAAGTGAATATTTAGATTAAAAAAATTAGTTTCATGTCTAGTTTGCCCAAAACTTGTAAACCAATATTGTGGGATCACCCCGCGGGAGCGCGGTAGGTGGTGAGTTAACAATAGGGAATAGCTAGCAGTTAATAGGTGGGCATAAGGTTCTTACCACCACACCAAGCACGGTCAATTCATCGATCGCAGTATCGCAGTGGCGGTGAGATAATCAGTGCAACAGTAGTGAGGAAGCGGTCAAAAGGTTCACCGTGGTACTGCCAACAATTAGCAAGCATACCACGGTGATTGCGGTAAACCGTTAGCAGGAAGTGAAGGTGGCTACCGCCACACCATGACCAACCATAGAGGGGACCGCGGTAGCATGGTTGACGATGGATGGTGGCAAAGGTAGCATTAGATGTTAGTCGCGGTATTGCTGGAAGCCATAACGAAGACCGCGGTAGCACAGGTAACAGTTTTATGAATGGTCAACGATAAACACCATAGAACCACCATATACAGAGATGAGGCCTATGATTGAGTAGTAAGGGCATGGTGGATAGAGAAAGCATGGAAGAGTCAAAGACCGCCATACCACCATTATTTAAAATTTTAACCGCGGTGAAGAGGTAAGTGAAAGAAAGCCATGGGGAAATAAAAATAAAGGAGCGGCAATGTATAAAGTGAAATTATAAAGAGTGATAAAGGTAAAAAGGGCGAAAATTAAAGCATAACTATTGTAAGAATATTTAATTTACCGAGAGGCAACACAATTAAATATTTTAATTTATTTCATGGAATAACAAATGGTTTTACTAGAAACTGAAGAGTTGTGACTCTTCTAATTTTATTGTATAAATATTTTGTAAAAATAGTAGAAGGGAGGAGGTTAGGGTAGGAAGAGAAGTTAGATTTTTCCCGAAAATAGAACTAGGAATGTAAATAATGACAATCCTTTTTTGAAGCAGAGCAATGGATGAATTATTTTTGGATCGGTGAAACCTTTATTGTGTTCAGTTGTTTTGTTATAATCATTTATATTTCTTATCTAGTTGTCTCCAACTTGAAGTCCTATGATCATTTAAGTGAATCAATCAAGCATATGTGTGATTTTTATTTGCTGGTGTCTGAAAGTCAGAATTAAATTCCTTCAAGTAAGTCACAATGACTTAGAATTTCTTTTGGATTGTTGAAGTAGAATTTGGTAAGAAACAATTCCAGCACTATTTGTGCAAAGCATAAATAAATGAAGTTGTATGCCAATCATTAGAATTTGATTTTCAAAGTGCCTAACAACTAGAATTAAGACAGAGAAGGAAACACACATAATTCATGATTTTGACTCCATTGCCCATGTGGATAGAAGGCACTGATCTGCCTCAACCCAGAGATAAAATTCATAAACAAACAAAATTTTCAAAACCTTTCATTTGTGCAGTAGGAGTAGGAGCAGTTGTACTATTTTTTTCTATCCACTACCTTTTGCCATTGTGGGTAGATTGTTTCACCAAGAAATACATTTTAATCTGCATCATTCACATAGGTTCACCTGCCTTGGTCTAGCAGAACCTAAAGAGAAGAAGATTCAATTGTTTCAATTGGCATTGTACGTTGGCCAAAAGCGTTGTTAGAGCTTGACAACCTCTCGTGGTTCAAACCTGCATTTTTGAGATGCAACACATAATACCAAAGCACACTATGAAAAATTGTACAACATAGTTTATTCTTTATATCAATTGTTTTCAAAAGTAATTGGAAACAAAGTACTAGAGACATCATCTCAACACATTACTTCATTCCAACTCATCTTAGACTCTGGAATAGAAAGATAGTCCATGACCTGAAAACACTTCCTCAAGATATCAATTATACATGCACAACCCACAACAACTTGCTTTCCTGTTTTTAACAATTTTCTCAATGTCCTTGACATCTTCATCACATAGTCGAAATCAATGGCAACAACAATCAGTAGACATGTTATTGACATCAATGATAACAACTTCATACTTGCAACAATATCCACCTTTTTCAATGATGGAAACACATGATGTGAAAAAACATCAAAGACAATAGATACACTCTCCTTTTTTAACAATCTCCCCCATTATCATTGATGGCAACAAAAGATGTGAAAAACCATCAAATCAATTATACACACTCTTCTTTTTTTTAGATTATTTAGCATACATAGCCTTCCTAAAATTTCTCCCCCTTACAAGAGTATCTCTCCCTTTGAAAATAATGACTATACAACATGCATAAATTTCTCTACTTATTCACTCTCTACCCCTTACATGTTTCTCTCTCTCTTTGAAAATAATGATTAGACAACATACACAACTTTATCTAATTTATCACATGATTTTGTGTCCCCTTTTGACATCAATGGAAAGGGATAGAATGTTTTTTATTGTTATCCCCTTTTGACACTAAACCAAAATACCTTTTCTTAATAATACCCTTAGGAGTACGCCCAAATAAATCAGCAACTCAATTACAACACATGACGCAATCTACTCCCACAAAGAGGTAGCTACAAACATTAGTCTAGAAAGGAGATATATCCATAGATCTATTGGACTGATAGATATCCTTATGCATGTAGTTCATGAAAGGAGGTGCAATAACCCCCAACTTCTCTCAAAAAGTGATACCTAATAGATATATCCTTTGTCCTTGAATGCATCACTAGATTATTTGAAAGGTTAACGACACTTGATTATCACAAAAGATAGATATAGGCTCGCCAGATACAAATCTAATATTTTCCAATATCTATCTCATTCGCAAAACTTGTATACAACATGATGCTACCTTAATATATTCAACCTTTCCAATAGATAAAGGAACTAAATCCTACTTCTTACTCAACCATGAAACCAATATAAATCCAAGAAAAAGTGCACCACCACTTGTACATTTCATGTCATCAACACAACTAGCTGAATTTGTATCTATATAATCACTTAATATTAAATCAGTATCCTTAGGATACCACATGCCATAATCTAGAGTGCTTCTGAAATATCTAAATATCCTCTTCAATGTTGCAATGTGTCTCTTTAGGATATTCTTAAAATCTAGCTATAGAACAAACTGCATGCATGATATTCAGTCTAGTAGTAGTTAGATATAGTATTCCACCAATCATAAATCTGAACTTTCTCTGATCAACCTTAGGTGAGTCATCATCTTTGCTCAATTTACAACTAGTCACCATAGCAGTACATACCAGTTTGGAGTCATCCATTACAAACTTCATCAACATATCTTTGACATACTTAGATTATAAAATGAATATCCCATTATCTATTTGATTGATTTGTAGCCCAAGGAAGAAATTCATCTACCCAAATATTGACATTTCAAACTCTTTCTACATTTCCTATACAAACTTCTTACACATATCGTAATTTCCACCAAAGATAATGTCACCCACATATATTACTACAATCAAGATTTTTTTTTCAACAATTTTGAAGTAAAGATTACTATCTATGTTGCCTTTATTGAATCCTACTTGTATCACGTACCTGTCAAACCTTGCATACCAAGCTTTGGGAGCTTGCTTCAATCCATATAGTTCCTTCTTCAATTTACATACCATATCAAGTAGATTAGAAAAATAAAATCTTTTTGGTTGTTCCATGTAAACCTCTTCCTCCAACTCTCCATTCAAAAAGATAGACTTCACATACATCTGATAAACCTTAAAATATTTGTGCTACAAATGCCAAAAACATTCTGATAGCTTCCATCCTAGCCACATGAGAAAAAATATTCTCAAAGTCTATAACTTCCACTTCTGAGTAACCCTTACACACAAGTCTTGCCTTGTTTCTTGTTGCTTCTCCATTTTCATTCAATTTTTTTCTAAATACCCACTCAGTTCCAATTAGGGTTTTGTTTTTGCATCTAGCGACCAATTACCAAGTCTGATTGTTTTCTATTTGCATACATTCTTCAATCACTTTTATAGGTTGAAATTTAGAAAATAAACACAAATTTACCTCAACTTCAACAACTTTGATTCTTGTGAATACACATTTCCTCTTGTCTCTAATGATCTGATCTTTGGAATGATAATTTTGCACATACATAGGGGTTTTAGGGGTATTGTCGCAAGCTTCTTCCTCTTTATTTTTCACTTCTTGTCCATAACCTTTTTCTTCTTCTTCTTCTTCTTTGCAATCAGGTTCAATTGATACATATCCATCCACTAAGATAAAATTCTACAAGTTTTCATCAACTTTAACATTTGTACTTTAATCTATTATTCTTGATATTTTTTTGTAATATTTGTAAGCTTAACTTCTAAGAGAAAATCCAAGGAAGATACCTTCATTAGAACTTGCATCAAATTTTACCAAGTTTTCTTCTTCTCTCTTGATGTAACATTTTCTTCCAAATGCTCTAAAGTACTTCACATGATTTCATACATCCATCCATTGGCTAGCACAAGGACACATCATAGAAGAATCATAATGTTCCAATGAATGGGGAACATTGAAACCCTAATACACTAGTAAAGCCTTCTCCAGATGGAGTGGTCATTGCTAGGGGAGTTCCAACACACAACAAAACATGCATTCTCATCATCACACATTCACTAACACAAGGGTATACACAAGTAGATCATATCATATTTCCACCACACCCTTGTCCCAATTTGGATACCCAATGTCCCAAACTTGAGTCACAAACATAAAATTCACTAATTTCTCATAACACATATAATAATGCACTTTTAAGCCTTTGACACACTCAATTAAAAAAAAAACACTTAGCCACATTAAACAACATAAAGACCACTTAGCGCTATCAATCCATGAATTGGTTTACACTTGCAACTATTACCAACACCAAAGCACATCACTATCGCATTGAATTTCCAAGAAGGAATTTCATATATGGGTAATCCCACAATAATAATGTACAATTTTTGGCGAAATTGGACATTGAACTGAATTTTTTTAACTAAATCTTTACTTTTGGTCACCTATAGTGGGTAAACCCTGAGGAATTTGAATATGATGCAAATAAGTGATTTGTGGAATTTTTTTTTTAGTATCTAAATATATTTTTTTCAATTTTTTTGGAATCAGGTTGCACTTCTTTTTCCATCTCCTTCGAACACTAGCTTTTAATAGTAAACGACATTTTTAAAGAGTGGCATTACTAGATAACGCATAACTTTTTTCTATGAATGATAAAATTCTTTTTTTTTATAATTTAGATTTGTAACTATGATATATAGTGAATGGAATTGGTTTCATAAGATTTCATTAAATATTATTTTCTTAATTAAGCTTAAAATTCAAACTAGTTACAATTTAGACATGATTTACTAGCTAAAACACAACCTTTTTTGTATGTATCGAAATTCTTTTTTTTTTTGGTTGCATAAAGGAAATCAATATCTAGTGCACTAATATTTTTCAATTTTTTTTGATAATTTTCTATTTCTCCACATGTGGAGAACAAAGAGCTTGATGTTCAATGAAAAACCTACATTCATAAGAAATAATAAATAAATATAATAATAAAATTAAATATAATTAAAATTATACTTTTTCGAAAGCTTATAATAAGGACTACACACTTACAAAACATAAATTTTAAATGAATTCATTTGATCCCCCAAAAGGTAAACCAAAAGTGGTTTTTTATTAGCATTTTGATAGGTGTGAATGAGACTCTATTATAGGTATGGTTTAAAAATAGTGGGGTTCTATCCAAGGGGGTTTGGTCTAAGGTACTTTTATGAAACCCTCTTCAATTAAAATCCTTCAAATACAACTTTTAAAGGCTTAAATCATTATATTTTCTAAAAATATGTGATTTCAGCAAAAAATAGAAGTTCACAACAAGTGTAAACGTCTATTGTGGGATCACCCATAGGGGGAGTAGGGGCTTTACCATATATGGGTAAAAATATTTGAATAAATATGCTAATCAAATCTCTACCAAAAACTCCGCATTATTCCACACCAAAACCACAACTCCACATTAGTGCCACATCATTAAAACAACCAGATCAACACCCTTATTCCTCTCAACAACAAATCTGTAGAAAGTATAATGGGATACTCATATCTCTATAGATTCAAGGGTACTCATACCCAAGTAATGATCATTTCCCTAAGGGATACTCATATCCCAAATAATTAAATTCCCCTTTGCGTGGGACCTACACCCATTCAAATCCCTTGCACTTGGAGAACCCAAAATCTCCTCTTCAAAAGAGGGGGTTCAACTCCTGTATAACCAAAAATTCAAAATCCTCATCATGACACTCAAGACCAATATTATTTTCATATAAAAGTAAATGATTTCACCACATATTATAACACAATATTGCACTAAGGACTAACTTCTTGTTTACACTCATGATTCAACTCATTGTTCTATTGCTCCAATTTTAAGCATCACTATTAGAAAAACTATAACTACTAATAAATGATGTTAAATTTCTTCACATATTTCTAGTGCATTCTAATTTTCTACTTGAATAATAATTATAATATTTATCATTTTATTTAGCAATGCTACCATATTAATTCCTTTGAACAAGAAAACCTCAAGTTACTATCATCAAGCAAAGAAAATAAGAGTTTCATTCATGGTTTAATGGTTCATTTTTTTACAAACAAAGTTAATTTTTCCAATCTCCAAGAATGCCATCAACATTTCATTAAATTCATATCAAACTTCGGCATACTTGTCTACAATCAACAACTCAACTATATAGTTTTCATAATTAAATTGTGACAATAGCAAATACTATAAAATATGTAGAGAATGCAATATCCTTAATAATTATCCCACATTTTTATGGTGGATTTACTAGATTGTATTAAAATTGTAAATCCCAACTAAGAAAACAAAAAATTACCATGACCCACTTTACTGTAATAATCTTAAAATAGTTGCTTAAAGAAATAACTCTATCTAATTAACATCCCTTATTATGAAGGAAGGAAGTTAGAGTGATAAATATAACTAAAATTGATTAACTAAATCAAGAATGAAATTTCCCCTAAACAAGACTCATAATTCTTGAAATCCAACTCAAATGAACCTAAATTAATTTTCTCCAATGGTTCTAACTAATACTACTTGAATTCAACAATATTACAATCTATATCTATACTTAATTAAGAATTCATATAAAGAAGAGCATTGGAGAAGAACATGTAACTTACAAACAAATTTTCTTCAAATAACTCTTTTGACATTAATCTTTCATGAAACTTAATGATTCAAAGAACAAAATCTCCTTGTTTTAGACATACATAAGGAGATAATAATTACAAATAACCCATTTAGTAACAAGGAATTTTAATATCAAAAAGTAAGCAAGTATGACAAGGATATAATTAACATGATAATTTGTTAAAAAATCTAAGGAATAAATGCTTAATTATATGTATTTCTAATCTTCATCAAATTAAAAAATTGCACATAATGGGACCCTAAGAAAATTAAACTAACAACCCCAAAATTCTTAGTGTCGAAACTCCACTCTGATACCAAATGTCATGCCCCAAAATTAATGCAACCAAACAATACACAACCACCAATTTTTTTGAATAAACACACAAAAAACTAATAGTTGTCAACCACACATGAACATAGCAATATACCAATGAAAATCTGAACATTAAATATCCCCTACACTTATATTAGAATCATGAGTATCATTATTCTTTAACATCCCCTTTAATATTTATATTTACTAACATCACTAATTTTGACACTATTATGATAATGTTAATCTTACCTTTAATACTCGATATTAATATACCACCCTCATTAAGCACCTATACAAATGGCTATGCCACTCACAATGTTAATACTTTATTGTTATCCTCAATAAAATTACTAAAGATAGTATTACAAATTTCACTTCTATTAGATATATAGTTTAATGTTCACACCTCTCCTAAATTTATATTTAATACCACCCTTGCTTATATTATCAAAGATAAAATCACCAATTTTACTCTTAGTATTATCATTAGTTAAATATATTTTCTAACATTTCAGATTTCAAATTTACTATTAGTACAATTAACATCATTATTTATAAGGTATTATATATGTACACATAGTGAATATTACTAATAGCTCTACCAATTGCAAACCTACTACTTACAATTCACTAATGCATTTATAATTATTATTCTTGAAACCAAAAATTACCCTACTACTACTTTATTTTAACACCAATGATTCAACGAAAATGTTACTCTTAGTGTTATTATTAATGATACTGACATCCTTTTCATCCTTAAATGATGATGATATTATTATGATTGAAAATCGAAACAATAATATCATTAGTGGATAACGTATTTATTACTCTTAATTCATAAGTTTTCTAGATTAATGACTCTATTATAAATATTTGCAACAATTTAACTTTATGTGAAGACCCAAAAAAATAAAACCCCAACTAACCATGACTAGCATCAAATTGTGAAATAATGATCAACAAAACACAAAATTAATGTTCAAGGAAAAAAAGAAAAAGAATAGATTTATCACCTATAGACAACTAGACATCCAAAAAGATTACTTTAATATTATCTATTCAACAACCTAAACCCTTGAACTTTCTAATTCTTCTTTCCTCACTTAATGACCATAATTAATCACTGAAGACAAACTCTCTTAAGTAAAATAAAATATATTATGAAAAGTAGGGATAATTACTTAATTACTAAAGCATACTAGAATTTTCACATTAAATAGTACTCTGATTTTTAATATAAGTCGAGAAAGAAAAATAATCCCATATAATTAATAACAACATTAATGAAGGCAATTTATTGTCAACTATTCAAAAGACTATGTCAAATGACAACATTGCATAAAGATATTTTAAAGGATAATCTGGATAATACAATTGATGGAACAAGATATGGAAAAGAAAATGAAATTATCTTATTAATTTTGTTATTTCTTGATAGTATCTATATCTTAAATCTAAGATAGGTTAGAAATTACACAAAATTATCAATATATTCAAATAATAATTCAAATCTTCTCCAACATTTGTTTAAACTTTTTTGTTTTATTTCATAAAATAAATGTTACCCTTAATTATGACTAAACTATACCCAGTTAATAAAACCCTATGAAGTTTACACAAATTCTTCTTAATGCAACTCCAATTAAGACTTCAAAAGATAAGAATAATTACCATAACCAACGTATTAACTAACACCAATTCCATATAATATTTGAACCTCTATTTCCCATCTAATTTGGATGTGATTGCTTTTTTGCAAGTCGAAATTGCTGAGAGAAAACATTCTGTTCTTTTCAGATTCATTTACCTCTTACCATGCAATTAATATAGATAGATTTATGATCATTTTTAAATCTTATTGTTCTTTGAAAACTACAAATTATTGAAAAGTATTTGCATATTTATGCCTCTGCAATCATGGATCAGAATTTGTTTATGAAATTCTATAATATCAAAGAATGCAGATTTTTTTGATCATCGACAATATGAAATTCATACCTTAAAATTGGTTTTAAAATGAAAGGCAAAATATAATAAAAGCAGCCCGTTCATTTGTGAATTTATTTTGCTACATGAATTTATTGTGCTTTGTTTTGTTGTTTACCTTTCCAGATTTTAGACTCTATCGACTAATATTTCATTTTATTTAAAATGATATTAAATACCTTTCATGTATTTAATATGTATTCACACTATATTTTTTTTAGAAGTTTCCTTACATTTTTTATTTTAAACCTAAAGGCATTCATTCGAATAATCATTTATTTTTATATCTTTCTTATATAAGAGAATGTAGAATAGATTCTTTTTCTCTCTTTTTAAAAGTATATATACATATATTTAATAAAATTTATTTATTTTAATTATATTAAAAGCGATAATTTAGGTATAAGGAAACTTTTAAAATTCCATTGTCAAATAAACATTTTGTTTTTAAATTAGTATTTATAAGATAATATGGTCTATTTATTTTTTCATTTATATCTAATTCTTAAATATTTATGTATAATTAGTATACATATATGTATGATTTAAGTATTTATATATTGTGTTCATATATATTTTTTAAAGTAATAAATATAAAATCTAACTAGTTGTATTATGAAAGGAAATTCAAACAAGAAAATATTATACTTTTAATTTTCATTAGTATTTAGATTTTTGAAGACTGTTAGTACATACTTTTATTTACCTTACTATAAGAGAATCCTTAATTTACACCCAAAAATAATTTAATTCCTTCTTTAAAGTTTTCTCAAACAAGATTTGAGTTTTGATGGCCAAGACACAATATTTTATTCTCCTAAAGGTCTACACAAAGGCTTGGATAATTTCACATATAAAGTCTATCTCTACCCAAACATTAGCCCTTTTAAAATTTAGAGACCTAAACATTCCTAATGTTCCCTTGAAAACACACATCTAGATGCAAGAGTAGACATATTTACAAATTTGAATTATTAGACTCAAACAATAATGGTATGTTGACAAAACTACCCTCTTGGAAACTTGAACCATCCTTATTTCACAAGGTTGTCCTCTACCTTCTTAAACTTGAAAACAAAGAACCTTCCAATTGGCTTCAACTTCAACATATGTAAACCGAAAAGGATAAATCAACAAAAACACAATATGGCCAAAATCATCTACTCCCAACCATAGGATTGATATTCAATCCACCCCTGAGTTCTTTGGGTCACATATATCTTCCTTACGCACACCACCACCGCTACTCTCAAGGGTTCCTTAAAAAAAATTAAACCACATACTATGTATAATGCCAACACCCATACTATAATTCATCACCCAACCCTTAAATAGCAATACACTTTAAGAGAAAATAAAATAAGATGGAACTAGAATAGGATAAAACTAATCACATAATGTCAAAAAATACCCAAAAGAATCTAGCAATAAGTTGCACATAAAATTCAAAACATAAACAATATTTCATGCATCTTACAAAAAAATATACAAGGGGGTAGACCTTAAAAAACAAAGTGCAAATCTAAAAGGTGATACTCTATCCCTCTCCAAGCCCTTTTGTTCCATTTTTCCTCTCCCATCCTCTCCTCTATCTACACAATGAATTATCCTTCCCAAAAGGAAACAACATCCCAAGGAAAAAAGCATAACCAAAGAAAAGAGAGAGAATCCAAGAAAAAGAAAGAATCCCCTTCCCCTTTCAAAGAGAAGGAATATATAGAAGGAAAAAAGGGAAATTTCCATGTTGATCCCAAGCCCTTCTACATTGCAAGAACCTAGAAGAAAAGTAAAATAAGATCCCACTAGTTCCTAAAAATTATGAAGTTCCAACACCTTTTCTTTTGTTGACCCATATTCCATAGCTTTCACCTCCAAATACAATTCGTATAGGATTCCACAAGTTCCCATAAATGATGAAGTGCTAACACCATTCTCTTTTGTTGACGTATGTTCCCTAGCTTCCAACTATGAATCAAAGACACCCATCATTCAGAGCATCCTAGATATCAATGTACTGATGAAAGATAATGGTTGTGGAGACTATAACTTGAAAAAAGACTTATTTGGAACTAGAGAATTACCTACTCCTAGATCCTATGGGAAGCCTAAACCTATTGGAAATGTATCAAATACATTTAATATAGAATCTACAACTTTCACAAAGTGGGGAGATTTGAACAAAGAAATTATTGATGAGGAAAATATATTAGAATTTATTTATCAAGATAATATACCGAAGCCCTTTCTTCTAATGAAGGATGAAAACAAAGGATAGTAGCTGATGAAGGGTTAGGGACACAACAAAAATGAAAATCTTGGTCAAAACAATAATGGTTTGCTTGGACCTCTTGCTCTTGAGAAATGACCTAAGAGAGTCCTTGTCTTGGATGTACAACAAGTAAAGTGACCATTTTTGGAAAGGGTGCTTATTTTAAGGGAGTCAAACATTCCTCTTTGCTACCTACATCAGGTTATGATACCATTAATGAACTCCCCCTGAACATCGCAAACCTATTTAAGGATACCTGCATATTCATGATAACCACCACATCCTTTTCTTCCAATACCCAAATCATTGAATTGAAACTAGTATATCCGAAAGTTATAAATTGGGACAAAAAAGGATCAATACCTCTCTTAGATTCATTCAAAAACAATGAAACTATCGCTAAGTTCATGGGGCTTTACAACCACATCCCATATGAGGATCACAAAGTAGTTTTTTCATTCAAATGGTTACATAAGGGTACTATAGGGAAATGATTGATTCCCTCCATCACAAAATGCAAAATATGAGAATCATGTCTCGATCCTTAAAGAAAAACCACACTATGGCACTTTCTATCCAAAGCTACCCTCACTAGATGTATGGCCAAGTGGGTGATGACCCTCATACAATTTTACATAGATTATGTGGATCAGGGGGCTATCAAGGGGAATGCTATAATGGATCAACTAGCAGAGTCACCTATCTACACAAAAAATATGTTGTCTAAATTTATTGATGTCACTATTTACCCTTAATACGGTTGAGCAATGGAAGTTATATTTTGATGGTTCACATACACAACATGTATCCAAGAAGGAATACTCTTCATAACTCACAAGGTGATTTTACACCTAAGTCATATCGGTTAGTTTTCCCATGTACTAATAACTTCACTAATTATGAGGCTCTTATCATCAGATTGAGGATTTTAATACAATGAAAAATAAAAAAAATGAAGGTCTATGGATATTCTTAGCTAATTGTAAACAAGTTTAATGATGACTACTAGACCAAAGATAAAAATATCACACTTTATAAAAGTATGGTGGAAAGCCTCAAAGATTTCTTCATTGCCAAAATATTCAAGCACATACCCCGAGTAAACAATTGAGCAACAAATGCTATGGTTCACTGTCAAAATATAAAATAAGATAGAGAAGAAGTGTTACGTAGAGAAAATAATCTCAATGCAATAGATAATCCACCAAAATTTTACCAACACCTTCACAACTTAATTGAAGAATTGTATACACCTTCTTCTCACTACATGTTGTAATTTAGCACATGAAATCTCACACCACCCTTCTCAATTACACACTCTAACACTGTATAATTTATATTATTCACATCTTTTTTTTTGATCTCATCATCCCTCAAGAACTAAACTCTTATTTATACCATCCTTAACCTTGAAACCCTTCTCCAAGGTCAGGTAAGCACATCAACCATGCAAATTTAAATTAGTTCACTGCCAAAATACTTTAATGGAAGATAAAAGTTAAAGCATACCACATCACACCTTATCCACAACCCAAATCAACAACACCATGATACAACACACTTTTAAAAATAATAGATATCCATTGCAAGTAGTATAAAGACCAAGTCAACCATTACCCATGTAAACACCATTAAAATTTTAAGAACATGCTTCCTTAAGTCCAAGTATGACTTGAAAAACACACATAATGTTTAAAAATTATCTAGAATATTCCTCAAACACTCTAAAATCCAACTAACTTCTTTGCAACAACTTTCAACTAAATAATGTACACACCTAGTACATTCAGACAACTCTCCCATACACTCTTACTTGATAAACTAACTTATAAAGCACAAAATCTTACACCATATTAAATATTAAAAGATACCAATGTAATCAACTCTCCTTCATGTCTGCAGGACTTGAAACTTATCTATAGAGAAATGTGGAGCAAATATATTTATCTCGGACACCTCTATAATGCGCAGTTCACACACTAATGAACACAACTTGTTTTGTAAAATGATCCAACATACCAAATTTTGGATATAACACCTTTAAACATATCTTAAGAACATATCCAAAATGAACAAGTAGATCTTCAACCTAGAAGAAATGCAAAGCAACACTAGAACACACCTCTTGAATCCAAAACACCACTGCAACACACTATTTTCTCTTTATAACAAATTTTATCAAAATAACTTGGAAACTAAGCACCAAAGACACATCCTCATCATATTCAACACTTACATATCACCACCAAGCCAAGTGCAACATATTAACTCAACCACATATCCATAGACACAAGTTCATCAAATCAACACTAGAGGTTGCCACCAGTAGCTTTAGTAGGGTGATCCCACAATATTGGTTTATAATTTTTGGGAAAACTAGACACTAAAGTGATTTTTTAAAACTAAATCTTCACTTTCAGGCTCCTATAGTGGCTAAACCGTGAGGAATTTAAAGATGATGCAAACTAGTGATTTTTAATGTTTTGTCTATAGATTGTAAATATATTTTATTCAAATTTTTTTGAATCAGATTGTACATCTTTTAACATCTCCTTGAAAAACTATCTTATTTAAAAAAAACATTTTTAAGGAGTGATGCTCACCGTATACATCATAGCTTTTTTTTGTAAGAAGGATAAAATTCTACTTTTTTTCAAATTTAGATTTGTAACTACGATATCTAGCATTTTCATTTGGTTTCATAGTGTTTTGTAAAATATTTTTTTCTTAATCAAGTTTTGAAGTCAAACCAATTACAATTCAGACATAGGATGACTGTATACAACATAACTTTATCTGTATGTATCGAAATTCAATTTTTTTATTTTAATGGATAAAGGACATCAATACCCAACCTAAACATATTTCTTAAATTATTTTTTGGTAATCTTCTTTTTCTTCACATGTGCAGAATAAAGAGCTTGATTTTTGGTGAAAACCTATGTATAATATATAAAAAAAAAAAAAACATAATAAAGGCAAACATATTAAAATTATATTCGATGGATAGCTTGTTTTGAGGCATCCAGTTGGGTTCGTGAGGTCTCCTCCATTTTCCTCCTCAACCTGAGCTTTGAAACATAAAATTGTAGACTTTTTTTCCACCCAAGGGGGAGGAGGGAAATAGGGGGTTTTGAGCGAACCCTAGTTCATTCAAATCCTGGTTCATTTGAACCCCCTTTCAAAAATGGTTTCCTTTGTTTTTTTTTGTAGGAATGGCAGGAAGTTATTTTGAATGGGTTCAATCAAACCCCCAAAATGAATTTTTTTGGCATGGGGTCATTTTTTTCAACTTTTCCTTCCTCACTCCAATTGTAAATCACTTTTTTAGGTTCACCCACTAATGAAAATAGAATGCAACTAATCAAAGCATCGATAACATCAACATCATCAACCTTGACACTTGCACTGTCAACAATGTGTTTTTTTTTTTTTGTAGGACCAATAGGATTTTCTTTTAGTAGAATATCCAAGGAGGATTCCTTCATCAGAGCTTGTGCATAAATGTAATTCCCCACCAAGTAACCCTAAAGGAAGTTTCAAATAACGACTTAAGCGAACCCTTTTTTTTTTTTAAAGTGCAATTAACATACACATTCACTTACTAATTAACAACAACCTCTAAGGCAACAAGATTGGGATTACTTAAACCCACACATACATATTACATATAACCATAACATTATATACTTTATGAAATAAACATCGTACATCATAAGGATACCACATAACGTAATAAGATAAACATCTAAGATACAATCTCATAATCATTAACTTAATCCAATAGTTACATCACTCATTCCCAGAATGAGGAAATAGTACAAAAGTGTTACAATTACAGCATTCCACCTCATAACATAAGAGGGATAAAATAACTTATACAAATAGAAATATTGCAATGCAAGAAAAAAATAATAAGAACTGCGAGCTATCCATCTGAATGTCTCGCCACCAAGTACTGAAGATAGATGGGGACCCAACGGTGTATGGTGCATGTTCCACCCAACCAAGTGGTACCCAAAGGCCCACCCCCCATGCTAGGAGATAGTAACAATGTAACATGGACAAATATCTACAACCACTAACCAAAGGATGACTCATACTGACATAACCAAACAAATGCAATAAACAAGTACAACTCAAACATCACTAATATAGGTCACATTGCTTCCAGACATAAAAATAGGTCAAGTATGTTCAGAGAACCAAACAAATAATACAAATACTAACAGTTGTCCTAGACAAAGTATCATCACATAATAGTCATGAGATCTCCTCTAGGCATCCTTCATAGGCTCCGGTAATCTTGGTGACCTCAACTGAATCCTAACCCTCATACTCACTCATGCGGCATCAAATACCTCTTGTACTGACAAGATAGATGACTATTCCATTTCAGGCCTTCTCACTCATCCCAAGTCTAAACGTGTCATGCCCACCTTCTAATGTGGAGATAACACCAGCATCATAACTTTTTTTTTTTTAAAACATAGGTTTATAACTTAATGTGCTCTCGACAAGCCACCATTGCATAGCTCAATTATTAAGGTCTAACATTATTTGACATGGTTACATTGTTCGGATAATAACACATAACTTAATTAATTGTAATTTCTTGCTAATCAACTTCCTTAATCCTATTTTATTTGATAGATGACCTTAAACTCTTGCAAATGTCATGAAAAGATATTGTTATCAATAATGTTGTTACTCAAAGGATACTATTCTACACTATTATGTACATATATGCCTCCTCATTGCCTTTCTCGGGGTAGGATTGCATTTGGAAAATTATTTAGATTAAATCAAGTTTACCTTTACTTAATAACCCTCACATTAGAGGCACCAAATATTATACGATTGGTTTTAGGATCCTTCATTCCCCTTTTCTTTAAATATTAATAATCTAGGATCCCATTACCCATTTGAGCCATTCAAAACCGAGTCCTTAAATTACTTCCATCTTAGCTAATAAATTTTACATTAATTAATCTAGAATATAGTTTAATACATACCAAGGTGAACTAACATATTCCTTCTTGCGACCTTATTTTTAAATGGACTTTGTTTCATTTCAACACTTTTTATTGGATAAAATATCGCTAGTCCACACTTCTATGTTTACCTAACTATTTTGATATTCCATTTGATTCACCTAAATAAGGCCTCTTTCTTAACCCCATTTACACAATTGATTTACTGAGTAATTGTAATAACTTCCACCTTCTTTTAATTGTACACCATAGGGCTAATTACAACTTGAATATTTAGATGTTGTTTTAACCCGTTTTCATTTAATTCATTTTGCAAGGTTCAAGTGCTTAAGTGATCCTTTTAGCTTTATTCACAATGAAGAAACCAATTTAACCCATCATGCTTCACTTAAATTAATCTTAATGTCACTTTATTAAATATTCCTGCTTGATCTTCAACTTAATTCCCACATTTTAACCCCTACCTATAAATTTGTCACTTATGTCAATCGAATGATATGAATAATTTTAATGAAGCCTCTGATTCATTATTATTATTATTTTATTGCCAATAGTGATCACTTATTTAAATTGATAACCCCCTTTTTGCCTAGGCGAGACATTTAACAAGGTAAAATAATTTGTCAAAACCCCGTCAAATTATTATTTTTTTTTAACAATATTTTATCTTATATTTTAAACATTCATCATGCTTTTATGTATTTAAGTTTCCTCAATTGAATAGAATAATTTAAACATTCATCATACTTTTATGTATTTAAGTTTACTCAATTGAATAGAATAATTATAAAATAGTTAATTCCACATCTTGTGATTTTTCTAAAAATAATCCATAAATAGTTATTTAATTTACAATAAAACAAATTTAAAACAACTCATCTTTTTCCATTTAGTAATATTTTAAAGATTACAATAAAGTGGTGATATCAGGTTGTAAAAGTTTCCTTAAATATTAAATCATAACTCATGTTTCCCCTTTATTGAAAATGCTTCCATTGATTTAGTTTAAATAAGATTTTAAATTGAACATAAAGGTAATATGTTGAGCATTCAATCTCATCCATTGGATGGGATTGAATCTCAGCCATAGATTTTAGGTCAATCACTTTTGAAACCCTATCTCATAAAGCAACTTATTAAAATGTCTATCTCCCTTTTTCTCTCATTTCTCCATTTTTTTTGTTGCAGGTTGAAAGAAGAGTGGAAGATTGGAGATGTTCATGCTAAATTTCTTGAAGTGCAAACTCCATTGTTTGATGAAGATTCTTATATTTTTTGCGGGCTTCATTCGATTGATTTCCCTCTCCTCAAAAATTTATTAGCCATTTCTTTAAAATCGTTTCCAATTTCATGCAATATCAAACCCTCATTCCATATTTTTTTCTCCTCACCTCTTACTCTTGCAGGTTAAATAAATCCATGGCTTTGCACAAGGGTATTTACTTTTCTTTTATCTACTGTTGTGTTTAATCTTAAATGAGGTTGACCATGAATACTTTTATGCTGATTTGTTTTCTTATCTGCTTGTATTGTGCTTTGCATATTACAGCAAACTAAAATAGATTTTATTTTATTTTCTGCCGTGTTTATTCGAATGACATGAAATGATAAAAATAAATAAAAGAGATTTTTATCTCTGGCAGTGGCCGACCATCCCTATGAAGGGACACAAGCCCTCAAGGGAAGCCTACGGCTGCCTCTGCAGGCCGCAGCCCTTGGAGTCATGCGGCATGGGCGACCACCCTGCGTGTACAGGCAGTGAAGCCTAAAAACAATATTATTATTATTTATTTTTTTCTTTTTTTTTATTTCTTTTAATAATTTTAATAAAACTTTTTAGTATAATCATTATTTTTTTATATATATAAATATTTTAATAGTAATCTTTTTTATTATAATATTATTAACAATATTTTATATATTTTGCAGGTTAAACGATATATTCAAAATTTATTATTCTATATATATATATATATTTTAATTTTTTTTTCTAATCATCATTTTCATTTAATACAACTAGCATGAAACCATATTTCTATACAAGATTGCAATTAACATATATAAGAAACCCTCTCTATTTTTATACATATAAATCAACACAATATTTTTCTCTTAACACCAAATGAATTTCCCTCTTTATACCAAGCATGGAAAGGTTACCCCATTTCTCACAAGAACTTACAAATTAGAAAGATGTTTTTCTCATACCAAAACCTTCATGCCCTCTATAAGCACTCATTTTTGTAAGATGCAAACTTATTACTTCAACATATAACAAATGATATATAAAATGAAACAATTAGCATACCATTGAACATAGTCTTGCTCTATTACACACAATATTTACATGCTCATGAAATACACATTGCTCTCCACCCAACCGTAATGGCATCATGAAGCCTCATGGGCTCTAGCCATACCTCCGAGCAATACAAAAGATTACCAAATAGTCTTGGTATGGAATCTACAACTAACTTATTCAACAATTACAAATGCATCCATTTTCAAAGAACCATTCTAATTCAAGAACTTGCATATCACTTATTTTATCAACTAAAAGCAATTAGAGGAAGTAGGACTTAGCTTTATCCATGCTGCTCTATTTGAATTCTTCACTCTTCTCTTTTCTCCATAGCTCTCAAGCTTTCATCTCCATTTCCAAGTATGAAAACAACACCATTGGATGAGATGATGATAAGTCCAATCTCAATTATCTCCCATATCCCCACTTGGTCACCAAGTCATCTTCTTCATTAAACAGGCATGGTGCCCATGCATGTCCTTTCCCCAAGTCCAATATAATAAATGATAGGGAAGACCAAAGGGATGGGGATTGGTCAAATCCATCATTTCATCCTCAAAATTCGTCACTTCTCTTCAAGGCCATTTAAGAGAGGTCATAAATAAGGAATGGGCTAAGGTATGGTAAAAAAACAATCCCCCAACCCATAGGTACTATGCCTAGGACCTTTAAAATGAAATAAATGTTTAAATTATGACCATTTTGACCCTCATAAAGCTACCTCCAAACTTGCATCCGAAATTTATCTTTTTAAACACCACTTACAATTTGATTGGCATGACTCTCCATTTAATTAAAAGCATAAAACACATCTCACACATAAATACCACATTGCACACTAACCAAAGATCTTAACTCCACAATATTTCCTAGATTCTAAGGTCACATTTAAAACTCAAAATAACTAAACCACCACCACTATACTCCACGCTTAATGCTAACCCCACATTGACCCACTTCTCATACCACCTACTCCTATTGTCAATAAGATTCAATTCAACATATTAGTGCATAGAAATATGTCCATATGTTTAATCTTTACCTCCTTCAATGCAAAATAAGAATTCAAACCTATTTCTAACAATAACAAAATCTAGCCTTAATTTAACTATTCAATTGTATTATCTAATGGATTCTTGAATAATTATTTATTACTAAATATCCTATGCAACTAGATAACAAATTCATATAACTAATTACCTTGTTAGCTTACCTTAAGCATCCTCATTGTTAGTTAAAGTTGTTCTAGTTTACCCTTGACGATGTCAGGAATTTATTCTATAGAATTTCTTCACGATCTACAAGGGTCCTATTTCATCCTTCAAGTATTACCCCTTTCCACATAACACAAAACACATTAGCGAATCACTTGTACTGAAATCCATTTCATTTGTTTTCTCATATCAATTTAAATTTTCTTATCTTTTGATGTTCGTAATAAATCTAGATTTCGTACACTTTTCATACTATCTTAATGGACTCTCGAATCACACACATTACTAAAATCATCCTTTAACTAAGTCTTGGAAAACTTAAAACATTAAGCATGTAGTTGAGTACAATAATTGTTCTCTTATACTTCAAAAATTGAATACATAATTTCTCTCACTTACACACGACTCATTTAATCATAATATTCCAAGATAGTAAAAAGTAGAGATTAAATCGTTTTATCTGTCAACACTTTCAATATCATATTATTTAAACAATTTTGATCAAGGTATGGAATAAATTCATTAATATAGCATAATTGAATCTATTAAAAAAAAAGGTCACGATAGTCATACACGGGGTTGGACCTCACAAAATGAGCCCTTGTGTCTATAAGTAAGGCTTAAATTATCTTGATTAGTGTGGAAGGCATCCTAATCATCTAAGTAGATTAATTTAGTTATCACTTGATTAGATCACTTTTGAAGGTTACCCGTTTACCTCTTTGGGCTCCGACACCTAACAAAAGCCACTCTTCTATTCGTCAACACACACCCAAATAATCCACCAAGGGAATCACAAGTGCATACAAACTAGGCATCAAAACCACTCCAATAAAAGGAGGAAACAAATAATAGAATTCACTCCAAACATCTTGGAGGAAACAAAGACATAGACCACTCCTTTCACAGGAGGTACAAAACATCCCTGTTCATGGAAACTGGGTAAATACTGAAAAGACACCATGCACTACCCAAGGGAAAAACATTGGTTGACATAAAGAAACCGACAACCCTCATCCTCTAAGATCTTCTGGAAGACTTACAAATTTGGACTAACACTTAATCCCATATCCCAAAATACAACTTGATGACATAGCTACAAAAGCATTCAAGTCAATAATTAACTCTAATATTTGGATTTCCTAAATCCATACTCATCCAATAGGTAATGTTGACAAAGTCAAAGGCATGATAACAGGGTTTACTCAAATAACCATATACCCCTTTTTCTATTTTCATAATAGGAAATCTTAAACAATTTAACTCACATCCCTATGCGAAATACACAAAAACAAAACAACTAAGGCAACCATGAAGAATATTACTATTTTCGGATATTCTAAATCCATAACTCTTTCATATTCCAATCACAATCATTAAATTACTCTAATGGAAATAAATAAAACATAATAAATATTTTCCTTTTTCAATATAATTATTTTCTAGAGCTACTTTTAATACAACATATAACTATTGTAAATAATCTTTTCGATTTTCTATCCAAATCTTATATCTCTTTAACTTTCCATTTAAAACAAGTAATTTATAAAATATATTTTCCTTATCTAATTGCCCATGCATTCAAAACTTATCATTTAAGATCTCCATGCAAAGCTAAATTACATGCACTTAAATAAAATAAATAAAATACTGATTATACTCCTAATTGAAATAAAGATGTTTATATTCATCAATATAAGAAAATATCTTCTTCCTTATATAATTTACCATGCACTATAATCTTATCTTTTAAAATCTCTATTCACAATAATTACATGCACCTAACTAAAATAGGACAAAATAAAAGATTGAGTATTATCCTTAACGAAAATACTCAAGTAATATATGCATCTCAATATTTTCTTCAATCATATTAACAAAATAAATATTTCATTTCCATAACCCAATATGTTCAATTCTTCAACCAAATATTCCTTCTTATATCTACCATTGAATGCAAGTAATTATTCAATAAAACACATTAAATATACAACTTTATCTATAGGCTAAATTGTACAAGAAATCCATAACAAAATTAAATATATTTAAATAATTTATTTTACTCAATTAGTCATATTGAAATAATATGCAATATAAATATAATACATATATACAATATGTATATATATACACGATATATATATAACTTTTGTTTATGCAATATATATTCTATATATCTTAATACAAATTCTATATATCTCAAAAACATATAAATCCATATAAATATAATAAATATATTAATATATATATTAAACATTATATATATATAATATTTAAGCAATTTATGAAAAAATTAATAAGCAATAAAAAAAATCTTGAAATCCACATTCCAAAGCATGGCAGACTGTATAGGAATGGTTGCGTCGGACTATACATATAGTACAATTGGCCGCCATCAATAGAGGGGTAGACAGCGCTCCCTATGGGGCAGCGCGTCCCCCATTATGGTAGGTGTAGTGCCTCATAGGCAGCGTAGCACTCCACCCAAGCAAGTGGGCGGTGGGGGATGCATCAACCAACCAACCACTAAACATATTAATTTCTTTTTATTATTATTATTTTTAAAAATTTCCAGAACTTCTAAAACTAATTTCGATGAATTTTATCAGAATTCGTTTCTCGAGAATGTTGTACGAACGACTAATTAAAAACAACAATATGTATTTAATCGTTATTATCATATTAAATATATATATAAATATATTATGTGTATTAATATTGTAGGATATAATACATATATTATATTAGTATATATATATTTACACAGAATAAAACTACTGGTAAAATTGAGAAAATAATAAAAATAACCAGTAACAGGAAATCAATAAATTTTCCAGAATGATTTTCTAAATTCAAAGAGATTTAAAACTAAATTATTTTAAAACCCATCCTTTAAAATTTCTAAAAATAGAAAAAGAAGAAAACTAAAGGAGATCTAATTTTCTCCAATACAATTTTTCTATAGAGGATTTGTTTACAAAACCAGATCTGATTGTTTTCAAAAGGGGTAAAAACTCTTACAACAATCTACTTGTTTGATGCACAATCTAAGGTTTAATTTTAACAATGATTCTACAATTTCCTCATTTATTGAATTAAATCCTACAGTAAATTTATACAATTTCCCCCAAATTTTAGAATAATTTAAATCTAGTTTCCAATAACAAATCCTAATTCTCAATGAATTCAAAAAATAGATTTCTCAAACAATATTTATTTGTTTTGAACAAACAAAAAGAAGAAAAACATAGAACAAAACCTAGATTTTCGAAGCTATAGTAAAAAATGAATTTCTGAT
Organism: Sequoiadendron giganteum; assembly: GCA_007115665.2. NCBI lineage: Eukaryota > Viridiplantae > Streptophyta > Pinopsida > Cupressales > Cupressaceae > Sequoiadendron > Sequoiadendron giganteum. The sequence continues at coordinate 508,952,934 of CM021100.1, forward strand.
GCAAGCCTCCTCCAAAGATCTCTTGAATTTATCCTCGATTGTGCAACGAATTCATTCCAAAAACTCCAACAATTGCAAACAGACTTTCCTCAAAACAATTCTACAATTAAAATTGCTTCACACCCTTCTCTTGCAAATTTTTTGAAAAATCCTTTACTGTCGTGAATGAATTCTTCCACCAAAAAAAATTCTCCACAAAATAAAAATATGCACTTCTCATAAATCAAAAATATCTTATACAACCCTAAATCTCAATGCATGCAAAATTGAAAATTAGATATTAATTTCATTTTTCATTTTCGAAAACCCACTTTGAATTTAAAATGCAATTTCAATTTCTTTTGCTTTAATTTAATTTAATCCAATAAACTTAATTAACTAATTTTAATTATTAAATAACTAAATTCAACCCTTTTGAGATTAAATTTAATTAATTAAATAATTTAAATTTAATTAAATTAAATTCTATTAATAACTTTAAATATAACATCTAAGCATAAATTTAATTTAATATAAAATAATCATCACTTTCAACCAATGCAATTATTCTAAAAATTCATTTAATAAACAAGTACCTTTCAAAATCAAATAACATTAAAATAAGGCACACCATGACTCAACAAACAATACTGGCAACACACTAAGGTTAGGGTGTAGACTTGACACATGCTACCTAGCTACTATCTCCCATTCAACTTAACCATTGAATCGATACGCTCAAACCTCTGAAACTAGGTGGAGTCAATGTCATGTACCTGCAATCCTGGAAACATAGTAACCAACATCATATAATATATTCAGCATATAATACACACCGTGAAGAGGAAATATTGGATTCACAGGATGCTCGCAAGCAAGTGATGTGAACCCATCCTCTTCACCAATACACTCATCAAAACTGACACTTCCATCATAATCCCAATAATCTCATAAGCGATTACATGTTATATCAACTAACATCTTTACACCAATTAAAGCTTATAAAATAAAGCATCAAATTAACCAAATCACATCACACAAAATAGTTCGTCTCTCTATAAATAGCGATCAAATACACATGCAAGATAAAGTATCTAAATATCCAGAATCATAAATCAACGCAAAACAAGGAAACACTATCCAATCAAGAAAGCAAAACGGAGGGGTGTTACAATAAAACTTTCCTAATCTTTCTCCATCTCTTCAGATATAAATTTTTCTTCCAAATAATCTAAAGTACTTGACAATAGGAATCCTTTTGCTTGTAATTTGTTATGTATATTGACAATAATATGAATTTCTCCTCTCTAGTGGACTTTTGGTAGGTTAGCTTCCTTCATCATAGTCCTTGTACCTTCTTGAATAGTCCTATTTTTTCTTTCAACCAGTCCATTTTTCCAAGGAGTCCTAGGGGCATACAAGTGCCTCTTTATGCCATGATCCTTACAAAACATGTTAAATTCATTGGAGGTTAACTCCCTACCTTTTTCAATCCTCAAACACTTGATTTTCGTATCCATTTCATTCTCATTTGAACCTTGGTTCATTCAAACCCCCTTTCAAAAAATGGTTTCCTTTGTTTTTTTTTGCAGGAATGGTGGGAATTTAAATGAATGGGTTCGATCAAACCCTAGTTCATTCAAACCTATTAGTTCGTTTGAACCCAAAAAATAAAAAAAATTGGCATGGGGTCATTGTTTTCAAATTTTCCTTCCTCACTCCAATTGTAAACCACTTTTGTGGCATGGGGTGACTTTACATATTTACAAAAAAAATTAAAAAAAATTCATTTGATCTCCAAAAAGGTAAATCAAAAGATATTTTATATCAACATTTTGATAGGTGTAAAGGAGACTTTGTTATAGGAATCCAGTTTAAAACTAACAGGGTTCTATCCAAGGGGGTTTGATCTAAGGTAGTTTGACGAAACCCCCTTCAATTGGAATCCTTTAAATGAAACATTTCAAGGCTTAAATCATTATAATTTCAAAAAATATATTATTTCAACAAAAATCAAGATCTCCCAAAAAGCGTAAACCACTATTGTGGGAACACCCATAACCGTAGGGGCACATATAGGTTTAGAGTCTTCCATTCCAAAATTCCTCAAGATATTTTTTATTTCAACCATTCCATTTTTCTTAGGAGTCCTAGTGGCATACAAGTGCCTCTTTATGCCATGATTCTCACAAAACATGTTAAATTTAGTGGAGGTAAACTCCCCACCTCTGTCAATCCTCAAACACTTGATTTTCATATCCATTTCATTCTCATTTGAACCTTGGTTCATTTGAACCCCCTTTCAAAAAGGGTTTCCTTTTTTTTTTGTGAGAATGGTGGGAACTTAATTGAATGGGTTCAATTGAACCCTAGTTCATTCTAACCTATTAGTTCATTTGAACCAAAAACAAAAAAAAATGGCATGGGGTCATTTTTTTCAACTTTTCCTTCCTCACTCCAATTGTAAACCACTTTTTTGGGATCACCCACTAATGAAAACATAATGCAACTAATCAAATCATGGATATTATCAACATCTAAAACTCTTACAAAAAAAGAGACGTCAATGACAACACAAGCTTGTTGATATCAATTATATGCTCAGTAACTACTCATACTTACAACAATCCCCCCTTTGTCATTGATGGCAACAAATGATGTGAAAAAATCATCAAAGACACAACGGTTTTGAATATTAACATACTACAACTCTTCACATAACTTCTCCCCCTTTCTCAACAATATTATTACTTTCTCCCCACTTTGTATCTTTTTGAAAAAGGGAAAAAATATTTGAATTATTTATTCTATCCCTTTGACATTGATCAATCTTCTTACTACTACTATACACATCTTTTGTTTATTGTTCTATGCAGTAACCCTTAGGAGCACACACTAAACTACACCAACTAAGTAACCACTACATAATGACAACACATACTCTTTTGACTACAACAACCAACAATACCACTACCTACTCCCCTTGAGAGGTAGCCACCAACATTAGTCAAGAATAAAGAATGAATCTTGAGATTGACTATATTCATGCATCTCATTATGCATCTAGTTCAAGAGAGGAGGGAAAATGACCCCCAACTTCTCCCAGAGATACTCAAAAGTATCCTTAGGAAGAAATTTAGTGAATATATCAACAATATGATCCTTTTTAGTCACATACTCAAGCTTCACCACATTCTCCATAACCTTATCTGTCGAAAATTGATTTATAATTGAAATATCTTTTATCCTTGAATGTATTATGTAATGCCCTAATTTACACTAGGGCAAAAGCGCAACTAACATTTTTATTTTTTTTAAACAATATTATAATTATACCATCATTTAACAATCATACATGTGCATGGTACATGCAATGTGCATTAGGTGGCATTGTTTGCACAAGATTTTTATTGACACGTCGCTCGAGAGTGGGGTAAGAAGATGAAAATTATTTTGGGTTGACTCCAAACATAGGGTATACGAGGCTCTTAACTACCAACCAAAAGTTGATACTCACTCTTGTACGGAAGTTAATGTCCTAGAAAGACCTCCATGGTATGGGTTCTAATGTAAATTAAAACATATAAATATCATCAACTTGATTTAATATTAGTCCCAAGGATTAATTGATGGAACATCATTAAACTTGATAGCCCCACCCCGTTTAGCCATCTTGACGATTTTGTTGAAAACCACTTAAAATAGTTCACCACAAAATTTAAATATAAGAATAATTAAAATATTTATAATTTACATTTTTATTATTAAATTCCCATTTTTAATTTATTTATTATTATCCTCTGGTAAATTATTATTAATTTAATTATCATATATATATATTTGTATATAAGAATTTAAAAGTTAAAAGATTAAATACAAATAGATACATTTAAAATTCCTTAAGGAAGAAAGAATATAAGTAAAGAGATATTATTATTATATTTTTATTTTTTTTGAACCCCTAATATTAGGTGTTTAAAATCCTTCCTTATTTTCTTATTTAAATTAAATGAATCTTTCCTAAAGGGATGGGAATACATTCTCTTCTTTTTATTTCTAAGAGCAACTCAACCTGGAATATAAGGTGATGTAAATAATAGACATCTCTTACGTTGGAGGAATATAGTGAACACTACCGTAACATAAGGAGATAAATTAAAGGTAAGGTTACAAGGCAATTTAGTGAGCACCACCATCATGAGTATAGACATAATTAATATCATTAAAATGTGAAGAGCACGATTTTCTATTGAGCATTATAATTAATGTGTATGACTATAACCTCGATTTTCCTCCAAATGAAAAGACTCGTTTTATTTTATTTTCTTATTCACTGTTTCTTTTACTCACTTTCTGTCTTATTTTCTTTACCACGGTATCATTTATTTATCTGTTTTCTACAAGTCATAGTAAAAATGCATTTTGAATTTCATATTTTCTTGCACATTACTCTAAATTCTTAGGACCACGAATCTAGTTAGAGTTAAGTCGTCATTTTCTTGTTTCTCCATGCATATCGAAGTCATTATCATGTGTCATGAATTTCACGCCAACTTGGTCCAAGGAGGAAAGGTGCATAAGATCTTTACCAAAATTGGGACGTCTAGCTGGGAGTGCAATAGGCAGTAAAGAACACTGCAAAAGTTTCTTCAATGCAAGGGATCTGATTTCCTACGCAAGCCCAAATCGAGTGAGAGTGCTGGCATATACGGATGCAAGGAGGGCGTGCCTACTAGAGGCATGATAGGTGAACAACTTCAAAAACTTGGAATGTGGATGCGATCTGTGATAAGAATATTTCTTGGAATAAAGCGTCCATTTACGGATCACAAATTCTGCTAACTCCACTATTTAATTCACTAAATCTCGCTTACTCAAGCAAGGACATATCTCAGGCAGTCAGGCACATCTAGAGACACGATGGGTTGTATGCAGATGGTAAGACACAAAGAGGAGGCATGGGGTATCGAAGTTTGATTCTGATGGGAAGATACTTTATTATCATTCTGCCATGTTCAAACCTTGTCAGAAATTGTGCCTAGTGAGCAGCAGAGCCAAAACCTTTTAGCCTCGAGTCTGAGAATTGACATTTGACAGGGAGTCATTTTCGCGTGAGAGGTCCTGACGTCTCTTTTGCAAAATGCACCATTTATGACTTACTAAAATAAGGATGTAATTTAATGCAACACCTGTTTCTATTATTATTTTCATTTTTCTTTTGCAGAGTTAAATACACTTCTCGTTGGCTATCTCACTAGTGATGTGAATTACTTCTTAAAATTTTTGAGCTTGAAATGTCTTGACGTATATTCAGGTGCTACGCGTCCCTATTGGAAAGCTACAGGTGTAAGGACAAGGCTGACAACTGCAGTGCAGGTTGAAATTGAACAACTCAGGGGGGGGATGTGACCACACTATTGTGTTTGATCGAGGAGATGTTAGAGGGTGCAAATTACTTCTGCAACCATTTTGTTAAATGCAAATCTCCCTCATGGTTCATTCAAACCTAAAATGAGAATGCTCAACATACATTCACCTGGCATTTCAAGAACTTGGGAAGGGAAGCAGATAGGTAGCGATTGGAATGGGATAACCATAGGCCATCACAGCTACCTATTCGCTTGGCCAGTCATGGCCTAGGCATGTAAGTATGCACAACTATTTCTACCTTCCTCGTAATTGTTAAGAAAATAATACTTTCTAACTACTCTCCTCCTTGTGCGACTCCTCTAGACGCCAAGATCATAGTGGCAATATTCAATGTCTATGCAGGTGATGTCAAAGCCTCTTCTTGTTTAGAGAAAGTCGAGTGAAACCTGAAAGGATGAAATGATGAGACAACTACTTCTACAGGCGACTAAAAAGAGAAATTCGACGGTTCTCCTAAATGTCTGATAAATTTATTGTATTGATAGATTTTGCTCGGCCACTTCTTTTATATTCAACTCTTCTACCTAATGATCTGCAAAGTGTTCAGTTCAACATTTTATGTCTGTGAATGACTAAGCAAGACGCATATTGGCATGCCTCTAAATTGATTGTATAAATTTGCAACTTAGTAAGTCCAATACATGTAACTATTTTTACATACAAAACTGAGTTTATTTAACTACTATAGTCTTGCCATGAATACAAAATTCTTATACTCATAAGATGGATTTTCTGAAACCAAGCCTTATCTCTGTATATCTATTGACAATAAATTACTTAGCATTCTATTTCTCTTCTAATAATCTTTGACAGAGATTATATCATTGTTTAAATTCAGACAATAATTATCTTATACATATTGCAAATGTTTCCACCACAATAGAGGTATGCATAGAATCAAACCAGCATTTTAAATATTTGTCTAACCTGTTATTCTTCAAATAGAAGCTATTTTATGATGACTGTGTTTCTCAGAGAAAACTTCTTTTTTAATATAGTAAGGATAGCAAGTCATAACTATTATCTCACCGCTTCCTAGTACTAACATATGTACATCGTACTGTATAAATAGTTTGCAGGAAGGATGTGACACAATATTCATAGAAATTCCATTTATTTTACTCACTAGTGATTACGTATATTCACAAAAAACAATATTGTGATATTTATAGGTCAGCTACATGAAATACACAAATATATGTTTATGTTTCTTAATAAAATGTGTCATACCCTTTTAAGCAACTGAATAAAATGGAGGAACTGTATTTTTTTTTTAAATTATTTTCTAACATTTATTCTTTCAAAATACAAAATATAATCTCATAAATAAAAAAGATAATGGAATTGAAATAACAAATGCTTCTTTTCACCCCTAGTTATAGAGTCACAATGTCATGCAAATATACACCACTATTACACATACATGCTTTTCTCCCACATCTACCAAGAAAGGTAGTTACATTTTTGTGAGGTTACCTTCACCTCATAAACATAAGGAAATGACAAAATAAGTGACCCTCCTCAATCTTGAAATAACCTTCATAAATTTCTCCAACCTACACAAAACACAAACATATCTTGTCCATGGCCAAGCTAGTGCTCACCTCCCAACCTTTGGTTGGAAAACCAACCACTCCCAAGCTAGGAGGCAACTATGGGAACCGGGTACAAACAAAACCAAGCAAAACAATATTTACACTCACATGATACACACAAGATTATTTTCACACCCTCCCAAGGGATTTTCACATAACTTTAGAATTCCATCAAGAATCCAAAGTGGGGAATGGAGGGTGGACTACACACTCCATATGGGACTCATAATAATAGCAACAAGAATAAGTCAATATCATACTCCCATCATTTCACATGCAACCCTTCTTTAATGTCTTCTCTTTCTCAAAAACCCATACCACTAAAACCATTTCTACCATTTCACAATTACATATGGGTACTCATACCCTTTTTGAACACCTCCTCTTAAGGAGGGATTAAACTTTCCCATGGAGGTTCCTACTCCATACCATCCCCAACAAGGGACGCTCTACCCAAATTTTGGGTGAGCCTATCCCTATACAACCCTTTTCCCATCACATAAACCACATTCAACAACACAAGAAAACAAGCACCAAAAGCATTTTGAAATAAACCTACAAGCAAAATGCAAGAGATAAAATACAAAGCACATTCTTACATACACATATAATCTTCGAATAGAACATAAAGAAATAGAAACGGTGGTGAATCTACCTCAAAACCAAGCTTAGGGAAGGATGAGTTGAGGATCCAGCCAACTCCACTTCTTCCAAGCTTTTGCCTAAATCTCCTCAACCCCCAAAATTCAACCAAAATCAAGAATGCAAAATGAATCCCCTAACCCTTGCTTTTGAGTTTGTTTTATAGGAACTCAAGTTTGAATTCCTTTGAATAGGGAGCTGACATTTGTCAATCTCCCATTCACTCTCTCGGGCACACTCACCCATATGTGCTCACACATGTGTGAGATCTTGGGATTCTTCCAAGGCAATTTGGAGAAGTGGGAATTGAAAGAGACTAGTCCCCATCCCACTTCCCAAAACCTTATTTTCGTCAAAGCTCTTAAAGGCCTCAAAAAGAGTGCCCAATATTGAGATTGACCAAAGATTTTGAGCTAAAAAGGTACCTAACCCATAGGTACCTGCCCTTGGGACCTTAAACCCATAAAAACACATAAAAAATATCACTTTTCAATCCCCCAAAAGTGCCTAAAAGTTCAAATCCGAGTTTGTCCACTTGGATGGGCAACTCAGCTCCTAGATGGAATGACATGGCAATAAAAATCAATTTCATAACACTCACACTTTACATCACAAATAAAATACATCACATAATGAAACTATAGTCCTTTGAAATGGACTTCAGTTTGGTTTCATTGGTTAAATTACTTAGGGTTCCCAAGGGTCACCTCCAATTTCCATTGGCCATGGAAAGTGTACCTACACACTTGATGTAAACGTTAATCCATTTGAGTAAATCATATTCATATAAAAATAAAACTATTGCATTCAAAAAAGTTTCATAATTTACATAGCATAAAGATCCAATAACATAATTGACAAGTCATTAGCCACCTATCTTATCCCATTTTCATTAGCCATAATTTTCATACTCATCTAATTGCAACATGATTGGTTCACATCACTTGTTTCATTCATTCATGATTGAGTTTCTAGATTCAAATTAAACAAACTCAATAGCCAATATAAATTAATCAATCATCATAATCAAATTACTAACCATGTGGCATAACCAAAATCAAATCATCATATGAAATTAAACATTTAAATATCATGTCATTCAATGGCATAAATAGGCATAGACAATAACCAAACTCAAAATAATCCAAGTACCAGATGTAGCATAGGGGTGGGCCTCACATATTACAAGGTTGTTTGAGATATTGATTGCACTTGTATTGTTAGAAAAAGATAAAAATTGATTCATCATACACTACTCTAATATCCTTCAATAATTTCCTTATACATAGCACTCGTGTCTAGTAAGATGTTGCTACAATTTACTCAGCCTTTGCAATAGTTAAAAAAATTGAATCTTGTTTCTTTCTTAGACATGACTCCAATCTACATCCAAGAAAGAATGCACCACCACTTGTACATTTTCTATAATCTACACAATCATCCCAATTTGAATCTGTGTCAGTACTCAAAGTGAAATTACTATCCCTTGGTTAGCACAAGACAAAATTCAAAGTGCCCTTCAAGTATCTAAATATACTCTTCGTTTCTACAACATGTGATTCTCTAGGCTCTTCTTGAAATCTAGCCACATGAAAAAGTACATGCATGATCTACAGTCTAGTAGCAGTTAGATATAACAATCCACCAATCATCCTTAGGAGATCCATCATTCTTGATCAACTTACAACTAGTAAGGGTGGTCCCACAATAATGCTTACAATTTTTGGCCAACCAGGAATCCATAATGGCTAAACCCCAAGGAATTTGAAGATGATGCAAAATAGGGATTTGTGAAATTTTGTTTTTTGATTCTAAATATATTTTTTTCAAAATGTTTTGAATCATATTGCTCTAATTTTTCAATCTCCTTTGAAAACTAGTTTTTAATAGTAAACACCATTTTTAAAGAGTGACTTTACTAGCTAACACATAATATTTTTTCTATGAAGTATAAAATTCTTTTTTTTTTAAATTTAGATTTGTAACTACGATATCTAGTGCATGGAATCGGTTTCATAGAATTTCATTGTATATTTTTTTCTTAATTAAGTTTGAAAGTAAAACCAGTTATAATTTAGAAATGATTTATTGGCTAAAACATAACTTTTTTTGTATGTATCAAAATTAAATTTTGTTGTTTTTTTTGGATCAAGGACATAAATATCTAGTGAATATATATAATCTACTATTTTTCCACATGTGAAGAATGAAGAGATTGATTTTTGGTGGAAAACCTACATTCACTAGAAATAAAAAATAAATATAATAATATTGTTCAATTTATTGAAAATTATACTTTTTGGGAAGCTTATAATAAGGACTACATATTTACAAAAAAATAAAATTAATTAATTCATTTTATCTCCAAAAATGTAAATCAAAAGACATTTTATATCAGCATTTTGATAGGTGTAAAGGAGACTTTGTTATAGGCAAGGTTTAAAACTAGTAGGGTTATATCTGAGGGGGTTGGATCTAAGGTATTTTTATGAAACCCCCTTCAATTGGAATCCTTTAAATGAAACATTTAAAGGCTTAAATCATTATATTTTCTAAAACTATCTAATTTCAACAAAAAACAAGATCACCCATAACCGTAGGGGCACATATAGGTTTAGAGTCTTCCATTCAAAACTTCTTCAATATTTTTTTGACATACTTTGATTATGAAATGAATATACCTTTTTTTGTTTGATTGATTTGTATCCCAATGAAGAATTTCATCTCCCCAAACATAGACATCCCAAACTTATTTTGCATTTCTTCTATAATAAGTTTACACATATAGATTCATTACCTCAAAAATTTATGTCATCAACATGCACAACCACAAACAAGATTTGAAATTTTTCAACTTTAAAGTAAAGATTATTGTTTGTGGTATCTTTATTAAATTATTTTTATATAAAATAATTATCCAACCTTTCATACCAAGCTCTAAGAGCTTGCTTCAATCCATATAATACATTATTCAAGTTGTAAACCATATTTGGTTTGTCTTATAACTGAAATCCTTCTTGTTTTTCCATGTATACCTTTCCCAATTCTCCATTCAAGAAAGAAAATTTCACATCTATTTGATAAACTTTAAAGTTCTTATGTGCTACAAGATCTAGAAACATCCTGATAGATTCCATTCTTACCACCAGAGCAAATATCTCCTCAAAATATATTCCTTCAACTTGTCAGTAGCCCTTACACACAAGTCTTATCTTATTTCATACCCGTTTTCCATTCTCATTCAATTTATTTCTAAACACCCGCTTAGTTCCAATTATGTTCTTATTGAAAGGTCCTAGGACAAGTGCCCAAGTTTGATTCTCTTAAATCTCTTGTAGTTCTTCTTTCATATCCTTTATCCAATGTTTATCATTACCTACCTCAATCACTATTTTAGGTTCAAATTAATAAATTAAAGTAGAATTTACCTCTTTTTCACCAACTATCCTTCTTGTCAACACACCTTTTCTTTTATCTCTAATGAAATGTTCTTAAAAATGATTTCTCTACACATACTTAGGGGTTCTAGGGGTCTTTTCTAGAGCTTCCTCCTCTTCAGACTATACTTCATTTCCCTTAGCCTTTTCTTTTTCTTTGCAAATAGGCTCATATGGTTCATATCCATCTATCACCACTAATTTTTGAAAATCTTCATCAACCTTGACACTTGCACTCTCAACAATGTTTCTTTTCTTTGTAGCATGAACAAGCTTTTCTTTTAGTAGAATATGTAAAGAAGATTCCTTCATCAGAGCTTGTGCATAAAACGTTCCTAATACTTCTTCATCTCTTTTGCTATAATATTTTCTTCCAAATAATCTAAAGTAATTGACAGTAGGAATCCTTTTGCTTGTACTTTGTTACGTATATAGACAACAATATTAATTTCTCCTCTCTATTAGAATTTTGGTAGGTTAGCATCCTTCATCATAGTTCTTGTACCTTCTTGAATAGTCCTATTTTTCTTTCAACCAGTCTATTTTTTTGAGGAGTCCTAGGGGCATACGAGTGCCTCTTTAAGTGATGATTCTCACAAAACGTGTTAAATTCATTGGAGGTAAACTCCCCACCTTTGTCAATCCCCAAAAACTTTATTTTCATATCCATTTCATTCTCAATCATAACATTAAATGCTTTGAACCTGAAAAGAAGAAAATTGTGGGCTCCTCTCTCTCGCTTCTAGCATTTTGGACCCAAAATAAGAGAGGTCAAATTTGTCTTACTCTTCACTTAAGAAAAGCGCTTGAGATTTCAATGCAAAGGATATTGAAATATGGAAAAGTGACTATTCTATGGAATTGAATGATTTCAAATGAGGGGTTCACCACCAAGTGTAAACTTGGAAAAGACAATGAGCTGCAAAACACAATTTGATATGCAAAGTGATGTAGAAAGATGAAAAAAATATAGTAAAAGACTATGAGACTGAAAGTGTGCACCTAGAATATTGAATAAGCAATGATGGAGGTCTAGATCACTGAAAAATCTACTATTAAAGCTAACTAGGACTCATTCACCAAGTTGGGAAAATGAGTCTTGTTTTTGATAAAATTTACTAGAGTAGGTTTCAGCTAAAAGGGTCTCCAGATCTATGAGAATCTTGATCAAGCCTATATATTGGGACTCATTTGGAAATAGTTGTGAATTAGTCCACTTCTACCTTTTTGGATGTTTTGAACTATATTTTGTGTCTCTCAATCTTCTCTACTCTTTTTTCCTAGTTTATGGTTCTAAATCTATAAAATACCACCTATAGGTCTTCTCCAAGGCTTGATGACAACTTTGAAAACTTTAGGATTAGAAAAAAATTCTCCAACTTTGATTCTTGACAAATCTGCAACCTAGCCCTTGAAATCAAACACAAGAAGAGGGGAAAATGTAGTGGGGTTAGAGAATAGGGGTTTGCCTTGGTAAAACCCCTTGTTGGTAAATAAACCTTGAAATGAAAGAAAATGTAAAGGGAGAATGATGAATGAAAAAAAGATAATGTTGCAACTAACAAAACCCTACCAACAAGGTATTGCAATGTTGCAATGGATGTGATCTTTGATTCTTTCTTGAATTATGTTGATCTTGAATGCAATGATTGCTTGAATCATGGACTCTACATCACAATTTTTAGCACAATAACAAACATGAAGAATGAAATCTTTCACATGATGACTAATGCTCTTGAATTCTTGATAATATGCACTTGAATACCTTGAATTATCTTTCTTAAATGCTCTTATTAACTAAATTTTCTATAAGGGTAAGTGCACCAAGATGGTTTCCAAAATGGGGACTTAAGTGAACAGCTTTTTTCTGAAATAAGGAAATACTGACCTTGGACATGAAATTGAGGATACTTAGACTAAATTTTTTGAGATGGAACAAAAAGAAGGATTCAAGTGCTCCAAGTCTAATTTCTAAACTACTAATTTATCTTGAAAATGATTGAGATTAAGGGGTTCAAACGAGGGATGTACACAAATTGGTGTTGTTTTTGTCAAAAAAACATAACATAGCAACTCTTGTACGACCCTCGTACAGTGAACTTTTTTTTAGTATTTTTAAAATTGCAATGGTCAGAAGTTAGCTAACAGTATGTAGTTGATGCACAATTTTTCTAATAATTTTTTTATGAATATTTGATTTTTTACTAATTTGCGAAGTGGACATATCCTGAAAAATAGAATTTTGGCCGTGCTACCCCTACAAATTTTGGAAACTAATTGATTTGTTTTTTTTGTAATCTTTTAATTTTGTAGAATGGAGTCTAGTTTCTAAAAATGTAATTTATTTGAAAAATTGATGAACGGTTAATTTATAACAAAAAAAATACCAAACACTTCTTTTTGGCAAAAAAAAGAGATATAGATAAAATAAATTATGGATGAAAGATTTAACATTTTCAAAAAGTGAAAAAAATTACATCGTTGGATAGCTAAGAGATAACCCAACATTACCCATGTGCTCGATTTTTTTGATATTGAACTATGTGCAATCCTCATGATGAGCATGAACTCGATTATGAGAAATATGGTGGATTTTTTAAAAACACGTCTCTAGTCGTTGGGAATGCCCTTCAAGCCTTTGGGTTGGAATTTGAAGGCAATACCAAGCTTAAAGTTCGGTAATTCTCAAAGCAAGATATAACGCGAGCGCGCTATAATGAGAGCATGTTATAACGCACTCACATTATATCTCACTTTTGACATGGTTTTTGCTTCTGCGGGGAACATGTCTACTAGCACATTATGCGAGCATGTTATAACGCGTTCGCGTTATATCTCACTTTTGACATGGTTTTTGCTTCTACGGGGAACATGTCTACTAGCACATAATGCGAGCGCATTATGTCTTACTTTATGTTAAATGCTAATATATTTTTATGTACATGCATGTATGTATGCTTGTATGGATGTAAGATTATATTTGCAAATGTATTATTCTTGTATGTATGCATTTATGCATTTCTTTAGATGAAGGGAGAATTTAGAGAGAGTCTAGAGAGATGGAGTGGGGGTCGACGTTAGAGTTTAAGAGAGAGGGAGTGGGAGAGAAGGGGATGGATTGAGGGGGAATTAGCTAGGTAGGGTGGGAGGGATAGAGGGAGGGAGAGAGAGAGAGGGGGGGTTAGAGGGATAGAGGGAGGGAGAGAGAGAGGGGGGTCAGAGAGAGAGAATTGATGAAGAGGGAGAGAGAGAGAGGGGGGTGGGAGAGAGAGAGAAAGACAAAGAGAAAGAGAGGGTTATGTAGGTAGGGTGTGAAAGGAAGAGACTTGAGAGTGTGAGAGGGAGAGACTTGAGAGATAGGTAGTGAGAGGGAGTGAGAGAGGGTGGCAGGGATTAATTGAATGAGAGGTACACAGAAAGAGGGAGATGGTACATTGAGACAATTAGAGAGGGTGAGAGGGAGGGAAGGAGGGAGAGGTGAGATGTATAGATAGAGAGGAAGCGATAGGGGTTGAGGGTATAGGGTTGATGGTTTCTAGGGTATTAGGGTTTAAGGTTTGAGGGTTGATGGAATAGGTTTGATGGTAGAGGGTATTTGGTTGATGGTATAGGGTAGAAGTTCTAAGGTTTAAGCGTTTAGGGTTGAAGGGTTTGGGGTTAAGGGTTTAGGGTTAAGGGTTTACTTGGTTGAGGGTAGAGCGTTTAGGGTATAGTTTTGAGGGTATATGGTTGAAGGATTAGGTTTAGGGTCCAATGTAAGGGGTAGAGGGTTTAGGGTTTAAGGATTGAGGGTTGAGGGATTAAGGGTTGAGGGATTAGGGTTTAGGGTAGAGAGTATTGGGTTGATGGTAGAGGTTAGAGGGTAGAGGGTAAACGGTTTAACAATTTAGGGTTTAAGGGGTTAGGATTGAGGGTCGAGGGTTTAGGGTTGAGTGTTTAAGGGTTTAAGAGTTGCGGGTTTAAGGGTCAAGAGGGTTGAGGGATTAGGGTAGAGAGTTTCCTAAGTCAGTTTGAGGGTTGGGGGATTAGGCTTGAGGCTAGAGGGTATAGGATTGGCGATAGAGGGTTTATGGTTAGGGTTTAAGGGTTTAGGGTTTAGGGATGAGGGATTAATAGGTTATAGAGTAGAGGTTATAGGAGTTGAGGGATTAGGGTTTAAGGGTTGAGGGTTGAGCAATTAAAGTTTAAGGGTTGAGGGTTGAGGGTTGAGGGATTAGCCTTTAATGGCTAAGGGTTCAAGGATTAAGAGGGTATAGGGGTTGAGGGATTAGGTTTAAGGGTTGAGGGTTGAGGGTTGAGGGATTAAGAAGGTATAGGGGTTGAGGGATTAGGGTTTAAGGGTTGAGGGTTGAGAGTTGAGGGATTCGAGGGTATAGGAGTTGAGGGATTAGGGTTTAGGGGTTGAGGGTTGAAGGATTAAGGTTTAAGGGTTCAGGATTCAGGGTTCAGGGTTGACAAATTATGAGGGTATAGGGGTTGATGGATTAGGGTTTAAGGGTTGAGGGATTAAGAGGGTATAGGGGTTGAGGGATTAGGGTTTAAGGGTTGAGGGTTGAATAATTAAGAGGGTTTAGGGATTAAGAGGGTTGAGGGATTGAGGGATTAGGATTTAAGGGTTGAGAATTGAGGGTTGATGGATTAAGAGGGTATAGGGATTGAGGGATTAGGGTTTAAGGGTTGAGGATTTAGGGTTTAAGGATTGATGGTTGAGAGTTGATGGATTAAGAGGGTATAGGGGTTGAGGGATTAGGGTTTAAGGGTTGAGGGTTGAGGGTTGAGGCATTAAGAGGGTAGAGGGGTTGAGGGACTAGGGTTTAAGGGTTGAGTGTTGAGGGTTGAGGGATTAAGAGGGTATAGGGATTGAGGAATTAGGGTTTAAGGGTTGAGGGTTGAGGGTTGAGGGATTAAGAGGGTATTGGAGTCAAGGGATTAGGGTTTAAGGGTTAAGGGATTAAGAGGGTTTAAGGGTTGAGGGATTAGGGTTTAAGGGTTGAGGGATTAAGAGGGTTTAGGGGTTGAGGGATTAGGGTTTAAGGGTTGAGGGATTAAGAGGGTATAGGGGTTAAGGGTTGAGGGATTAGGGTTTAAGGGTTGAGGAATTAGGGTTTAAGGGTTGAGAGATTAAGAGGGTATAGGGGTTGAGGGATTAGGGTTTAAGGGTTAAGGGATTAAGAGGGTATAGGGTTATAGGGTTGAGGGATTAGGGTTTAGCATTGAGGAATTAAGAGGGTATAGGATTTGAGGAATTAGGGTCTAAGGGTTGAGGGTTGAGAGATTAAGAGGGTATAGGGGTTGAGGGATTAGGGTTTAAGGGTTGAGGGTTGAGGGTTGAGGGATTAAGAGGGTATAAGGGTTGGGGGATTAGGGTTTAAAGGTTGAGGGTTGAGGGTTGAGGGATTTAGAGGGTATAGGGATTGAGGGATTAGGGGTTGAGGGATTAGTTTTTAAGGGTTGAGGGATTAGGGTTTAAGGGTTGAGGGATTAAGAGGGTATAGGAGTTGAGGGATTAGGGTTTAAGGGTTTTGTTGGGTCTCAAAAATGTAGGTTTGAACCACGAGAGATTGACAAGCTATCACAACGCTTTTGGTCAATGTACAAGGCCAATTGATGCAATTGTACCTTCTTCTCTTTAGGTTCTGCTAGACCAAGGTGGGTGAACCTAATGAATTATGTAGATTGAAATGTGTTTCCTAATGTGACAATCTGCCCACAATGGCAAAGGTGGTGGATAGATGAAAATATATACTACTACCCCTACTCCTACTATACAAATGAAAGGTTTTGAAAGAATTGATTGATATGAAATTTTATCTCTGGGTTGAGGCAGATCAGTGCCTTTTTTGCACATGGACAATGGAGTTAAGAATATTAAGAACTGAAAGTATTTGCCTCTCTGTCATAATTCAAATTGCTAGGCACCTTAAAAAATGAAATTATATGACTAACAAAAAACCTCATTGATTTATGACTTGCATAAATAAGGTTGGTATGTTTTCTTATCAAATTCTACTTCAACTATCCAAAAGAAATCCTAAATCACTGTGATTTACTTGAAGGAATTTAATTCTGGCTTGCAGATACCAACAAATAAAATCATACAAATGAATCTGACATATGCTTGATATATTGATTTAAAAGATCAAAGAACTTCAAGTTGGAGACAATTAAATAAGAAATATATATTATTGCAACACAACAATTAACAACAGTAAGGTTTCAACAATTCAAAATAATCTCTCCATTGATCTATTTCACAAAAGGTTTGTACATGATTTCCATCCTAGTCCCTTACTGGAAAAATCTAACTAATGACCCTCTAATCCCTGAATTTCCTCCCTTTGCAACTAATTTTTGAAATATTTATACAAAAAATTTGAAGAGACACAACCCTTCACTTTCTCTAACAGAGATCTTAAATATTTAATTATGTTGCCTCTCAGCAAATTAAATATTTTTACAATAGTCGAGCTTTAATTTTAATCTAATAATTTACTCGCTTTTAATATTTCACTTTATGCCCTTATTGCTCCTCACATTTCATTTCTCAAAGCTTCCCATGTCTTTACCGCTCTACCGTGGTCCCACATTCTTCATCCCACGGTATCGCGGTGCCTGGCACTTTCTATCACCTCCATGGTCATCTTCGCTCACTGCAATGATTACTCCATGTCTACCATGCTACTGCGGTCTCCATTCCAACCTGCCACATACCGCGGTAGATGCTACCTCTGCCTGTGACTAACACTTTACCGTGCTACTGCAGTCACTATTCTGATCCCCAGCGGTACCGCAGTGACCATCCTCAAATCATTTGCTCTGTTGTTGGCTGTTGACTTACCGCTATCACTGCAGTCTACCCAGCTAATTCCTGTGGTACTATGGTAATTGCTACCTATGCTTTCTATTGACCGCTACCACGGCCACCGTGGTCTGTGGTTTAACCGCGTGCAGTACCGTGGTGAATACTTTATGCCTACCTATTAAACCGCTACTGCCATACCACAGGCCCCTTTGTGGGAGGCCACAGTAAGGTGGTAAAAACATAGAAATGAATATAAAGGCAATGGTAAAAGATGTAAACATATCTTAAAAGGTAATGAATGATTTTTAAAATGGAGAGATAGGAAAATGATGGGTTTAAATGAGAATAAAACCTCAGGTTTTTATGGATTTTTATTTAAATTTGTGAGAAAACCTTATGGTTTTAGATGGAAACAATTAGTTCTAACAGTGGCTCCATCTGGAGATGAATGATTGTGAGATCATTGCAAGGATCCAGAATTCTATGGTAGAGCAGACCATGCTATTGATAGAAAATGATATGAAAATGAAGGAAATATCAGATGGAGGGAATGAACAGATGAATGATATGAAACATAGAGCAAATGGAGAAATGGAAAACCTACACTATTGTGCATGGAAAAGAAAATTTTAAAGAGGAATTGCTAAGAATTTTCCATGCACTGGCAATCCTTAATCCTATGTACCTCATTGGTTCAAAAAATCAAACCACAAGGAATGGCCCCAAGCCACCTCGAAAAGACAAACCTGAATAGTGAAATGGATAGGAATTGAAATAAACCATTTTTAGGGTTTAAGGGTTGAGAATTGAGGGTTGAGGGATTAAGAGGGTATAGGGATTGAGGAATTAGGGTTTCAGGGTTGAGGGTATAGGGTTGAGGGATTAAGAGGGTATAGGGATTGAGGAATTAGGGTTTCAGGGTTGAGGGTTTAGGGTTGAGGGATTTAGAGGGTATAGGGGTTCAGGGATTAGGCTTTAAGGGTTGAGGGATTAAGAGGGTATAGGGGTCAAGGGTTGAGGGATTAGGGTTTAAGGGTTCAGGGATTAAGAGGGTATAGGGGTTCAGGGATTAGGGTTTAAGGGTTGAGGGTTGAGGGTTTAGGGATTAAGAGGGATTAGGGGTTGAGGGATTAGGGATTAGGGTTTAAGGGTTGAGGGATTAGGGTTTAAGGGTTGAGGGATTAGGAGGGTATAGGGATTGAGGGATTAGGGTTTAAGGGTTGAGAATTGAGAGTTGAGGGATTAAGAGTGTATAGGGATTGAGGGATTAGGGTTTAAGGGTTGAGGGTTTAGGGTTGAGGATAGGTATAAGGTTGGCCAGTTAGGGTTTTAAGGGTTGAGGGATTAGAGAATTATGGAGTTGAGGATTAGGGTTTAGAGTTGAGAATTGGTATGAGTTGGATTAGGGTTTAAAAGGACGAGGGATTAGGAGGGTTGAGGGTTGAGGGTTGAGGGATTAAGAGGGTATAGGGGTTGAGGGATTAGGGTTTAAGGGTTGAGGGATTAAGAGGGTATATGGATTGAGGGTTGAGGGTTGAGGGTTAGGGATTAGGGTTTAAGGGTTGAGGGATTAAGAGGGTATATAGGGATTCAAGAGGGTATTGAGGGATTAGGGTTTAAGGGTTAGGGATTAAGAGGGTATAGGGGTTGAGGGATTAGGGTTTAAGGGTTGAGGGTGGAGGGTTGAGGGATTAAGAGGGTATAGGGATTGAGGGATTAGGGTTTAATGGTTGAGGATTGAGGTTTGAGGGATTAAGAGGGATTAGGGTTTAAGGGTGGAGGGATTAAGAGGGTATAGGTGTTGAGGGATTAGTGTTAAAGGGTTGACGGATTAGGGTTTAAGGGTTGAGGGATTAAGAGGGTATAGGGATTGAGGGATTAGTGTTTAAGGGTTGAGAATTGAGGGTTGAGGGATTAAGAGGGTATAGGGATTGAGTGATTAGGGTTTAAGGGTTTAGGGTTTAGGGTTGTGGGATTAAGAGGGTATAGGGGTTGAGGGATTGGCGTTTAAGGGTTGATGGATTAAGAGCATATCGGGTTCAAGGGTTGAGGGATTAGGGTTTAAGGGTTGAGTGATCAAGAGGGTATGGGGGTTGAGGGTTGAGGGATTAAGAGGTTTGAGGGATTAAGAGGGTATAGGGATTGAGGGATTAGGGTTTAAGGGTTGAGGGATTAGGATTTAAGGGTTGATGGATAAAGAGGGTATAGGGGTTGAGGGATTAGGGTTTAAGGGTTGAGGGATTAAGAGGGTATAGGGGTTGAGGGATTAGGGTTTAAGGGTTGAGGGATTAAGAGGTTATAGGGGTTGAGGGATTAGGGTTTAAGGGTTGAGGGATTAGGGTTTAAGGGTTTAGGGATTAAGAGGGTATAGGGGTTAAGGGTTGAGGGATTAGGGTTTGAGGGTTGAGGGATTAGGGTTTAAGGGTTGATGGTTTAGGGTTTAGGTCTCTATCTCCCACTCCCCACTTCCCCCTTCTCCCACTCTCTCCCACTCTCCCCCGCTCTCCCTCTCTCTCTATCTCCCACTCTCCCCTCTCTCCCTCCCATTCTATCTCCCACTCTCTGCCTCTCTCTTTCTGCCATTCTCTCCTTCTCCCTCCCTCTCTATCTTCCACTCTCTAAGAAACTCCTATACTCTAAAAAATACACTAAGAAAACTAAATTTCCCATAACGCGCCCGCATTATAATGCGAGCGCATTTTTAGTCCACTAAAACGGTAAAAAATTCTATATACCCCTGATTTGAAGGCCCACAGTCTGCATATTCACTTAGTTCTATGCGTGCTCCGAAAAAAAATATCTGTTTGATGATGTTGTGAAGTGTGCAAGCATATTTTTCACATTCCATCATCTTTTCCATGATCTTTTTACCACCTTTGCATGAAATAGCAGATTTTCCACGTTGAAAGAAATATAATATCAATTGAAGTTTGAATTCCATTGAAAACTAATATACAATTGAAGTGTGGAAGGGAACAAGCTTTTGAACAAGTCAAATTGTTGTGGAGTTTGAAGAAAGAAGAAGCTAAGGCTACATAATTGGGTTGAAATCCATTTGAAAGTCTAGTTTTTAAGGTATGCGAAGTCTTTACAAATTTTCTTTCATTCTATTATGGCTTGCTTTCATTTTTGTTTGTCATTATAACCTTAGGTTGTCAATGCACATTTTAAATTACCAAATTATATACACAATTATTTACACTTGAGAATTACCATTTTACACTTGCCAATTATAGAAATTCAGAACCATTCACAAAAATTCATCCTTTAAGACAACTCCAAGCATCTACCATTCCTCTGAAGGGTCCAAACACCTTCCAATATCTCTACACAAACTAATGCAATACAAAGGAAGAAATCAACACGTTTCTTGCCACATTTTTTCAACTATATTTCCCTTCACAAAACATTTGATTCGTATACTCAAATTAGCATTAAGAGTTCCCAATTCCTTAAGGACCTTCAAAACACCTAGAAAATCTTGAAAATAACTGATTACAATCAACTAGGTTCCTCAAAACATCAACCAATGATTATGTCATTCACAAGTTGTTTAATTAGGTCTCAAAACAAGATAATTTCTAGGTCTTAGGACCTTACCCACTCAACTAGGCTTCCAATACAAAAACCCCCATTTTTCAAAGCAAAGAGGGAGGGTTTATAGAAACTCCTATACCCGGGCCTTCCCAGACCATTCCAAAGCATCAAACATCTTCAAAATACCCTGCACAAGGTCAAAATTTCATTACATAGACCACCCCTTCAACAATTGATGGGGAGTCTTATCTTTCAAGAGCAATCTTGGTCTTCCCAAGACCTATTCTTTGGTCTTCCTAGGGTATTCCTCTCTACCCTACTTAGGGATCCCTCCGAAACCCCTCTCACCTCATAAGACTCTCCACCAATTTCAAATTCTTCACCATTGCTCTCAATTCACCACTAAGCTTCCGTGGGCTCCATAATGACCCAAAGTGTCCTAACCACTCCAAAGGCTAGGAAAGGGTATTCTCACTATCCCCTTGTTGATTTTACTCCTCATTGATCCATCTCATAGGATTCATTTACCTTGTGCCCATCGCTTTCTTGGAAAACCCAATTTTAGGCCTTGTAGCCTTTTGCCCAATTAAGCCTCCTAGAACCCATTTTCTTGGCTTTTCTCAAAAACGGTCTTAACAACCCCCAAATATTTTTATAGATTCTTTCTAGTGGTACCATAGGCTTCAAGATTTACTAGGTTTTTAGTCTCTTTGGAATCCGTACATAGGACTGTCCTCATACCCCCTATTTTCAAGGGTTTCGAGGGTTTTGGCTCCTTTTTCCAACTTTGAGGGCTTCAATGACCTCCCCAACTCTCCTCCTTGCACACACATGTCTGGAATACATGTTACCATACTCTCTTTCTCTTTATTTTCACAAACTAGTCCATTTATCATCTTTCTTTGTTGTTTTCCTCTCCAAGCCACTGGCCAGAATGCACTTGCGCTCACCTAATTCTTGATGAATTCACCATTTCCCCTGAAAACCAAGACACCAAACACCATATGTACATTGTAAAAAAATTCCCCTAATTGATTCCAAGTGGCCATGGTAGGCTTGCCATAGGAATTCAAGTGGGGATCATTATTTCCAAAAACTGGCCTGAACCGACTATGAGACCAAAAACTCTAAAAACTTGCAAAATAGAAAGAAATTGAACTAAATGGATAATATAATGCTTCAAATAATAATTAAGTGACACAATTGAAAGACTCAAAGAATTAGACATGTCCTTTCAATCCATTCTTGACTGGATGAAGGCACAAAAACATAAATTCAATGAAATTTGCACTCTTCCAACTCACAAATTCCCCTTCCAAAACTCCAAATCGTACAATAGATTTCCCACATGCTGAATTAGGGTTTTTCTGACCTTATATACCTTTCTCCCATGTGATAGGACCCTTCGGTCTGGCTTAGAGCATCATTAATGCGCTTTTCCCACTTTTAGGACAAATTGCCAAGTCTACATGGACTAATTTGCCTAATTTCATCATTCAGGCTTCTCCAAACTTCAAGGCTCTAGAATACCCTAAGTTTTACTTAACTCACACATCAAAAACACTATTGGTACTTTACATCATAGTCCTTATTCCCTTGGTGGTTGGCTAGAACCACCTACAAGCCAAAATTGCCAAGATCTTCCAAAAGACCTTTAAGGTGCTCCTGCACCAACAATTTTTCAAAATAACTTCCTGGTTCCTCAAATTCTCATGGAAAAGTGCTTGTTTGAGATAAGAACCACATATCCTATTGTCATTAGTTTCATTCCAAGGCATGTTAAACAATAAAAGACCCTACTTTTGTACACGATGATTGTAAGTATTATTTAAATGAAGCCTGCAATGACATATATTTTTCAATTATCTTGAATGGATACATTTTTTAGGAACTAGTATTTGTCTCATTACAATGGTACAGAAAAAAATTATCCGCCATGCCAAAGAAAAATACAAAGAGGAAACTAACAAACAAAGAGAATGAAACCTTGAAAGAAAAGGATAGAGTTCAAGTGCCGGCATATCGTGAAAAGAAGAAATTGGAAATGATTGATGAAAAAAACCCGATTGTAGAGGAACCTCGACCGTAAAAAAGAGAACAGGAATTGCCAGCACAAAAGGCACGAATGCGAAAGCATCATCGTAAGATTGATTCAGATACCGTAGTTGGAGACACACCCTCTATTACAAGTGAATATGAAGGGACACCGTTAAGCACAAGCGAATATGGAGGGACACCATCTAGCACAAGTGAATATGGACATACACCATCTACTGCAAGTGAATATGGAGGGACACCATTTACCGCAAGTGAATATTGTTAGACACCATCCAACACATCTCAAGTTGAGAGTACATCATCACTCAAAATTGATGAAGAAGGTATGCCATCATTCCCATGTGAACCTCGAGGTATGTCTTCTTCTCCACCATCGATCGAAGGAATGCAATCTAGCCCACCTCAATTAAATATTGATGAAATTCCTAGTGTTGAGATGTATGTACCTAGGAGAACACCACCAAGAATTTTGCTTAGAAAGCCAAAGTATTTGATTAATATTGATGATGATATTTTGCAGCACATGAAAGGTAAGATTTCAACATGCACTTGTAGAAGATATGCTGATAAGATTTGGGAACGATTCTTTGAAAGGCTAAATGAGACTGCAAGATGTCAACTATTTGTTGAAATGATGTGGGGGGTAAAGTATAGGAACATCATGAAGACTCTTGGGTCGAGAACATCGAATGCATGGAGTGAAGACAGTATTGTGAAGAATCTAATGGATGCTTATGAGAGTGTGGGTAAGACCTCATGCTCAAAGGATAGTAATGTCACCCGATGTGTCATTACATAGACTTTGGTAAGTTGTCAAACAAAGAGAGCTCGCCTAATTAAAAAGACTAGTGAAAAAATGGGAATTAGTAGAAAGACTTTATCAAGAGCCATTCAAAGGTGGAAAAGAATTGAGGGCAATGATACAAATGAATTATGGGCATCCTCGGGGAGACTGTCACGAAAAGATAAAGAAGTTGTCAAAGCCTTGAGAACACTAATTGAAGAGTATTGGAAGAATAACACAAGGCCATCTCCAAATCAAAAGGATGTGGTAAGAAGGAGAATCGGTAGTCGGAATTGTGAGCCACATCCAAAGCATTTTTTGGATATGACTCAAACCCAACTTTTTCAGAAATTTGAAAATGATTATCCTCAAATTAGTATTTCTCAAATATTTTTTGGACTGCTTAAACCCTTTTATGTCAAGATAAATCACACACACACTACTTGTTGTTGTAGACTACATATTGAATTTTCTAACCATTATGATGTTTATCATTCTATATGTTTAGATTTGCATACTAACGATGTTTTGCAGGATTGTGGCATAGAAGCCTCACCAAAATCTTCAAGAGAGTTCTTATCAAAAAATTTATGTGAAATAGAGGATGACCAGATATTCTATAGGACAACATGCTTGGATGGTTCATGTGAGCGTTGCGGTGGCTTCCAGCGTATGCCAGTATGTCAACATATGGAAAGCACATATGAGGTGGGCCAAAAACTAGTAGAGTTCGGGAAGTATAAAATAGTGGCATATGCTACAAAAGATGGGTCTCAAGGAAAAAGGTGTGATTTGGTTATTGAGAAGATTCCAATGTACAAATTTATGACCACATTTTTGTGACAGTATACTGTCTGAGTATGCAATGCATACCCATAGAGCCCGATGGTTGGACACGCAGTTCAAGCTATGCAAGGACACCTTTCTAGTTAGAAGCATAGTATCCGTGGTTGACTTCGCACAAAACTACACTCTACAGCCACAACATGAGGTCCAGTCACAATATTACAACTCCACACAAGTTTCGATATTTGTGCACATAGCATTCATTCATGCATTTGATAGTACAAATGAGCAAAGGAAGGTATTGAGGGAGTACCACTTTTATATTTTTGATGATCACACACATTCTCCAGAGTTCATGCAAGGTTGCTTCCAGATGTTCTACAATGGTTTGGCTCAGAGGGGCATAGAATACGATCAACATATAATATGGTCTGATAATTGTGCAGCATAGTTCAAGAACTCGCGCATGTTCTACTAGTTGTGTAGGATGCATGTCATTATAGGTGTTCAATATATGTGGAACTTTTGTGAGGCTAGACATGGAAAGGGGGAGCATGATGGTGTAGGAGCATGCGTGAAAAGAGCATTAGTAAGTGAAGAGTTAAAGTATAAAGATAGTACAAAGTTGACAGATGCAAAATCAATCATCGAGTGGTGTAATACTTTGATGGGTCCAGGTAATGAAGGTACGTCTTCAGTTCGTAGATTTTTTTTGTTGATGGATGATAATAACATTTCACCATATGAAGACTATTGTACACTAATAGGATCGAGTGAGGTACACTCTTTCCTTAGCTGAGATACAGGTTCATGGAGTTTCGATACACGAAAGATGGCATGCTTTTGTTCTTCATGTACAATGCAAGACTAGAATGATTGTGAGTTAGGGGAGTGTGTTGACAGATGGTTCACAAGTTATATTAGCCCACTTCACATGTATCACCCTCCGATGGCATTGGAACTAACACAGATAGAATCATCGGTCGACTTTGACCACATATTAGATCTATTTCAAAGAGGTGATATATCTACTTTCTTAGTTGTTGAAATTTCATATCGTTAGATCTTACTTTGTACTATATTCATAATGTTGACAAATTTCAAGAGATTTTTTGCACATATCAATGTAGGGCATGTTATGCAGTTATTGCAGATGAAGACAATGAAAAGGGAACAAACTATTACTTGTGTCGTTGTGTTGAGACAAAAAAGAAATTGGAGGCCCTAGTTATAGATGGAGAAAACATTGAATACCCTACAAGGTCAGTTGTGGTTACTGGAACATGGCTTAGAAGGTACCCACATTCAAGTGTTAAACATTGGCTATTTCAGGACTTTGACATGCATCGTAAGATTCTTCATTACTCTAACCTTGTCGTGGCATCCAATGTTCATTTGACCAAATATGGGGGTAGACCTTTGAACAAGACGTTATGGAAGGTCCGTGAGTCTGACCATGAGGCAATACTTGACACAATAAAGAGTAGAGTAGACCCGGATGGTTCGTTGGATTAATTTGTAAGTATATTCACATTGGTTCTTATTAATTTATACTTGTATGCACATTAATTTTTTTGATGCCAATGCTATCATCTTCTTTTATAGTGATTGGTGTCCCCTTGCAAAAAATGCAGATATATGAGCCATCCAAGAGAATGTCAACCACAAAAGCAATGCAACATCGTTATTTTGATGCCTGCATGCAACATCGGTAAGTGCCTTCCATCTATTTTTATTTCATTTCCATTTTGGATGCTCTTTATTTTTCTCTTTTACTTTGCATATTTGTAAGTAAACTACTAAGGGTTGATTGATCTTTCGTTGCAGAAAATGCTGATTTAAGAGCCATCAAAGAAAATCTCAGCCAAAAAAGCAATGCAACATACTTATTTTGATGATTTTGATAATTCTCATTTTCGATTTCAAGCCATTGTAAGAGAGCATGTGAAGCTTAGTGAGGGAATCTCAAGTTACTCATTTGAAGTTAACCTCATGATGAGCACCTATGATGTAGACATTTAAAGAGAATCTTGAATGTATGAGTGACATTGTAAAATATTTGAGAGAACGAAGTACCAGAGGCATTGTAATAAGGTTTAATTACATAATGAGATATACTCAAATATTGCAAGGTTTAAGTTCATGTTTGGTGTAGTAGCACCTTGTTCTGTAAATGCCTTGAGTAGGAAAATTTGTAAACTTTGAATTTTGAAATGTAAACAATTTGTACATATTTTTCTACAAGTCATGTGACAAAGCGGATTGTTCCAACACGTTCGAATAGGTATTTTTATGCTAGACATGGTCTCTTTTCACACCGAAACACATAGAATCGGTCTGAGCTATGTTCCACCAGATCGATCCCTTAAGGGTCCAAAGTGCAAACTGACTGCAAACTTCAGCATGCTAGTACTCGAATACCATGACACTTAGAAACTTCTCATCTAATCCCATAGAAAGGTGTTGGGCCCCTCTAGAGAAACCTCTCTCAGTTTTGGCTATCTTGGAGTGGTTTTCTCATGGCGGCGGATTTTCACTTGATGGAAAAGGTGTCAAATTCAAGCTATGTAAAGTTGCAAAGTGGTGCAACTTTCACTCTGCAACTTGTGTGACCAAGCAGACTATTCCAAAATGTTTGAATATGTATTTTTACACTACTCACAGTCCTCTTTTGCATCGAAACACATGGAATCGCTCTGAGCTATGTTCCACCGGATCGATCCCTTAAGGGTCCAAAGTGCAAAATACCTACAAACTTTAGTATGCTAGTACTCAGATATCGTGACACTTAGAAACTTCTCATCCAATCCTACAGAAAGGCATTGGGCCCCTCTAGGAAAACCTCTCTCGGTTGTGGCTATATTGGAGTGGTTTTCTCATGGTGGCATATTTTCACTTGATGGAAAAGGTGTCAAATTCAAGGTGCAAAGTTGCAAAGTGGTGCAACTTTTACTCTGCAACTCGTGTGACAAAGAGGACTATTATAACACATCCAAATAGGTATTTTTATGCTAGGCATAGTTCTCTTTCACACTGAAACACGTGGAATCACTTTGAGCTATTTTCCACTAGATCGATCCCTTTAGGGTCCAATTTACAAAATGCCTGCAAACTTTAGCATGCTAGTAATCAAATACTGTGACAATTAGAAATGTCTCATCTAATCCTACAGAAAGGAGTTGGACCTCTCTCGATTTTGGCTATTTTGGAATGGTTTTCTAATGGCAACGAATTTTCACTTGATGCAAAAAGTGTAAAATTAAAACAGTGCAAAGTTGCAAAGTGGTGCAACTTTCACTCTGCAACTCGTGTGACCAAGTGGATTGTTCCAATACATCCAAATAGGTATGTTTATGCTAGGAATGGTCCTCTTTTGTACCAAAACACATGGAATCGCTCTGAGCTATGTTCCATCGGATTGATCCCTTAAGGGTCCAAAGTGCAAAATCACTGCAAACTTCAGCATGCTATTACTCAGATGCCATGATGCTTAGAAACTTCTTGTCTAATCCTATAGGATTTTATTGTGCCTGTCTACAAAAACCTCTCTCGGTTTTGGCTATCTTGGACTGGTTTTCCAGTGGTGGCGGATTTTCACTTGATGGAAAAAGCATCAAATGCAAGTAGTGCAAAGTTGCAGATTGGTGCAACTTTCATTCTGCAACTTGTGTGACCAAGCGAACTATTCCAAAATGTCCAAATAGGTATTTTTATGCTAAGCATGGTGCTCTTTTACACTGAAACACATGGAATCGCTCTGAGCTATGTTCCACCAGATCGATCCCTTAGGTTGGAGGAGTCTTAAGTTGCTTAAAGCAACAAATTTGAAATGATATTGAATGGCCCACTTAGCACTCATTGCATCTAAGTGATGCTCACAGAGGTGAGGCACTATGCCTTCCCAAGAGGTCACCTATTCTAGTATACTCCAGCTCAAGCGCTTAACGAATTTTTTTTTTCCCCAAGAAGGCACAGTGGAAAAGGAAAAATCCACTGTACTTTTGATGAGTAGAAAGGAATTCCTAAGAGACATGAAGGAGGAAGAAGGATTTTTTTGTGCAATCATGTTGAAGCCAAAGGAGGAGGAGTCACTTAGTTGGCTACCTATGATAGTAGAGGTGAAGCACCTATTGGATCAATTCAGGGATATCATTTGTCAAGGCACACCAGCTACACTACCACATAAGGGGGAAATTAGTCATCAAATTGAATTTGTACCAGGAGCAACATTTCCTAACAAGGCTGCATACAAAATGACACTGGAGCAGAACAAAGAGATAGCAAGGCAAGTTCAAAAAGTTTTGGACCAAGGGTTCATCAGAAAAAGCATAATCCCATGTGTTATTCTAGTGGTGTTGGCACCTAAGAAGGGAGATAAGTGGAGAATGTGTATTGATTCTAGAGCCATAAATAGGATAACCATTAGATATAGGTTTCCTATTCCTAGGATAGAAGACTTAATGGACTATTTAGGGGGTGCTAAGTACTACTCCAAGATTGATTTGAAAAGTGGCTACTATCAGATTAGGATGAAAGAGGGAGATGAATGGAAGTCAGCTTTTAAAACCACAAAGGGGTTATATGAGTGGTTATTAATGCTACAGATGTAAAGGATAGGGCCATGTAAAGTGTTGGCTAAGTATGGATCCAATGCATACAAGGTGGAGTTACCCAAGGAGATGTCCATTTCGCCTATCTTCAATGTGAAGGACTTGGTAAAGTATAAAGCACCAAAAATGGATGAGGAACATTATAGTTCAGAGGTGAGTAATTATGTGGATGAACTCAAGGTACCTGATCAGATCAGACCACAAGAGGACAAGATTCTAGACTAAAGGGTGAAGAAGAAGACTAGGCACAAGACATACATGGAACACCTAGTGAAATGGAGACATCAACTAGAGTCAGAGGCTACTTGGATAGCAGAAAGTGACTCTAAGAAGCATGGAATTAGTGAGGAGCTCTTGACACCACAGGTTCCTTAACTTCTTTGTTGCAGGTGGGAGAATGGTGCAGGAGCACCTTAAGGTCTTTTGGAGAGATCTTTGAAATTTTGGCTTGTAGGTGGTTCTAGCCAACCACCAAGGAAATAAGGACTATGATGTAAAGTCCCAATAGTTTTTTTGATGAGTGAATTGGAAATAGGTTTGTTAGGGGCTTGCGGTTTGGGTAAGTCTTGGACACTCTGAGCATTTTGAGCAATGTTGCCTTGGCTATTTGTCCTAAAAGTTGGAAAATGGCATTAATGATGCTCTAAGCCCAAAACAAGGGTCCTAGCACATGAGAGAAAGGTATATAAGGTCAGAAAAACCCTAATACCTGGGTTGGAGGATTTTTTCCACAAATTGAGACTTGGAGAGTACATTTTTATGATTGGAAGAGAGCAAGTTTTCATTGAATTTCTGTGTTTGAGCCTTCATCTAGTCAAGAATGGATTTAAAGGACTTATCCGATGCTTTGAGTCTTCCATTTGTGTCACTTAGTTACCTTGCGTAGCATTAGATTAGTCATTTAGACCGACTGGTTATCTTTTTGCAAGTTTTTGGTGTTCTTGGTCTCACTGCCGGTTCAAGCCAGTTTTGTGAATAATGAGTCCCACTTGACTTCTCATGGCTTTCCTCTCATGGCCACTTGGAATCAAGTTGGGGAATGTGTAAATAATGTACATATAGGTTCTTGGGTCTTGTTTTGCAGGGAAGGTGATGAAATCATCAAGAACTAGATGAGTGCAAGTGAATTCTGGCTAGTAGCCTAGAGGGGACAACAACAAGGAGAGTTGCTAAATGGATCAGTTTGTGCCAATCAAGAGTATGGGAGTGTAGGAACATGGGATTCGTTTGTGCCAATCAAGAAATCAATGGGTAAAAGGTGAAAGAATCCAATAAGATGGATCAGTGAGAAGACAAATGAACAAAGGGACAACTAGGATACCCTTCCCTAGCCCTGGAGTGGTTAGGACAGTTTGGGTCAGTGTGGAGCCCAAGGAAGCTTAGTAATGGATTGGGAGTGATGGAGAAGAATTTGAAATTGGTGGAGAGTCTTACATGGTGAGAGGAGTTTAGTAGCGATCCCTAAGTAGGGTAGAGAGGAATACCCTAGGAAGACTAGATAATAGGTGTTGGGAAGAGCAAGAGTGCTCTTGAGGGATAGAACTCCCCATCACTTTAGCTCATCAACTGATAAGTAGGAGGTATTTTATACAATGTGTCAAATTGTGATATCGCTATCATGATTCCATTGAGCAGTCATTTGTAGTATTAGATATAGCTCTAGCTTCTATAGTATTGCACATGATTGTAGATAGTTTCAAAGATTTAGATAACATCAATAGTTCACATTACTCAAGAAGGATGAACATCTTAAAGACATTTGTGGAAATCAGGACAAGTAACCTTCTTGTGGACTTAGGGTTGCAATATTTGATCTACAACATGCTCCACCATTTCTTCAGTAGGATCAAGAACACACATAATGAAGGTGTGTTTGTAGCCATGAAAGATTACGGTTGAAAGTATCCAGGAGAGTGATGTTTTATCTCGACCAACCATATCTATACCATGGTTTTTTTGGAAACAAGGATGGGTTCTCTCTTCATCATCATATACATTATTCCTCAATGTGTTCACACCAGTTTTACAAGACTAGGACTCACCTCAGACTTGACAAGCCATATTTTGACTTGGACTCGGGCTCAGAGCCTAGACTCGACAAATAGAAAAACCTAAGAAATTCAAATATTTGTAAGGATTTAAAACTTGTTTCATACACCCTTTAATAAATAAACCTTAAAGACATAATAGCATCATCAAATAGAAATTAGTATGATCCCATACACAAACATACATCAATCACATAAGTATAAGCACAAATTTTAGTTGAAGGAAATAACACATTTAGATATATAAATATTGTGATATTGCTATCAAGATTCAATCGTGTAGTTTTACAAGTCAAACTCATTGACCCATGATTCATTAGTAGTGGTTCACAAGAACCCATCTCTCATGATAATAAATGGTTCATAAGGAGGAAGATAAATCTTCATACATTTCTTCTATCACAAATGAGATAAGTGCTTGGTTTCATGAAGGTCATGAGACAACCATTAATGGAGAGTGGATACATGAAGAAATGATGGAGAATGATAATGGCTTCAAACCTGCTATAAAGGAATTTTTTTTTCATTTCAATGATGCAAGAGGTTTTTGGGTTCACTACCAAAATGAGCCTATGAAGAATGCATGTGAAACTCGTTTTGACCTTGAGGGTGTACTTACTCCATCTCAAGGATCATGCATTGAGGATGACATAGATCAATGCTAGGGCTAACCAATTAATAATTATACATGTGAATAAGTCAAAAATGTACATGTCAATAAGGGAACTACAAGTACTCATAAACACGTAAGCCTCAAAAAGTATACACACGAATACATAGTATACACAAATTAAAACAAAGTATACACGTAAGTTGTAAAGTATACACTTGAATATACATAACCCATATCTATTGAACCATCAATTTAGAATGCAAATATGGACAAGCAACAAAAAAAGATATTTGTATTAACCAAATAGCCATGTAGGCATACATAAATATATGTCGATATAAGTATGAAATATATGTATAAAATAGCCATGTAGGCTTATGAGAATTCCATCTAGGCATATAATGTCAAATATGTCCAATAAAAAATATGTACAAAACTGCCATGCAGGCATACAATAAAGGACTCTGGAATCAAAAGTCATTGCTCTCCATGCCAAGGAAATAAAATTTTCCCTTTCCTTTTCACTCAGATGGCAATAGGTCTATCACTCATTTTTGTTGTGCTCATGGAGTGCTCCTACTACTCCTCCTAGGGTTTAGTTCATGGTGAAGTTTTAATTGTTACAATAAGAAGTATAGACATGAATATATAGAAATTACATTATAAAAAATGATATATTTGACAAAATAATCACTTATAGCCATCTCACGATCTCTGTCCATGAGGGAAATATCCTCATGCCCATGCTCAGGCATGCTCAAACCCTATATAAACCATGCAAATAGACAAAAACTATGTGAATCAATAATGGTTTGATTTCTCACTAACTAACATCTATAACAACAAATATAAATTAAAATTTACTAATTTACCTCATACCTCTTTTGTCAGAGCCATCAAGGATTGTATAGCAGATGTCACAACAATATCCATTGCCCTCGTCACATTCAGAGGTGTATCGTCTCACAACAAATGAAAATAAAACAACAAATTATTTAACGTAATCAACGATGTGCATGTATAAACTACACAAATCTATTAAGTACTTGATTCATTAGTTAAAATCTTTATTCTATTACCTGTGTGAAGGTTTGAGTAAATCCACTACCACTGGGAAGTCTTCCATCAAAACCTCCAATATTAGTCAGTTCAACATCCAAAATTGCATAATAAATTACCATTCGTAAAACAATGCCATTAATATGCAATAAACTTATAACTGTTTACTAGTTACATACCCTAGCGATAGGTGTACTGCAAAAATAGCTTGTTGGGGGGGCAGTGTATCCAGTCTCAACACTATGACCTTGCAATTTTATTAAAATCATAAAACATTTTTAGTTAATCTTGCATTTCAAAATCAAAATTTAATAAATTAAATTCAATGAACACATGCACTAACTTTTACTTGACTATCAAAGCCATATGCCTCATGCAAAATGCCAACTGCCCTCTCCATCTCCATAGCTACAGACGGATCCTGCGTACCAGTCTCCTAAGGGTCGGTGGGGTCATGTGAGCAAGTAGCCTCGCAAGATTGACACACATGTGTTTGAAGACCACCACTAGAAGACTCCCCTGGATGGCGCTGTAGAATAGGGCTAGTATGATGGACGACACTCAAGGTCAAAGTTTTGATTGCCTGCAATGTCTCTACGTCAACACTTTCCTTCACGATGGAAGGCATAACAATGTGCTCATGAGGTGGCCTAGCGAGAGCTCGTCTACCTTGCCGTGTAGGATCTGGCTATGCACCAGGTCTATCCTGAGCTGACCCCACACCTCTCCCCTGGAAATCCCTCATATCAAAATAATTTAGGATTTTGTTCAATATGAACTCACTGTATAGTTTCCTAAGGAAATATTGCAGGACCTCACAATTGTTGCACGGTGGGTAATCGAAGACCATGTACCACCTATTATAAAACCGCTCCTTCATTTGTTGGTGGTGGCACCAATGGATAGGAAACCTCTTTGCATTGAGGGTAAGATTTTGATTTGTGCATGGGTCGGTGAATAATGAACACAAATCACCTTTTGTTATTTTTAAATCTTTCACATCCTTGTATGATATTTATTTGCATAATACTCCCTAGCTGCCTGCCTCCTATCTTCCCATCCAGTTTTTTGTTTTCTAATTGAATCTACATTTGTTAGCATATCTTTCAATGAATTTAATAGGGTCATTGTTTCTGTGGTTGAACCATTTGGATCACTCAACCTATTGATCAAATCCTCAATTTCTTTTTTGTTGGTCTCAATTTCACTCATTAAATTTTGTTGAGAGCCAGGAGGGGGTTGAGTGATTGGTGGTGGAGGTTGATTTTGTGGTTGATTTTGATCTTCAGGATTTGGTTGGTCCTCCTGTTCAGTATTTTGAGGGTTTGCAAGTTGATTTGCATCTCCTAAAAATTCAAACAAATAGATATTAAATTCAACCTAAAACTAACAAATTCAAAACAAAAATCATAGAATCCTTACCTCTTACAGCTCGTCATCATCGTGGCACCATCGTTGCAAAGAAATTCGGATTCCTGGTGAACAAATTCTTCTCCTAGAATGCGAGCGCGATATTTTGGGGTTTATGGCCTCGGGTGGAGCAAAAAAACCAGTTGAAATGGAAATGAGATATTTGCATTTGTTTTTTTCCTTTTCACAGAAGATAACGCGAGTGCATTATAATGTGCTCGCATTATGGCTTTGTAGTTGTGGCTGAAGGGAACATGCCTAGGTTTAATGGAATCCATAACGCGAGCGCATTATAACGCGCTCGTGTTATGGTTTTCAACTTTTTTTTTTAGGGTGTCCACAAAATTGCTACCCATTTCCATGCACCCACCCATAAGGATTCTCTCACATAATTATTAGGTCACTTGAATGCATTTTAGGAGAAAATGAGTGAAAGAACCTTGTATTTATACTCAATTATACGAGAATTCATCAAATTACAACACTAAAATCTGACACCAGGTCTAGGAGAATAATTTCTTGCCAAAAATTTGATTTGAATTTGAATTTTTGTCACATGAGACTCATTCGCCCAAGTTGGAAAATGAGTCCCATCATACATAATGTATGGGACCAAAAATGAAAAGTGTCTAAAAATGTGTGAAACTTGCATCGGCGCAAAAAAAGACCTAGCTAGGACTCATTTTCCCAAGGTGGTGAATGTGTCCCAAACACAAAATCTAGGCCACACAAGCCAAGAACACCTTAATCATGATTGGTTACTAATTGGTATTAGGATTATTGTAATACCCCTCCGTTTTGCTTCTACTTTCATGTTGTTTATGCTTTCCTTGGTTTACAGCTACTGTGATACTGGACATATTTTTATTATGATATTTTGATCGCTACTCTTGAGCGACAAACTATTACTATGTGACGTGATTATCTGATTTGATTTTACATGCTTTGATGAATGAATGCTGACAGTAGAATTATCATGTGATTATTTATGAAACTATTGATATGACGTTAGTGTCAGTCTTTGATGAGTGTATTGGTGAAGGAGACGGGTTCGCATCACTCGCTTGCGAGCGCCCTGTGATTCCGAGATTTTTTCTTCACAGTTTGAATTATATACTGCATATATTATGTTGATTATTTGATTACAGGTTGCAGGTACATGACATCGACTCCACCTGGTTCCACAGGTTTGAGCGTGTCGATCAAACGGTTAAGTTGAATGGGAGATAGTAGCTTGGTAACATGTGTCAGGTCTACACCCTAGCCTTAGTGTGTCATCCGTTCTGATGTTTGAGTCATGTTGTATCTTATTGGATGTTATGTGATGTTTTGAAATGTGTTGAACCTTTAAATAGTTCTTTTGAAAATTGCATTGGCTAGAAGAAATGTTTATTTTATATTATTTTAATGTTATGCTCATTGGTTATATTTATAATGATTATTGAAATTAAACTTAAATTATTTATTTAATTAAATTTAAATCTCAAGGGATTAAATTTAATTATTAAATAATTGTAAGTAGGTTTATTAAAGTTGAATTATTTAATTTATTAAATTTAAATCTCAAGAGAGTGAATTTAATTATTAAATAATTGAAAGTGTGTTAGTTTAGTTAAAGTATTTATTTAATTAAATTTAAATCCCAAGGGATTAAATTTAATTAATAAATAATTGCGTATAAGTTAATTAAAGTTAAATTGTTTATTTAATTAAATTTAAAATCTCAAGTGATTGAATTTAGTTATTAGATAATTTAATAATAATTAAGTTAGTGTGTTTGATTGTTAAATTAAATTAAATCAAAAAGGGAATTGGAGAAATTGAAATTTTACTTTAAAGTCAAATTAGGGCCTTTTCAAATAAAGGAGAAAATGAAATTATCTTGTAAATTCAATTCTTGCATTTGAAAGTGAATTAGGGTTGCATTAGGTTATTTTGGAATTTTTGAGGAAATGATGTTTTATAAGATTAGGGCAGAAAAATTTGGGGATTCTTCTTCCTTCTTTTTTTCACAGGTATGAGATTTTGGAGAGGGTTTGCACATGAAAGTTTTGAAGATTTAAATTGAAAGGAGAGAAAATTCTGTGGAGAAGGTGGAGCTATTGGATCAAAGCTTGCTAGAAATTCTTTGCATTGTGGAAAAAGAATTGTGAGGAGCTTAAAGAAAACTCTACATCAAGAATTTTGGCTATTTCCTATGGCTGCAAATAACCAGGTTTTCTTTTATTTCTTGCTTTATTGTTCCTAGTTTAATCTATTTTCTAAATGATAAGAAATTGCAAACGGGTGATTTTTCTTGAAACCCTAGGTTAAACTTCCACATTTTGGTATTCAGATTTGTTTTTCAAAATACAAAGCCTTTTAGAAAATTTTGTTGAAAAACTCAAAATCAATGTATTACTCTTCCTTTGTTTATGTTATTTGAAAACATGAAGGATGTCTTCTTTTAATATTTTTGATCCTTAAAATCTCTTGGGCATGAGATGTCTATTGTTGTAAATTTTATTACTGGTTTGAATTTAGTTCTTCAATTTCACCAGTAAATGTAATTCTGGAAAAAAATTATATGTATGTAAATATACATTACATATATATAGATTTTTATTTTATTTTTGGTAATTTCTGTTATGTCACCGGTACGGCGAACGTACGAAAATTCATACTGCGTACGAAATTTTCGTGGGGTTTTTTATTTAAAAAAAAATGCATTGTGTGGGGGGTTCGGCCCCCCACTGTTTTGTTTGATTTATGTGGGTACACAGTACCCACTGGGCAGTGCGCCCACCACATGGGGGGACGCACTGTCCAGTGGGGACTGCAGCCCCCTCCAACCATTATTGCCGACCGCTGTACATAGAGTACAGTCGGCGCAGGCGTTGCAGGTCTGCGGACAGTCCGCAGGTGCTGGCGGTACCGTCCGTTGGACGAGGTACCGTCCAGACCCGCATGCTTTGTTTTACTTTTTTTAAAATTTTCTTTTGTTTTTAAATTTTATTTTATTTTTTTATTTTGATTTTTGTTTATTTAATTTCGTTTTAATTTTAATTTTTTTTTTATCTTTCGATTTGGTTATTTTATATATATAATATTTAATTTATATATATATATTACATGTATTTTATATTATATATGAATATATATAATATTTAATATATATATAGTATGTAATTAATATTATATTTATTGTTTTTGTAATTTTATTTAAAGTATTCTTGTATAATCGATTTATTGGATCAAGAAAAATATTGATTTTAATAGTGCATATTAATATGAGGTGCTTTTCTTTGTAAATGTGTGTATTTTATACTTTGTTAAACATAGGAGCATTCAACAACTTAGACAATTAATTTTAGTCAAAATTATTATTGCTCATGATTTGATTTAGTTGTAGAGATTACGTATTTAATAAAATATCGTTTGGTTAATGTAAAGTCTTGAATGAATTATTTTACTTTGCTGTGAAAATCATTAGATAGGAACATGGTTTTAAGATAACCAAATATAGAACTTTTCATTGTCAATGCATGAGTTCATTTATGTATCCTTTAATGAGTATGTTGTGAATGAGTGTTGAGTAGTTGGTTTGTAAAGTCTTCCAGAAAAACATGGGTCATTCCCTTGTTAAAATATTATTTATTTTTCCCTTGGGTAGTGTTACAAGCATCTAGTTTCCTCCTAGTATTGGAGTAGACTTCTTTTTGTTTCCTCCTAGGATTGGAGAGAGTGTATTGGTTCAATTCTGTAGCACTTGAGTAACCCTTGGAGTTAGTTTTTGTAGTGTGTTATCCAATTAGAAGAGTGGCTTTTGTTAGGGGCCGGAGCCCAAAGAGGTAAACTGGGAAACCTTCAAAAGTGATTTTAACAACTGAGAACTAAAGTAAATATACTTAGCATTTTAGGATGTAGTTCACATTAACCAAGATAAATTAACCTCACTCACAGGCACAAGGGTTTGTTTAGACTTGGAGTGAGTGAGAAGGCCTGGAATGGCAAGATCACTACCTTGTCCTTATGAGAGGTAGTTGATTCCACTTGAGTTAGTATGAGTGTCGAGATTCGGTTGAGGTCACCAGGATTTCCGGAACCTATGAAGAATGCCCAGAGGATATCTCATGACAAACCTTGCGATGACACTCTGTCTAGGATAACACCGTGTTATGTTGTGCATATGTTTCTTTAGCACACTTGATTATATTATGTCTGGGAGCAATGTAACCATGATTAGTGTTTGTTTTATTGTACATATGTGTGGTTGAGTCAGTTTGTATGAGTATGAGTCTGTCTTTGGTTTGAGGTGGTAGGTTTCTCATCCATGTTATTTGGTTACTATTTCCTAGCATGGGGGGTGGTCCTTCGGGCACCACATGGTTGGGTGGAACATGCACCATAACCGTTGGGTCCCCTTGATCTTCAGTACTTGGTGGTGAGACTTCTTGATGGACATCTCACTTGTCTTGCTTTTGGATTCTTGTATTTTGTATCTCATAATGTAATGATATTGTTTTACCCCTCTTGTGTATGAGGTGGACCTTGTAATAATCAGACTTATGTATTTGTACTCATTCCGGGAATGAGGATTGTAATAGATCCTTTGTAATTGATTTATGTAAATGAATGCTTTATCATATCTCGTTTCTTTCTATGATGTTGAATGTTATTACTTGTGTTATTTACTTTCAATGTATTCTTGTTGATGTATGTTATTGGGGTTTAAGGAATCTCAGTTATGTAACCCTAGGGGATGTTGTCAATTTAGTTGAACATGTGGGTTTAATTAACTTCTTTTAAAAAAAAAAATTAGTACGCTTGTTTAGTGAATTGAAACTTCCTCTAGGGTTGCGTGGCGGGGCATTACAATTATCCTTGAAAAGATGCAATAAATGAGGCTTGTGGATGAAAATTAGGGCCAAGTAAAGCATAAGAAAGAACAATTATTAATGACAATCCTAGAGGAATGTGAAAGTGTGTTACAACACTTTACAACACTCCAAAAAGGGTAAGATTAAGATAAATTATGATTAAAATTATGTTTATTATTCTTAGTTAATCGATAAAACCCTAGAAAAGTGTGAAAGTGTATTACAACACTACACAACACTTTAGCAAGGCACCATTTAAATTTGTTAGTTCAAAAGGGACCAAGAGCTAATGTGAATGTGTTATCCACATTACAACACTAAATCAAGGAAACCTTTAGACAAAATCCACAAGGAGGACCCAAATGAGTGCAAAAATGTCTAAGGATCCATTTTTTGACAATACATAACCTATTTAGGGCTTACAATTTTTCATTGAGAAAAGTAATCCATGTCATTCTAGATTAAGCATCAATCAAAAGCATAAAATATCTTTCACCTTCAAGAATTCTTAATTTTTTCAGACCACAAATATTTGTATGCACCAACTCCAACAATCTAGTAGTAAGTTGTTCTTTTCCTTTGAAACTTCTTCTTGTTTGCTTTCCAATATGTCAATCCTTGCAAACAACATTGTTAGGCTTTGTAATCTTTAGCAGATCTCTTATGACTTGAATTGAACCGATTCTTACCAGATTATCAAAATTAATGTGACACATCCTCCTCTGACATAGCCAATTGTTTTTAGTATAAGTCATAAAGCAATGACCATCAACACCCTTGAGTTGATGAACATTTCCATCCGTCCTTCTTCCAACAACAATCACAATTTTGAACCCTTTTTTGATCTCACATCTATCATCCTAAATCATAAGATTGTATCCTTTGTTGTCACATATTTCGAGCACTCAAAAGGTCATGCCTTAAACCATTAAAATAGTAAACATCATTATTATTATGCTTGTCATCAAAACTAATTGAACCTATTCCACATATCTTAACACCTAAATCATCACCAAATCTAATAACTCCTCCAACATAATTTTTAAGTTTAATAAGCTTACTGTTGTCTTTGGTTATATGGTTAGTGCAACCATTTCCAATGATCCAATAGTTCTTATCCTCTCTAGCATGAAAATTAGATACCAAGTCACCTTCAATCTTAGCTTTTATCTTCATAGGGAACTCCTTCACACATCTTTTAGAGTTAGAAAAAATAAATTCATATTTTCAATCCATGAAAAATCATTCATCGTCATCATAAATACATGCATCTTCTCTGAAATAGCTTTTCTTAATCATTTTACCTCTATTTTCCTTATTTTTTCATTCAGAACTCTATTTGGACATCTTGAAGTATAGTGACCTATCTTTCCACAACTAAAACATTTGAAAGGAAAATTACCTTTGTAATTACTAGTACCCTTTTTCATTCTTCTCACAAATTTATCTTTCACACCATCAAGATCCTCTTGATCTAGTTCTTATCTCTTCTTTGAATTTCTAGCCTTAAAAGTAGTCTCAACTTTTTCACCATTCTTAGTACCAAAATTATCTCATTTCAAATACAGTTAGAGAACCATATAATTGATTTCTATAATATTGATCTAAATCTGAAAATTCTTCAATAGTAGAAACTTTATGATTTTAAGATTTAGGAAGGGTTCTCAGAATTTTCTCTAATAATTTTGATTATTTGAATTTTCCACCAAGACCACTGATGGAGCTGACAACTTCATCAACCCTCTGCATGCAGCTTGTAATTTTTTAATCTTCAAAAATTCATAAGTTTTGAAATGTGATCTTCATATTTTGCATCTTAGTTTTTTTAACCTTATCATCTCCATCATAAATCCTTTCCAAATTTATCTATATTTCTTCACTAATTTAAAATTTGTAAGACTACTAAAGAGAACATACCTTGCTTTACTATTTCTTTCATAGGAATTGATTTTAGTTTCAATGCTCACACCATTTGTAGGTATAGTATATCCATTCTAGACTGGTTTCTAGACATCATATCCTAGATAATTTAGAAAGACTTCCATCCTTGTTTTCTATAATATAGTTCATTCCATCAAACATAGGGATCTACCTTAAGTGGTTACGATTTTATCCAGTGCACCTTTCCCTAATACCAATTGTTGAATGCACACAACAACTAAGAGGAAAGTGAATTAGTTGTACCTTATAACCTAAAATCCATTATACACATTTAGATCCACATTCATTCAATAAACCATTAAATTTTTTATGATGAATCAACATAGAAACAAAATAACATTGTTACCAAAAATTTCACCTTAGCTCATTTTGGTAGAGTTAGAATTGTTGATTACATTTAAGGTGAAAGGTAAATTCATTTTATGCTCATAGCTCATTCGCAATGAAATATCTCTAATGGATTTTAGTTGATTATGCAAAGTTCACAACAAAAGATTTATCAAAATTGCATAGTAGTGTTGTATTTTATTCATTTCAAAATTAAAAAACATACAAGATTGCATAAATGTTGACTATTTCATGCTTTGAAGATAAAGGAACTTTTTAAAAGGTCCCACACAAGCTGTGGGAATGACTAAATTGATTTAATTCAATACTTGGTATATAAACTATACATCTAAAGATTAAATAAAGGAAAAACACATGAGAGGAGGTAATATCCATCATTACCTTAAGGGATGATGTAGGGTTCGTCCTTCAATCTTCAACTTGATCTTCCTATCTTTAGTTCCTCTTGTTCCCAATCTCTAGATGCACCTGTAGATGATTCAAAGATTTTGTTAGATCTCGGGACATGAAATCCAATCACAAGTTTTGTCAAAAAACACATAATGTACAGCCATTATTAGATATATGAATGCAAAAGTGTCAAATCAAATCATCAAAAGAACATTGAATTTCACTATTTTTATCTAACATGTTTTTTTAGTGTGCAAGTAAAGGTATAATTAGGTTAGTTCAACCAACATATATTCTTATGAGTGGTGGAAAATGTGTCTCCCACAAGGGTTGAGCCCAACTCATAACAATGACATAAATAAAATGTAGAAGAAAGTAACCATAATGATCCATGCAATTTTTCAATGATAGTGAATACCATGAAAAATAAGCTATTTTTTCAAAAGATCTAGAAAATAACCCTATACACGAGAATTATATCATTACCAAAATATGCATGACAATCCCTTTCATGAATACTCTAAGAGAATATAGTATTTTAAATATTGCACAATAATTAGTCTTTCTGATGCTAACTAGATATTTGAAGAAAAAGAAGGTGAATATTTTCATATGTAGTAGTATAAATAATAGCTATATCTATAGTAAAGATCTATTCTGGTTTTGAAAAGATATGTCATCATCAAACATAGATCCTTGCCCTATTCCATGAAATGAAAGATAGTTCCCTCTAAATCACATGAGTAGATTGAAATAGATTCTCAAGTGTGGATAGCAATTAGAAGACAACATTCATAATATATTGACTACAAAACAATAGAAACCCTATCAAGGATACAAAGCAAGATAGGTTCTTATCATTCTTATATGCCATGAATCAACAACCTGTGGAATATCAAGATTGGATAAAAAATTCATACAAAATATAATCATGATGAGGAGCCTAGATCATCGATATAGGTGGCAATCATGGCGGTTTTGTTAATAATATGAGACAAATCATGAATCATTAAGAATTTCCAGAGATCATCAAACAGAAATGTAGGTTTTGAGACACTTAAAAATTCTCTAAAACGGTATTGAGAGTAGTTACAACATACAACAAAAAGTTACAAGATAAATAAACAAACAAGTTGGAAAGGTATTCAAACCTAATAGACAAACCACAAGGGAATTGATAGCCAATATAGCCAGATAACCATCACTCTTTCACTATGCAAGGTACAAAAAGAATATTACAAAGGGTAGTGATGATGGAGGGTAATAGAGCTTAAAGGAAGGTAAAGATTTTGCAAACCTGTTAATGCAAAATGACTATCACAAGCATGAAGATACAACCTCTCTAGAAGAGAATTCACAAGGAAAGATTTATGATAAAAACTGTAGAAAAATAGATGTCACCCACTACGATAAGGTAAGATGCATGAACATGTGAGCAATTAAAGAAAATTTTTAGGAGAGGATAATCATTCTTGTTCAAAAAGTCACAAAGATACAAAAATAGGTGCATCTATGGCTATTGAGAATAAAAAACAATAATATACCTAGATAGGAAGTTCCAGTTGTCACTAAGCATGAGTGCTCTACCAAAAGCTTTAGCTTGATGTGGACATATAGTGATAATTGTGACTCCTCGTTATGGTGATTATCAAGAAGCTACTGTTGTAGGAGTTACTAGGAGATATATGATACATGGGCATGATTTCTTAATGTCAGATGATATTTCATTTAGCATATCTTGAAGTAACTTATGGGAATATGCAGCAAGGTAATATCGCATGGCCTACAATAGGTAAAACCCTCAAACTACCATAAGG
Source organism: Sequoiadendron giganteum (assembly GCA_007115665.2). NCBI lineage: Eukaryota > Viridiplantae > Streptophyta > Pinopsida > Cupressales > Cupressaceae > Sequoiadendron > Sequoiadendron giganteum. Next base: position 508,997,079 of record CM021100.1, read on the forward strand.
AACAAAATATATTGAATTCTATGGAGGGTTGTTTCACACAAGTATTCTATCATTGCATAAAGGATGAACAAACCCTCATGTATACAAGTTTGCAAGCCTGTGACCTATGTAAGTGAAGGATTCAAGCTCTCAACAATAGTAAGAATAAAACTCCACAACCTTAGAATATAGAAGGGCCTCATAAACGAAGAAAATTACAAACTAAATTTGTAGAAAATTCTTCATTGTATAGAATCAATCGAACCCATGGAGTTTTTGCCCATAATGTAGTAATGAAAGAGAAAATAAATTCATTATTTTACTACTATCAAGAATCTTGTTGATAAAGAATAAAGAAAAGTGTGAAGTTTAATCGATGGACTGCTTACCTCATTCTTTATTATTGAGGAAAGTCTCTCAAAATACCAGTTATAGTGCTCTTACAATGCTCCAGTGGTAGTCAAGAAAATCTTAGAAAAATGACCCAAAAAGAACAGGAAATGGAATAGATTCAAGTTGCAAACCCTACCTCTCATGGTGGCGGTCAACAACAATATTTTTGAAATAAATAAGTAAAAAATGGAAAAGTTTAAGGTTTGAGTTGCCTTTACTCACCCTAATTTGAGTAATGGTGCTTTTTGGCCATGTTTTATGCAAATCATTTCATATTATTATTACCTTCATGGTCTTGACTTTAAGTCAATTGACCTAATCATGATTGGGAGTTGCGTGTTTTGAAAAAAGAATTAAATTAAATCTTTAATTTTATCATTTGGAGTTAAAGAGGTGGAACACATCACTTATATATTTGCATGATTTTTTTGACAAAAATCAATTATGAAATTAAATATTAAATATAGTAGCTACCTTAATATATAATATGTGGTGTATAAAAGGAGGACTACTACATATCAAATATTAAAATATTCAATTGCTTATCTTTGATATTTAACCAAATAGTTCTCTTTTTCCAAAATCCATGCAAGGAAGATAATTGAAAGCCAACTAAAGATCAAATCCTTGCAAGAAACACAAAAAAGGTGGAATTGAAGTTAGTAGGAGTCTTTCAGAGTGTTAGATTTTTCTAACTTGGAGTCATTTTTCAATCTTGTAGAGACCACATTTATTGGGGCCATTATTTATGTCGATTTTGTGACATAACCTCAGTTCTATATCAGTTTTCAGAATATTTTGATCATGCACATGGGGAAGTGGTGTTTGACCACTTATTTTTAAGTCTACTTTAGTTTTGAGGCCTTTTTCCAAGGCTTTTTACCTTTGATCATGAATCATGTTGGAGGTGGAGTTTTTTTTCGACTTGAGTCACACTTCAGTTTTTTCATGCAATCTGGAGTTATCATTCATTATATATACATGATGAGATTTAGTCTTTTCTATTTAGTTATTGTTTTCTACCTTTGCATTTTGCAAATAAGACTATCTTGTGACTCAGTTATTTTTACTATTTAATAGATTCAACAGTTTTACAGGTTTACCATAGTTTGTCAATTGTAGAATTTTCCTTTCATCTTTAATTATTGTCAAGTTTTCCTTCCATATTTTAGGTGTCATGCTTATGTTTGATTTCATAAGAAATTTACTATGTTTCAATCGAGAAACCTCTAATTTTCTATCTCACATAAGTGTATATATGTAGTTGAGTTTAAACTCATAGGTTATATACTGTGCATGTGATCCCTTGATCATTTTGGTTGTGAAAATATAGTTTTCCTTCAATAAGGATAATATCATCAAAGCCTCTGGATGAAAAATTTAAGTGATTAAGCTATTTAAATTTAGTTGTCCAAGTATAAATATCAAAAGTTCATTATGAATTAGAATGAAAGTTCATCATCAATTAGGTGCACCACCATCATTTTAAGTTCAATTATGCATTCAATTCAAGTATTCTTCCATTTTCCACTAAAATTATAGTCAATCATTACAAAATCATAAAGGAAGTCGACCTATAATCTGGAGGTCTACTTTCAAAATTGTGTAACCATAACCTAAAAGTATTCCCATGTTTCGTAGGATTGCAAAGAATCTTTTCTTTCACACACGGGTGCAATCCTATGGTTAACAAAAACAAACTTAAACAACTTAATACCATACATAAGAGAACACCATATTTAAATCAAAAACCAAAGAAGGGAAAAACCATGGTGAGGATTAGCTCATGATATAAGTAAGATCAACCCAAAATATAATAGGGCTCACTACCAAAGGGCTCACCTCCCAAAGAAGAAAGGCTCATTGCCAAAAGGCTTACTACTAGAAAAGAAAATAAGATAGAGAAGAGGTGTTACATAGAGAAAATAATCTCAATGCAACAAATAATCTACCACAATGTTACCAACACCACATCTTGATCAAAGAATTATAGACACCTTCTGATCACTACATCTATTAATCCAACACATGAAAAATCCCACTCCACATCTCAATTTCACACTCTAACACTCTACAATTCACATCATTCATTTCCCATTTCTCTATCTCATCATCCCTAAAAAAATAAACTCTTATTTATACCATTATCAACCTTGAAACCCTTCCCAAACATCTTTACAATGCATAGTGAACACAAATTCTTCTGTACAACAATCCAACACACCAAATCTTAGTTATAACACCTCTAAACATCTCTCACCAACATATCTAAAATGTATGGGTAGATATTCAATCAAGAATAAATTTGGAGCAACACCAAAACATACCTCTAAAACCTAGAACTCCACTACAAAACATAGTTTTGTATTCTTCTTAAATTTTCTCAAAAGCACTTGGAAACCAAATAATAGAGCTGCATCCTAATCATCTTCAACACTTCCACATCACCACCAATCCAACTACAACATAGTAAATGAACCATATGTATATGTATAAAATCTTATCAATGAAACCCTAGAGGTTGAAACCAGTAGCTTAACTAATGACAACATAATGAAATTAGTCAAAGAATAGAGAACATCGACTTCTCACACTCTTGTAACATAATAAGAATCATTGACCACATCCATTTTTTGGCATCAATGACAGCACTAACTGATCATACTTGCAAGAAACAATACCAAAATTTATACTCCGTAATAACTTTGATAAGGAACCACATATGAAAAACATAAGGCTACTAAGTTGTGTTAAACTAGACACTCATGAAACAAAGGCACAACAAAGTAAGTTGTCTTTTGTTTAGTGGCTAAAATTTATGGTTTAAGATAGTCAAAAGGGTTTTTCTAAGTTCATGAAAGGTCTCACTTTAGGGAACATCGTCCTCGATATCACCATCAAGAGAGGACTAGCTGAGAGATAAAATATTCACACCTTAGGAAATCAAAGCCATAACATTACCACTAAGAGTAATGTCATATTCTAATAAAGGTCACACTCTTAAATGACATCAATTCTAATGTTACCAACAAGAAGACACATCACGTGAAGTATGAAGACCTCACATTGAACAAGAGGTTATGACATCAAGAAAGAAACATGTGGGAGGCATAATTCCCCCCACTTTGAAGAAATTGCTAAATACCATCCTATCAGCAATTACTTCAAAGTAGAATGTAATAGAAGCCAGTATATGAAAGAGACATGAGAAATTATTTGGAAAGCCTGATGACAAACATATGTTTCAAAATAAAGCTACATCATAGAAAAGAGGTATTCCCACACATGAAATCCTAAAATAACACATGAGGGATCCAAGGATTTGGGTTTAGTGTATGTCTTTTCTATAGTGATATAATCAAGCTCAAAATCATCATCATTCCCCAAATAAGTCATGGAACAATGAGCACAAAGGAAGAATGACACATAGAGAGAGTGAAAACAAAGGATAAGCCGTTTCGGTCAAAATGGAAGAGACCTAAATGTCTTGACACTTTTCATCATCCCCGAAAGGAAAGACAAGACAAATTAGAAAGAAAATGGTTACAACAATTAGAAAAATATAGATACAAATAGAACAATGTCATAAAAGATTCACTTCCTTTTTATCCTTGCACCAATAGAGTGACAAGGGTCATGTAAAGTAGGCTCACAAATATAAAGACACATCAAGAATCACAATATGGGGGATCACATTACACACATGCAAACACATAAAGATCATGAAAAGAAGATATAAAGCTAGTATAACACATTTGAGCCGACCTAAAGCAAGTCGTCTGCATCCTAATCTTGTTCATCATATACAAAAGTAAAATGACCTGCCAAATTGGAAATAATGAGTGTTGTACTAAGACAAGGCTATCTAACCCCTCCCCCCAAAAAAAATGTAGGAAAAGGATGAGCTGAGATAGGTAATGAGAATGTCCTCCTTGCACTTTATAAATGGTTTACATTAAATGCAATACATGTAATAGTGAGTATTCTATGATTATAGAGGTATCACATGCAAAGGAACAAAGTGTGTATATTCTAATCAAGTTGGATCAAAATTTATTAATAGCTTTTCTAAATTATGAAAATCATTGGTGTAATGTCTAAATATTCCATGATATGCATAATATGGTCAATTTTTATCACTTTTTCTCATTTTTTTAATTGTTTAGGTTTAGGACATAACCTAATTAATCCCAAATATAAAAGTGTATAGAAATTATGCTCAATCTTAGATAATTTTAATAGATCATGCAGACATTCAAGAGGGTCATGGACCTTATGTTCCTTGGATTTGTAACACTTATGCTCCTTTTTCTTTGGTTAGACAATTGGTTGATTTATAGGTGGAGGATCTAAGGCAACCCTATACTCTTCACAATTCCTCAATTGGTCTTTTGAGATCATTTTATAAAAGAGGACATATTTCCTAGTAGGAGAGGTAATGGGAGGGAGATGAAGAGGATTCCCATGATGGTAAAGAAAAAGGATCATCTAGCTTGAAGGCTTTTCCTTTACAAGGAGGGGATTTGTTAGAAGTACTAGGGTTATCAATGATTGTATCATCTTTTACTCAATCTCTCCCACAAATGAGGGAGATATTGAAAGTTTAGTGAAGGTAGCAAAAAGTGATGTTAAGGAATGTGTCAATGATATGAGCTAGGTTACACATAATTTATATTCCCAATTCATTACCAAGAATTATCCTCATGTTATCTATGACAAGATCTGCAATACAAACAATATATTCAAGAATCTTAATCTTTTGAAGTTTCCTTAAGGATTTATCATTTTTTTGCAATTTTTCTTAAGGAACATGAGCAATAATGGTTTCAGTATCAATGATATTGGAGTTCATAGGACATGTTATTTAGGTATGGATTCCAACATGGGTTGACTAGTGTCGACACTATTAGTAAAAGGGTTATAAAACCCAAGATCCACTGTGGATGTACTAGTAAGGAATGCCATGAGCCCTGAACTATGTCTCACTAAAGAATAAAAACTCAAGAATTTAGAAAGATATAGTAATTTTCAAATTTTACATGCGAGAATTCTTTTATTTTTCAATGTAAGCAACTGTAAAATGATATCTTTTATTTTTTAATGTAAGAAACTATAAAATGATATTTTTGAATGTAAACTGTAATTAAACCTTGATAATGAAAGATTTAATGATAAATGAAAAAATTTATGTTACAAATCACCAAACTTTTAATGGTTTTCTTTAGAGGATTGAAGTTCGACATATCTCTCTAATGATTGGATCTTGCATGAATTGTCTTTAGTGATAGCTTGAATTGACACTCAAATTCTTTCTTTAATGCTCGAAACCTACATCACAATGTTAGCTCCACAACATAACATGAACACAAATACAAGTTTTTCATGATGATATGATCTTGGTTTTTTACTGTAGATGCTTGATAAATCCGATCTTGAATGCTCTTGACAATATTTCTTTCTCTTGTAAAAGTTTCCTTAATGCTAGACAAATTGAAATGATAAAATAGCTATGTATTCATAGATGATTATTTAATTTCCCAAAAAATATATTCCAAAAGCTAAAATTTGAAAATGATTTTGAATCATTAAAATGCAACCAAAAATATATTAAAAATTGAGATCTAGGACTTAAGGAGGACCCATTCGCCCTTTAGAAAATGGGTCTTGGGACCTAAATCTAAGACACACAATTTCCAAGACAATTAAAATAATTCTCATATTTGTTTAGTGTTCATTTACCTTTTGTAAAATGGGAATAATAAGGTTTACAGATGCATAGTTTAGGGAATATGAAGCTTAATTAAGCTCAATATAATTAAGGGAGTAAAAAATAATGTGAAAATGTAAAGGAATAAATTTTGTTACAATACACAAAATAAAAATATAGAATATATACTAATACTTGTAAGAATAAGTACATATTAATTTGTGTATTTTCATGTATATTAATACATAAAATATATTATGAAATATACTCAAGCATAACATTAGAACATCTCCTAGGATAATTTAACAATAGACAATCCATCAAAAGATAACCATTGGCGTGGTGTTCACAAAAAAATCACAATATAGGTTTTGGTGTGACATCTAATAGTAGTGTTAGAATACTAGTAATGCATTGAACCATTCATGGATCTATCTTTTATCTAAATATTCCATGATATGTATAATATGGTCAATTTTTATCACTTTTTCTCTTTTTTTAATTGTTTAGGTTTAGGAGGTAACCCAATTAATCCCAAATGTAAAAGTGTATAGAAATTATACTCAATCTTAGATAGTTTTAATAGATCATTTAAATGTTCAAGAGGGTCATGGACCTTATGTTTCTTGGATTTTTAACACTTATTCTCCTTTTTATTTGGTTAGACAATTGGTTGATTTATAGGTGGAGGATGTAAGGCAACCTTATACTCTTAACAATTCTGCAATTGGTCTTTTGAGACAATTTTATAAAAGAGGACATATTTCCTAGTAGTAGAATTAATGGGAGGGAGATGAAGAGGATTCCCGTGATGGTAAAAAAATGGATCTTCTAGTTTGAAGGCATTTCCTTTACAAGGAGGAGATTTTTTAGAAATACTAGGGTTATCAATGATTGTATCATCTTTTACTCAACCTCTCCCACAAATGAGGGAGATATTGAAAGTTGAGTGAAGGTAGGGAAAAGTGATGTTAAGGGATGTGTCAATGATATGAGCTAGGTTACACATAATTTATATTCCCAATTCATTACCAAGCATTCCCCTCATGTTATCTATGACAAGATCTACAATACAAACAATATACTCTAGAATCTTAATGTTTTGAAGTTTCCTTAAGGATTTATCAATTTTTTGCAATTTTTGTTGAGGAACATGAGCAACTTTAGTTTCAGTATCAATGATATTGGAGGTCATAGGACATGTTATTTAGGTATGGATTCCAACATGGGTTGACAAGTGTCAACACTATGAGTAAAAGAGTTATAAAACCCAAGATCCACGGTGGATGTACTAGTAAGGAATGCCATGAGTCTTGAACTATGTCTCACTAAAGAATAAAAACTCAAGAATGTAGAAAGATATAGTAATTTTCAAATTTTACATGCAAGATTTTTTTTATTTTTCAATGTAAGCAACTGTAAAATGATATCTTTTATTTTTGAATGTAAGAAACTGTAAAATGATATTTTTGAATGTAAACGGTAATTAAACCTTGATAATGAAATATTTAATGATAAATGAAAATGATTGATGAATGAAAAAATCTATGTTACAAATCACCAAACCTTTAATGGTTTCCCTTAGAGGATTGAAGTCCAACATATCTCTCTAATGATTGGATCTTGCATGAATTGTCTTTAGTGATAGCTTGACTTGACACTTGAATTCTTTCTTTAATGCTTGAAACCTACATCACAATGTTAGCTCCACAACATAACATGAACACAAATACAAGTTTTTCATGATGATATGATCTTGGTTTTTTATTGTAGATGCTTGATAAATTTGCTCTTAAATGCTCTTGACAATATTTTTCTCTCTTGTAAAAGTTTCCTTAATGCTAGACAAATTAAATTGATAAAATAGCTATGTATTTATAGATGATTATTTAATTTCCCAAAAAATAGATTCCAAAAGCTGAAATTTGAAACTTGATTTTGAATCATTAAAATGCAACCAAAAATATATTAAAAATTGGGATCTAGTACTTAAGGAGGATCCATTCGCCCTTTAGAAAATGGGTCTTGGGACCTAAATCTAAGACACAATTTCCAAGACAATTAAAATAATTCTCATATTTGTTTAGTGTTTGTTTACCTTTCGTAAAATGGGAATAATAAGGTTTACAGATGCATAGTTTAGGGAATATGAAGCTTAATTAAGCTCAATATAATTAAGGGAGTAAAAAATAATGTGAAAATGTAAAGGAATAAATTTTGTTACACTATAGAAAATAAAAATATAAAATATATACTAATACTTGTAAGAATATGTACATATTAATTTGTGTATTTTCATGTATATTAATACATAAAATATATTATGATATATACTCAAGCATAACATTAGAACATCTCCTAGGATAATTTAGCAATAGACAAGCCATCAAAAGATAACCATTGGCGTGGTGTTCACAAAAAAATCACAATATAGATTTTGGTGTGACATCTAATCTTAGTGTTAGAATACTAGTAATGCATTGAACCATTCATGGATGTATCTTTAATCAAAATCTATTTGAAGTTGCCTCAAGTCAATGATTTATCTAGAATCATTTCTAAGAATTGCTTCTCATTTGGTGATCTCTTGTAAGGCTTCTTGTAAACTACCACAATATAACAATGTGTTAAAAAATAAAAAACTTAAAAATACAAACTCCATACCAGTTGATGCATTCATGAGTATACCATATAATAAAACTTATCGAGTAATCATACTTATATATTGTAATGGGTAAACTTAAAGATACCAACTCTAATACAACGTGTGAGTAAACTTTTAAAGATACCTACTTAGTGGGTATACATTGTTGATGCATTTATGTCAATATGTACTTGAGGCTTGAGAAGTACATAGAAAATTGCATATACTAAATTGAATAGTACAAGTCAAAGATGCTTGTGAGAGAGTTGTATTATAATTTAAAGCGCCACTCTCTTGGTGTAGGTTCGCGAGATATGTTTATAAAATGAGTGATTCTTCAAAGTTTTGTCGAAGCTGTATATATAAAAGTGAAGGTATGCCGAGAGTCGGGAAATAGAACGTGGTCGAGTGGCGCTTGCAAGTTTTGTGAACGTTATACAACGTGGCTTCTGGCAATCATGTGGTGGTGACTGGAGACATTTTACGGAATCTACGGATCTGTATTAAAGCCTTGATGTGACGTCTTGTACCAGATTGCCCATAATCAACGTACTTCATGTCTATAAATTTGCTCAAAACAGTATCGAAGGCATGCTTGCATTTTGATTCCAAGCGTTAGGTTGTGTATTTTGTGAAACTCATTACAATATATTTGAAGAAAAGTCCCTATGGAATTCAAGAAGTGCAACAAGGATGAAAACGTGTTCTTATCAGGCCACTGGCGTTTGGCCTGTGTGCAAGAAGTGAAAAACAATTTCGAAGAGATTAAGAGAAAAGAAATCCTTGATTCGTTGGACGTTGTTCGCCTCCTGGACGGATGGGTCGATGGCCCCGGCTATGGATATAATCTTGTGCAAGGCTTCAGGCCCGACGTTGGAGACATCCTGCTTGTTAAAACAAGTGCAACAAGGCCGCATGGTAAATTACTAAATGATGTTTATTGTTTTACTTCTGCTTCATTTAACAAAAGAATTTCGGAGCACTAATTCTAAACTGGCCTTTCTGCAGATGGCGTATTCGTTCCGGAAATGTACTCGGGAATTGAACTGAACGCGGAAGGAAGAGAAGCTGCTCTGTTGTTATCACTCCACGATAAAAGTACTGAAATCATGCACTTCGTTCTTTATCTTTTCACCAAGATTGAAGAGCGCTTAGCCGAGTTAGATCGCTCGATCCGTTAGGTCAAGCAAGATGTGGGGTGCCTTTCTTATGGATATTGATAGCTTAGGTTGTCTTTTTCTTTCAATATCATTAGACTATGGTGTGTTTCTAGTGTAATCTTTGCTCGACTTCTTGTTTCACTGTCCTCTACAATAAGCTTTATATTGTATTTCCTGTTAAAAGTGACAATGCATTATGTTGTGGATTTACTTTTAGATCTTTCTAAATGATCAAGATACCAATGTTTGGAGTTGTATACAAGCTAAGGGTGATTGGGAATGCATAATCATTGAAGTCATCAAACATTTGTGACCTAAATAAAGTGTGAAATTCATCACTGCAGGAAAAACTAAGTATTTTCGGACAATTAAGATACAAGCATATTCTAGATGGTAAATGGAAAGAAAATGAATCAAATTTGAATAAGGATTAGTGATTTGGATTTTGTCATTTTAAATTAGTAGACCATGAAATGTATTATCTTTAGATATTATTATATTAATCTTCGTCAACAATATGTGTATGTATATTTGCAAACCATAGATTTGTTTGTTTGAACAACATGGATGAAAGCTTAATGTCTTGGTTAATGTAATGCCCCATCGTGGAACCCGGGAAATGTTACACCAATAACTCAAAACATCCGAATAATTTATTTTTAAAACCAACTAACAACATGTGGTAACATCTTAACATAAACGTTCTTGGGTTCCACAACTATGCTACTGAAGTAAAAACATATAACACACCAAAAACCAAATATAATTATATCATGTGAATAGTCATGTCTAGAAACATTACATCATAAGTTACATAACAATAAGTGAGATTGTGACAAATCTCAGAACAATACAAGTATCATTACAAAGAAACCTCATGCAACTTCATGAGGGTGTACGATCATGAATAAGATCAAGAATGGATGACGACCACACCCATGAACTCGCCAGACGAAGAACTCCACGAATGATTTTCAATTAGGATCTTGTCGAGAACAAACATGTCACAAACAAAATCACCTGCATGGGAGCCAATGGAAGATGTGGCATGTTCCTCCCAAGCATGTGGAACTCGAAAGCCCACTCCCTGTGCTAGGACATAGATCAAGTCCTCAAGTCAAACTGACAATAAGACGTACATCATACAATACATGGTCGACATACATGACATCACAATGACAAGACAATGACATACTCCCAGAGGCGATTAACAATCACAAGTGAACAATCAAGTGTACCAGGATAAGAATATCATCAGATAAACGTATTAGGTTAGATTTAATGCTTTAATCTAAACAAGCATTAAAGTCTAGGGTGAGGCAAAGCATTATCTGAATGGTTAGATTTAACTACCCAAGGTCCCCTAAGAATTATTAAGGTTATCACTATATTAAGTATTTCTGAGAGGTTACCCATGCAACCACTCCTCCTATAACACTACTCACAAATATAACAGAATGGGTAGCCAAGATGCACGTCATACTAATCATGAACATAAACCACATGAATATGATGATACCAAAAACAATGAATACCTCCTATGAGACAATAGACCATGCATGGCTAAGTCTCTAATTCAGGTCATTTGCAAGAAAACAACAATAACCAAGCATCAAACACTCTATAATATAAATCACCATCCTAGCCTCTGGAAGACTTCTAAGGTTAAATTAAAAAGACAATTTAAACATGAATCAAAGTCCACATTCATATTTCTGAGTTACATCAATAAACTTGTTTCACAAATGATGCAAACAATTATAGAAAAGAAAATACCAATGTAATTACATAAAGTACTCAAACTTTGTTACAAATGATATGCATAACGAGATATTCCCCTCATATTAAAAAGAATAAAGAATGAATTCTTTTGCTTATTTAAACACACCATCGTTTTCTAAATTCATCAAGTATTTTTCCACGGAATTCAAATGAATTAATAAATCATATTCCTCGAAATCTAATGCATTGTTTTGTAACAAAACAAGCATAATTTTCTACATAATTACATAAACATTCATATAAGAATTATAAGAATATAATAATATTAGCATACTACTTTTCTCTAACAATCTCAGGAACATTTACACACACTATAAATTTATATATTCATTACAAATAATATAACAAATTCAACATCATGATATTAACATTGCCATTGTATTTTCATTAATAAACCATTTCAAATTTAAACTATCTACATTCAATTAACATACCAATCCACAAACCAATTCATTTGTGATAAAGTAACAATAAAACAATTAATAAATCAAAGAGGAACTTTTATTTTTAACAGTTAATAACTATTGAATTAGATTCTCATTTAAGTGTTTATATATATATTCTTGTAGAATAAGTCATGGGTAAAATTTTAATGTAGATAATAGTTATAATTATCAATGCTAGTATAAATGGTGCCTATCTTTTGTAATGCAAAATCATATAATAATAAAAAGAGTTTGCTTCTTTATAATTTAACAATAAAAAATAACAAATTAATATGTATTAGAGAATATCACTTAATCATTAATGACAAGGTGAAGAGTAACACAAAATAAGAACTAGAAGTGCAACGTGTAGTTAACTAAACAAACCCCACAACTACCTATGTAAAGTGGTCGATTCAAACATGCATTAATTAACACTAAGAGAAAATAGTCGATCAGAAAGATGTGGACTTACAGATTCAACTCCACATGACATAACTTATAGGTCACTCCATACCGAAGATTACTAATCACTCAGTAGCGACAAAAGAGTGCTCTTACTTGGCACATATCAAAAAGCATTCAGAGACCAAAAAAATTGGATACAAGAGAATTAAACTCAACCTTAGGAAAATACATGCAAAATATAGAAGAATAAAAAACACATGATACGAAAAGCATTGACATCCAAACCAAAGGTCACAACTAACAAGATTTGAAGGTAAATAAAATGGTGACTAGTCGTCATAACACATCTATATACATCTATTAAAAAAAAGCATCCACACAAAATTGGCTATCCAATCACGGCTAGAGTAGGAGTCATTTTCATTAAGAGAAAACATTACCATAATCAACACCATGTATAGTTCAAAAGGGAAAATGCTAGGTATTATGATGCTAAAACTGTGGGCAGTGAGAACCCATCATTAGAGAAAATATTAAATAAAACAATAACGATTCATTTCATACTTGATTCAAACAAAGTTCAGGGTGACATTAAGGATCAAGAGACGAATGTTGAAAACCATCAAATGTTCGCAAGAAACAAGACAATGGAAATAATAATTAAAAAATAAAAAAAATACTATAATCCATTCACCACTCCAACTAAAGCTACATCATCGACCACCCAAAACAAAAGTAGAATAGATTAAAAATGGTGAGTTTTCGAACCGAATTATTAGGTAACTGACATACCCTAAAACAATATGATGACATGCATGGCAGGTTTAAAAGACCAGATACAAGTAAGAATGGGAATTAAGTACCCTAAACGCTGCGTATGTATGTTACCGAACAAGAATAAATCAAATGATGTATCCCAATAAACAACAACCAAATGATAAGAAAAATAAGTAAAGCCTCGGGTAAAATGATTGGTTTAACAATAGGCCAAATAGACTGGAGAAACAAATTGTGCTATTTCGTGCATCAAGGTCTAAGATCATTATCAAACACACTTAATACATACAAAGCATAGATGAACCAAGAGTAAAAACCAGATCCAAAGAGAAATGATAACTAATTTAAATTAGATCATCCAGAATCAAAATAAATCTAATTAAACACAACTGTAAAGAAAACATACAAATTTAACAATCTAAATATGGTATCTACTATAACAAACAACTCGTATGATTTCTTGATTCACCTATGATGTTTACATTTTGCAAGAGTTTTTTTTTCTTCTTTCCAATTTAGAAATTCATCAAATTATTTCATGTTGATTGTGTAGGTTGGCTAAACAATCTTTTTTCCACAGCCAAGCATAGATTTATTCCAGTGCAAATATAACTTTCCAAAAATAAAAAAAGCTAAAGAAGAAAACCTGTTTATGCAGAAAGGCTGAGTTGAAACAAAAATTTGTAGCTTATATCAATTGAACTCAAAACACTAGCAATATGACCAAGAAATCCAAAAACACTCCAGCCCCCCCCCAATTCATATGTTTCCAATCAAAATCTGAGATAAGAGCTTTTCTAGAACCACTACCGTACCAAAAAATTTCCTAAAAGCTATTTAATATATTTAATTGTCTCAAAATTCCAAAACTTAACTAACTATCCATCTTGCATTCAGAATGGATCAATCAGTTTTAACTTAACCATTTAACTCTAGATCATATTTTCAACTCCAAATCCAAATTTAATAACATGTTGGAAATAACCTCTTTTAAAATATCTATTTTCATATAAATCCTATTTGAAAATTATATATTTAAATATTTCTCTTTCAATTAATCATTAATCACCACAATATAATTTAACCATTAAATAATCTAAATCAACAAGATGAAAACATGGAAATGCATGTTCAAGACGTGACAATAACGAATGCACCACAAACGAATGACAAGACATAAAGGTGACAAAAAATACTTGTTCTTTTTAGAATGATGGTTCGTGACAAAGGATAAGTCTATCTCCCTTCAATGATTCCATTGGGCCATGACACACTTAGACCTGACAAGCAGGTCGAGTCAATGTATGTACCTAGAAGTTGCATCACAATGCAGGGTCAGATGAACAACATGTATAAATATGAAGACACACTGTGAATAAAAAATGTGATGTAGCATGGAACTCACAAATGAGTACTGCTAAACCGTCTCCTTCACCAACTAACGTAAAACATAGTATCTAACATAAATCACACCATTGTATCATAATATATATAATAGATCATCATAGATCATCATAATAATGTCATCTCATTAATATAAACATCACATCATAAGGCAAAGCGTATCGTCAACTGAGTTTCACAACTAGTCATGTAAACCATGACATAAAGCATCAAAATAACATAATCTCAAATATCTAACTGCTAACAGTAAGCCAAAACAACTAAAATAGAAATGTCATCAGGAGGGTCACTATATCCTCCCCCCTAGGGTGAGGCTTACTCCGCGAAGCCTATGAATAGATAGGGATACAGTTCCCTCATATGCATTGCATCCTCCCAAGTTGCAGAAGACTCGTCACTAGGGTCCCATTGGATCCTCACCTGGTCAATGTATCGACCCCTGATAGCGAGTCTCGTGCACCGTAGAATGCCCACGTGCTCCAAAGCTAGCTTCTTGTCCTCGACTAGTAGAGCATTCCAATCAATTATATGTGAAACATCAAGATGATGTGGTCTAAGAAGAGGTACATGAAATACATCATGGATGCATGACAAACTAAGCGGCAAGGCAAGTCAGGAAGCTATAGAATTGATCCTCACTAGAATCTCGAACGACCCAAAAAATTGAGTCCTGAGCTTAG
Source organism: Sequoiadendron giganteum (assembly GCA_007115665.2). Taxonomy (NCBI): domain Eukaryota; kingdom Viridiplantae; phylum Streptophyta; class Pinopsida; order Cupressales; family Cupressaceae; genus Sequoiadendron; species Sequoiadendron giganteum. The sequence goes on from CM021100.1 coordinate 509,012,438, forward strand.
AGCATTTTCCATAACAAATTAGACTCTTTTGCGGACGCACTTGAAGAAACACTCTATCACCAACAAAAAAACTAGCGATCCACACAATGAGCATCGGCGTACTTCTTCTATCTGTCCTGTGCTGCAATCAAATTCTCTCTCATACAATCTACCTGCTGCTCCATATCTCAAAACATATCAGGTCCAAGAAGTTTCCTATCCTCAAAACTATCCCAAATCAACAGTCTTGCATGGGCATCCATACAATACCTGAAAGGGAGGTATACCTATGGAACTATGATACCCATTATTGTATGCAAACTCCACCAAGTAAAGGTATTCTTCCCATCTTGACTATTGATCCATAACATACATCCTAAGCATATCCTCTAACACCTGATTAACCCTCTTAGTCTGACCATCTATTTTAGGATGAAAAGCTAAATTGAAGTTCAATTGTGTACGTAAAGCATCCTGAAGAGAAGTCCATAAAGCTAATGTGAAAAAATGATCCTGAGCCAATATGATTCTACATGGGATTCCATGAAGATCTTTGCCACGAAAGAGGCATTACATGATGAATGAACCAAAGAGAATGAGCTACCTTAGTCAACCCATGGACAATGACCATGATAGCATCATGTCGACGATAAGACATAGGCAACCCGATAAAAAAATCAACTGATTTAATGTCCCATTTCCATTATGGAACAAGGTGAGGCTATAACAATCCTGTGACATGCTAGTGCTCAGCCTTAACCCTCTGGCACTCTAGACATCTCACAATGAAATCAGCAATGCCCACTTCATCCCAGGCCAAAAGTACAACTGACAAAAATCCACATGCATCTTTTTGACATAGGGATGACCTGAATACGGTGCTCGATGTACCTCTAATAATATCAAGGTATGAACTCCATCTAAAAGAGGCATATAAATATGACCCAAATGTCACAACAAACCATTTGACTCAAGTGTATAATCTACAAACCTACCCTCCAAAGGTCTGCTAGAATCCAACTCTGCCTTCACCTCCTGACATAATTTGTTTGTACGAAGTGCTATGACTATCTGACTCCTCAAATCAATTCTTAGAGTCATTGCAGATATCTCATGTCTTCGCCGACTAAGATCATATGCTACCATGTTCTCTTTCCCTTAAATAAATTTGACCTCAAAATCATATTCACAAAAGAACTCCATCCATCATCTCTGCCTAGCATTAAGATTTGGCTGAGTAAATATGTATTATAGAGTACGATGATCACTGTGTAACTCAAAATGATGTCCCAATAGAAAATGATGCCAACAAACCAAAGCATGAACAACTTCCACTAACTCCAGATTGTCCAGAACCTCCAAGGATGTATCAGTAGAAACTACGAAGTCCTTCCTAGGATCAGGAATAGCTAAAATAGGCATACTCGTCAACTTATCCTTGAGTTTCTGGAAGGCTAATTGACAATGATCTGACCAGAATAATTTCTTCCCTTTCCACTGAAGAGAAGCAATAGGATGAGAAATTCTATAGAACCCTTCGTCAAACCTCCTATAGTATCTTTTAAGACCCATAAAACTATGAACCTCTGAAACATTGGTAGGCACGGGCCAATCCATAACGACTTGGATCTTTGAGGGATCCAGCACAATACCCTCTCTAGAGATAACATGAACAAGTTATTTCACCTCAATCTGGAAGAACTCGCACTTTGATAGATTCACAAACAACTAGTTCTCCCTCAAACATTGTAATACATGTCACATGTGTTCCTCATTCTCCTTCATATTTCTAGAATAAATCAAAATGTCATTGAGAAACACTAGAACAAAGTGGTCCAGGTACATGCGAAAAACACCATCCATTGGGCTCATTAAAAATAACGGTGCATTAGTTAACCTAAATGGTACTATATTGAATTCGTAGTGCCCATAACAAATTCAAAATCCAGCCTTATGTATATCTACTTTAGAAATATGCAACTGATGATATCTAGATTTTATATCAATTTTAGAGAACACATTTGCTTTAGAAACACTCGGTAAAATCAATCTCTTAGCCAAGAGCTCCTCCAACTACAGTCGAAGGTCTTATAACTCCTAAGTAGTCATCCTGTATAGAGCCTAAGATATAGTCTCAGCTCCATGAACTAGATCAATACGAAAGTCAATATCCCATTTTGGTGGCATACCCAGACTGTCACTGGGAAACACATCCACAAACTCTTTGAGAATAGGGTAATCATCAAGAGATACCTATTGACTGTCCCCTACCTCTAAATCACTAAAACTAGCTACAAACATCTAACAACTTTGTCGCATACACCTCCTTAACTGCATAGCAGAAATAATTCGTAAAGAGATGGGTCTCTGCACACCAACTATCTCATTTTTTGCACCAGAGTCATCTAGACAACTTACAGTATTGTCTCAACAATCTATCACTGCACTATGAGATTCTAACAAATCCATTCCTAGAGCAATATAATACGATCCAAGGGGTGTAACTCAAAGACCAACCGAGGTAAGTAATGATCTAATTCTAAGTCAACAATCATGAATGAGGGATTCAACTGGTACTTTAGTCCCAGAATCTAGTACTACATGCCACCTAATGCCTTGCTTAACTACCACAAGTCCACATCGTTCGACAATAGAAGAAGAGATAAAAGAATCAAATGCACCAGAATAAAATAAAATGGAAACTCTAACACCCTGCAACTGACCTGATGATTCAACCATAGTATTCTGGTGGTCTTTTAGATGATTGTCCACTACAACAAAGACTCTATAAGAGCATCATGCATCTCCAACCATTGGTTTTGAAGCTGTGGGTTGTTGACCAAACCCTAAAGTACCTCTACCTCACAATATGGCCCTCCTGACCACATGAGAAGCATTCAGTGCCCCTATCAAAACCTCTACCAAAACCTCGGCCACCCGATGGTGCATTCGACTATTGAAAACCACCCCTGCTAATTGTCGACTGTGCACTCTAAGTAGGCTGATCCTATAGATTGCATTTATTAGGCATCCAATTACAATTCTTTCCAAACTAAGAACCATTACCCGACTGCTTCTGAGAACCCTTATTCTTCTATTAATAATTTTGTTGTTCTTTTCCACCCTTAGAGGGTGCCTGTTGGTTCTTAGAGGAACCACCTGTCTGAATTTGACCACCGCACAAACTAGATCTTGTATTAGAAGCACTGCCAATTAAAACACCTATGTGTCCTCCTAATGCCATGGAAAAACTCTCCTCTACAATTCAAGCTTTCTCAACTTCTACATCCATTGTCTTCGGCTCAAAGACTCTAACTCCACCACTGATGCAGGAATTCAAGCCCTAGATGAAATGTTGAACTAACATCACCTCATCATCAACTATAGAACATACTTTTTAAATTCGTAGACTCTATGCTCAAACTGCTCCATAGACATCGCAATCTAGCATAGGTCATTAAATTCATCTGCATGACGCTACCTCCAATGATGAGATAAGAAGCATGTTCTAAAACACTCTAGAAACATGTCCCATGATACTGATCCTATCTCCAAATGGAGCTTCTTCTCCTCCAATTTCCACCAAGTAGAGGGAAATCCTCTAAGATGCATGCTAACGTATCTCGCATGGGTGTTACTGCCATACAGGTGCATAGAAAAACACCATCCTAAATCTAGTAACCATGTCTCTGCCTTCAAACCTCTACTAGTAGCATCAACAATAGGAGGGAATTCACTCAAATAGTCTTTCATGTGCCCTCCAGCTAAGGAATTCTGCTCTACAATCTGAACTATCCTCTTAGGTGATGTCCTATCTCTCTCTCTATCCACTTCCTGATCATTTCCCTATCTAGGCCTGAGATGTGCAAGGGCCTGCTCAAGTAACGGACATAGAAGATCTCCTACAACAAGTTGATTCAAAACCTGATTATCATTACTTGGAGGATTAGGCTACTGTCCATGTTCACTTTCATGTGAACTCTACGGTGGAGCATTCAAAAGATTCACCACACAGTCACCGCGATGGCCTCTAAAATGACTGTGCCTTGGCGAAATGATCCTACACAAGGTCAAATTGAGTCTCAGTTTAGTAACACAAAACACAAGAATGTAACATCTAGGACAACCTAGTTGGCTCGCATGAACCAGAGCACCTAGTGTTAGAACCTCGGCTCTGATACCAAGTAGTAACGCCCCACCGTGGAACCCAAGAAATGTTACGCCAATAACACAAAACATCTGAATAATTTTTTCTTAAAACCAACTAACAACATGTGTTAACATCTTAATATAAATGGTCTAGGGTTCCACAACTACGCTACTGAAGTAACAATATATAACACATCACAAACCAAATATAATTATATCATGTCCAGAAATATTACATCATAAGTTACATAACAATAAGTGAGATTGTGATAAATCTCAAAAAAATACAAGTATCATTACAAAGAAACCTTATGCAACTTCATGAGGGTGTACGATGATGAATAAGATCAAGAATGGATGATGACCACATCTGCGAAATTTCCCGACGAACAACTCCATCAATGATGTGCAATCAAGATCCTGTCGAAAACAAACATGTCATAAACAAAATCACTTGCAAGGGACCCAATGGAAGATGTGGCACGTTCCTCCCAACCATCTAGAACTCAAAATCCCACCCCTCATGCTAGGAGACAGAACAAGTCCTCAAGTAAAACTTACAATAAGATGTACATCAAACAATACACAGTCGACATACATGACATCACAATGACGAGACAATGACATACTCCCAGAGGTGACTCAAAATCTCAAGTGAACAATCAAGTGTACTAGGATAAGAGTGTCATCACATAAATTTATTAGGTTACCTTGGGTAGCCTTCCTAGGTTACCAACCCTCTACAAGAGTTACCCTGGCAAACTCTAATGACTTCCAGCTGCTAAACGAACTTATGTGGCTTTGAATCACTTCTCAAGAAAGTATTCGAGTTTCCATTCCAGGCCTTCTGAATGTGATGTAATCTAAACAAGAATTAAAGTCCAAGGAGAGGCAAAGCATTATCTGAAGGGTTAGATTTAACTACCCAGCCCCTAAGAATTATTAAGGTTATAACTGTATTAATAATTTTTCAGAGGTTACCCATGCAACCAATTCTGGGTTCGAGCTCTTTTGGAAACCATTCCTTCTATAACACTACTCACAAATATAACACAATGTGTAGGCAAGATGCACATCATACAAATCACAAACATAAACCTCATTAACATGACGATACCAAAAAAAATTAATACCTCCTATGAGACAAGATATCATGCATGGCTAAGTCCCTAATAACCAAGCATCAAACACTCTATAATGTAAATCACCATCCTAGCCTCTGGAAGACTTCTAAGGTAAATTAAAAAGACAATCTAAACATGAATTAAAGTCCATTTTCACATTTCTGAGTTACATCAATAAAAAAATTTCACAAATGATACAAACAATTATAAAATATAAAATACCAATGGAAGTATATAAAACACTCAAAATTCATTACAAATGATATTCATAATGATATATTCCCCTCACATTAAAAGGAATTAAGGATGAATTATTTTTCTTATTTACACACACCATCGTTTCCTAAATTGATGAAGTATTTTTCCATGGAATTCAAATGAAATCATAAATCATATTCCTCGAAATCTAATACGTTGTTTCGTAACAAAACAAGCATAATTTTCTACATAAATACATAAACATTCGTATAATAATTATAAGAATATAATAATATTAGCATACTACTTTGCTCTAACAATATCAAGAACATTTAGACACAATATAAATTTATATATTCATTACAAATAATATAACAAATTCAACATCTTGATATTAACATTTCCTTTGTATTTTGATTAATAAACCATTTCATATTTAAACTATCTACTTTCAATTAACATACAAAACCACAAACCAATGCATTTGTGATAAAGTAACAATAAACCAATTAATAAATCAAAGAGGAGCTTTTATTTTTAACAATTAATAACTATTGAATTACATTCTCATTTAAGTATATAATATATATTTTTATAGAATATAGTCATGGGTAATATGTAAATGTAAATAATAGTTATTATTATCAATACTAGTATGAATGGTGCCTATCTTTTGTAATGCAAAATCATATATAATAATAAGAGTTTTCTTCTTTATAATTTAACAATAACAAGTAAGAAATTAATTTATATTAGAGAATATCACAGAATCATTAATGACAAGGTGAAGAGTAACAAAGAATAAGAACTAGAAGTCCAACGAGTGGTTAACTAAACAAAGCCTGCGACTACCTATGTAAAGTGGTCGATTCAAACATGCATTAATTAACAATAAGAGAAAATAGTTGGTTAGAAAGATGTGGACTTACAGATTCAACTCTACACGACATAGCTTATAGTTTACCCCATACCGAAGATTACTAATCACTTAGCAGCGAAAAAAGTGGACTCGTACTTGGCACATATCAGAAAGCATTTAGAGACCAAACAAATTGGATACTAGAGAATTAAATTCAGGCACACACAAATACATGCAAAATATAGAAGCATAACAAACACATAATACAAAAGGTTATGACATCCAAACCAAAGGTCACAACTAACAATATTTGAAGGTAAGTAAAAGGGTGTCTAGTCGACATAACACATGTAAATACATCTATTAAAAGAAAAGCATCCACATAAAAATGGCTATCCAACCATGGTTGGAGCAAGAGTAAGTTTCAATAAGAGAAAACATTACAATAATCAGAACCATGTATAGTTCAAAAGGGAAAATGCCAAGTAATATGATACTAAAAATGTGGGCCATGATAACCCATCATTAGAGTAAATATTAAAGAAAACAATAACGATTCAGACAAAAGTTCAGGGTGACATTAAGGATCAAGAGACAACTGATGACAACCATCATTCACAAGAAACAAGACAATGAAAAGAACAAAAATAAAATAAAATAAATACTATAATCCATTCATCACTCCGAATAGAGCTACAATGTCGACCACCCATAACAAAAGGACCATAGACCACAAATGGTGATTTTTCCAACCAAATTCTTAGGTAACCCACATACCCTAAAACAATATGATGACATGCATGGCAGGTTCAGAAGACCAGATACAAGGATGAATGAGAATCAAGTACTATAGAGGCCATGCATGTGTGTTACCCAATAGGAATAAATTAAATGATGTATCCCAATCAAAATCAACCAAATGATAAGAAAAAAAAGTAAAGCCTCGAGTAAAATGATTGGTTTAACAATAGGCCAAATAGACTGAAGAAATGAATTGTGCTATTTCATGCATCAAGGTCTAAGATCATTATCAGACGCACTTAACACATACAGAGCAGAGATGAACTGAGAGTAAAAACTAGATCCAAAGAGAAATAATAACTAATTTAAATCGATCATCCAAAATCAGAACAAATCTATTTACATGACAGTAAAGAAAACATACAAATTTAACAGTCTAAATATGGCATCTACTATAACAAAAAACTAGTATGATTTCTTGATTCACCTATGATGTTTACATTTTGCAAGAGTTATTTATTTTCTTCTTCATTCCAATTTGGATATTCATCAAAATTATTTCATGTTGATTGTGCAGGTTGGCTAAACAATCTTTTCCCATAGCCAAGCATAGATTTATTCCAGTGCAAATATAACTTTCCAAAAAAAAACAAAGGAAAAGAAGAAAATTTGTTTATGCAGAAAGGCTTAGTTGAAACAAAAATTTGTAGCTAATATCAATTCAGCTTAAAACACTGGCAATATGACCAAGAAATTATCCAAAAACACTCCATCCCCCCCCCAATTCATATGTTTCCAATCAAAATTTGAGATAAGAGCTTTTCCAGAACCATTGTCATACCAATTTTTTTCCTAAAAGCTATTTAATATATTTAATTATCTGAAAATTCCAAAACTTAACTGATTTTCCATCTTGCATTCATAACGGATCAATCAGTTCTAGCATAACCATTTAACTCTAGATCATATTTCAACTTCAAATTCAATAACATGTTGAAAATAACCTCTTTTAAAATATTTATTTTCACATAAATCCTATTTGCAAATTATATATTTAAATATTTCACTTTCAATTAATCATTAATCATGACAATATCATTTAACCATTAAATAATCTAAATCAACATGATGAAAACATAGAAATGCAACAAGATGCGACAACAATGCATGCACCACAAATGCGCCATCAAAAATTTAGGTTCAATGTTAGTCATGGTTATCTTTTTGGTTAGGAAGAGATTGTGTAATATTATCATATTAATTTTAGTGCCAAGTATATAGTATTAGTGTCAGTGTCTCATTCATTCTATCTTTAAAAATTATAATAATTAAAATGAATATCATGACCTAAGATTTTTTATTATTTTTCCTATTATAGAATGAATTACATTAATGAACATGGAATACTAATTTTAATTCTTTCATTTCTATTGTTGTGTCTTGCATAAATTCCATGTTTTTGAAAAGGTAAGAAAGGTTTTGAAAGGACCAAGAACCTTTTATAGAGCTCGGAGAAGGAAACTTCCAAACAACAAAGTGTCAAGCTTGTAAATGAACCAGTGCTAGTAGATACACTATAGTAGCACAACATAAATATAGATAGCTCTTGGTCAGCAGCAACTAGGAGTAATAGAACACTCAGAACCAACAATAGTCCTGAGTCAAAGATAGACTAACAAACCAAAATGAGATTAACAGTTTCTCACTGAAATGAGCACAAATGCCATGTTTCTCTTTATTAGTGTGTTTGGGTTTTAAATATATATATATATATATATATATAATTAAAAACCAAGGATTTTATCCAAAGGGAATTTGACTATAACTTTTCCAAAAACAATCGATACACACCTAATATGCATCAACTCTTTTCTTTCCAACAACCTTCAAAAGCATTATATTAGGCTTGGGATGTCAAGTATGACAACTAGCTTGAGTTGTCAAAATTTTTGTGACTTGGAATCCACATATTCTTTCTTTCTCTCTGTATTTGAAACAAACTTCCCTTTTATATCTTCTTTAGTCTATTGAACATGAGAAAATATCTTGTCTAGCTCTAGTAGGTATTTTATCTTCTAGTGGACTTTCTTTTTATCTACTTATACCTAGTTTGCTCTTCCCAAGTTTTGAAAGGTAAAGAATGGAATGAAAATAATATCAAATATATCTACATCCACCTTCTTCTTTTAGCACATTTTTGAAGGAAATGGGGATCTTCTATAATTTCCCATGCAAAGAATGCAAGGAATAGTAAACAAAGATTCACCACTGTTAATAAATACTATAAAGATATCGATGTCAAAAATGGAAGAAAGCTAAAATTCAGAAGAGATGTCCCATAGAATGATAAAGAGAGACTAAAAGGGATATGTTCTAGATATGATAGGGTCATAGATTAGACCTATGATGATCTTAGAGGATATGATCCAGGCATAATTCAGCATACTATTGACTTGGTTGAAGGCTCAAAGCATGTTTGATAGAAACAAAGGTTAGTCAATCCAAAAGTTGAAGCATTGATGGCATAAGAACTCACCAAATTAATCAAATCAAGGATCACATACCCAATCAAACATTCAATTTGGGTATCTAATCTTGTACTAATGAAGAAAAATGGAAATATTTGGCTCTGCGTGAATTTGAGGGATTTGAAGAAAGGTTCACTAAACTATCATTACCCTTTGCCCTCAATGGAGAAAATTCTACAGACCATGGCCAAATTAGAGATGTTCTTGTTGGTCGATGGTATTTTGGGCTATAACTAGGTATATATAATGGAAGAAGAGCAGCATAAAACAATGTTCACTACCAAGTGGGTAACATTTGCATACTCATAAATTCCCTTCAGGCTCTCTAATACTGGTGCAACCTTTCAACGAGAAATTAATATCACTTTCAAAGGTTTGATTAATTAAATTATCTTAATATATATAGATGACCTAATTATTTTTTCAAAATCAAAGGATGATCACTTTGATCACCTAGAAAAGGTCTTCTAGAAATGCTAACAATTTGGGATTGCCTTAAATCCCAAGAAATGTGTTTTTAGAGTACCCCAAGGAAAGCTACTTAGTTTTGTGGTATCGAAGGAAGGAATAGCTATAGATTTCAAAAGGGTGGAAGATATAATGGAGCTACAATACTAGTCAACTAGAAGGGGCTATAGTTCTTTTTGGGGAAGATTAATTTTATTAGTCAGTTCATTTCAAACTTTGTAGGCATAACAAGAGCTATCACACTGATGTTAAAGAAGAATCTAGTATTCAAATAGAGTATTGAAGCCAAGATGGCTTTTGATTAAATAAAGGAATCCATCTATGTGGCCCCAGTGTTAGCTAACCTAGACTTCTCCAAGGATTTCTTGCTCTTCATCTATAGTGGCCAACATACTATAGCTTTAGTGCTCACTTAGAAAGATGAAGACAATAGCGAAGAACATCCCATCACATTCCACTCTAGGAATCTCCAAGGATATGAATCTAGGTATAATTTTGTTGACAAACAAGATTTTTCTATTGTTAAAATCCTTAAGAAATTATGACACCTAGTATCAGCCAAAAAAATCACCATCCTCATCACCCATCCTAGTATTCGGGAGTATATCATTAAAGGTGAAATAACTAGAAAGAGGACCAATTGGATTACTAAGATCCTAGAATATGATGTAGAAATTATATTGACCAAACTAGTTCAGGGAAGAGGTCTTTGTGAATACCTTGTGCAAGAATTAAGCTCCCTAGTAGAGGAAGAGATCAATCAGGCCTATACAAATCAATTTGAATCTGACGAGTTGTAGGTGATGGATTAGACATGGTATATGCAAAAGAGGTATTACCCTACCAACATTCCACCTCAAAAAAGATGCTACTACTAACCACAAGGCACCAAATATGTACTATTTGAGGGGATTTTATTTAAAAAAAATTGTGATGGCGTTCAGCTCCATTGCTTAGATAAGCCACAAGTGGAAAGAGTTTTGAATGAATTCCATAGTAGTACTAAGGGTGGAAATATCTCCATCAAAACTATAGTGCTTGGGTGATCCCACAATAGAGGTTTACAATTTTTGGCCAAACTGGACACTGAAATTATTATTTTTAAGTAAATTTTCACATTTGAGCACCTATAGTAGCTAAACCATGAGGAATTTGAAGATGATGCAAAATAGAGCCTCATCACATTTTTTTTGTAGATTCTAAATATATTTTTTTCAAAAAATTTGGAATAATATTGCACTTATTTTTCCATCTCCCACGAAAATTGATTTTTTTTCAGAAAACTACATTTTTAAAAAGTGATGCCCACCGTATACAACATAACTTTTTTAGTATGAAGGATAAAATTCTATATTTTTCGAATTTAGATTTTTAACTATGATATCTAGCACTTTCATTTAGTCTCATAGTATTTTATTGAATATTTTTTCCTTAAAAGAGTTTCAAAGTGAAACCAATTGGAATTCAGACATAAATAGACTGCATACAACATTACTTTTTCTGTATGTATCGATATTCAATTATTAATTATTAATAAAACTAAAAAAAAACATACATAATAAAACCGAAACATATTAAAATTATATTTATGGGATAGCTCATTTTGAGGAACACCATAATCATTTCAAATAAATTTTAAATGAATTCATTTCATCCCCTAAAAGGTAAAACAAAATTGATGTTTTATCAGCATTTTGATAGTTGTAAAGGAGACTCATTTATAGGTATGGTTTAAAACTAGCGAGGTTCTATCCAAGGGGGTTTGATCTAAGGTGTTTTGATCAAACAATATTCAATTGAAATCCTTAAAATGGAAATTTTAAAGGCTTAAATCATTATATTTTCTAAAAATATGTGATTTCAGCAAAAATCAGTTTCTCGCAGAAATTGTAAACCAGCTTTGTGAAAATAATGTGGGTAGGATATTACTAGCCTTCCATTTTTTTTGCGGCACACCATGTGGTTTGAAAATGTACTCGGTGCCAATATTTAATTGGCAAGCAGAAGAACTCCACCATGTCATTAAGCCCGATTGTGACTGAGGAACCCTTTGCACAACGGGGTTTTTATTTCATTGGGATGATAAATCCTATCTCCAGCATTGTCCACAAATAGATACTTACAAAAAATAATTATTTCACAATATGGATGGAGGCTGTGGCTCTAAAAGATGCTATGAAAACTAAAATTGTCAATGTTCTTAAGGAGTTGGTGCCAAGTTTTGGTTCATGAAAAACTATCATATTCGATAATGCACAAGATTTTGTGGGCTCTACGATGTTGGAATTCACTCTCAAACATAGGGTCTACCTCAATAATTCATTCAATTATTACCTACAAGCAAATGGGTTAGAAGAATCAACCACCAAGAACTTAATTAGGTTAATTAAGTGCATCGACTCAGAATGCCAAAAAGAAATCACACAAGCACTTGTGAGCTATTATATGGGATGATATAATTACACCCAAACAAATATTGAAGGCATATCCTTATGAATTACTATATGGAAAGGAGGTGGTTTTACTTGTTTCTATTGAAATTCTAGCATTACAACTATTAAAGGCCTTGGAAATCTAAGAAAGAAACGAAATGGAAGTGATATTAGTGGAACTCTTGAATCTTTAAGAAAAAAATGGAAAAATCATATGATGCCATGATCAGGTGCTACAAGATAATCAAATTATGGTTTCATAAAAGTGCCTCCAACCCAAATTTCTAAGAGGGAATCTTGCTGCTAAAGTACAACGAGTGCACTGGAAGACCATGACAACATGCAAAATTTGAAGCACTATGGAAGGGCCCCTTCCACATTCACATGTGAAAAGAAAGGTATGCATATGAGCTATAAGACATGGATGGAAACATTTTGGATATACCGGTAAATAGTATTCATCTAAAATTGTTCCATTGAAAGACACAAGTTCTTTCTAAAAATTTCATAGTTATTGTGATCCTAATAAAATGCTGCTTCCTAAATGTGAGATGTTAAATAAGAAACTAATAGTGTAATAAAGAGAAACAACAAGATAATAGGGCACCTCAATGATTAGCCTAAGAAGATGAACAATATGAAAGCAAGATAAACAAATAAATTGCTGTTATACCTTCATGTTGTTGCTTCCTTGGTTGGCCCTTGATGTTGAAGTCTTGTGTGCTCCTTGGATGGCAATGAAAATGAAGTGGATGCAAGATGAATTGATGCAATATGGATGCTAAAATAGATGAGAGATTGAATGGCAATTTTGCAAGAGTTTATTTGCAAAAGACTTGATCCCTTAAAATGAAGGAATTGAAGGGGTATTTATAGGCCAAATTGAATTCTCTAGAGAATTCAACGGTTGGGATTGATCCAACAAAGATCAAGATGAAGGGCTATGGTGAGTTGAGGACTCACAAGCCCTCACATATTGACATGTGGAGGGTGAGATGTCCTAGGGTGGAGTGATGTGGAGATGAGGTGGATCTTGGGATTCCTTGGAGGAATAAAAGTGAATTTAAAATTCACAATGATTGGAAGAATCTAGTGGATAAGAGAGTGTCTCCAAAAAGCTGGAGATTTGTCACATGTGGGTGATGTGACAAGTCCAAGGTTCTAGAAGCCCTTGGCACATGTGAAGTGACAAGTCAAGGCTTCTAGAATCTTGCATGGGGGATGGGGAAGACCTTGGAAAGATAAAAGTGAATTAAAAATTCACATGGGGAAGAGGGGAACCTTGGTTGAATAAATGTGAATTAAAAATTCACATGGGCAAGGGAGTCCATACCTAAAATGGTAAGTGGGAAGGTTGACCAGAAAAGGTAAGCCAAATGTGGCTAATGATTCTAATTAAGGTTGTGCAAACACATTATTAAGGTAATTAATGGGAGATTAGAGGCAAGTGGGAGATTATGGAGGATGTGACACTTAATCTTGATTAAGTGGTGCACATCCTAATCACAGATTAATTACTTTAATCCGGATTAGGAGAGGGTTATGGAGAATGTGACAAGGAAAGAGAAAAAGGGGAATTAAAAATTAGTTTTAATTCAAATGGGTTAAAAGACTAAATTAAATAATTTGTCATATTTATTTAATTTAGAGAAGAAAAGGGGTAAGGTAAAGTATTTAATTTATTTAATTAGATACTTTAAGTACCTTAGGTAGAAAATGAAATAATGATTAAATAAATTATTTAATCACTGTTAATGGAATAGATGAATAAAGTAGACAATTTTGATCATATGGAAGTGATCAAATTTGGATAACTATATTTTTCCCCTCTTCGAAGTACCGTTAGAATAACCGTGCTTCGAAGAAAAGAAAGTGCAGATGACTCTATAGAGGAATTCACCCGAAGATGATGCCCCAGCATAGGACTTGAGCTGTCCAATTAGTGGGGAATGGATGAAGATGCCCCAATCCTGGAAGGAGTTGATTATGGTAGGGAAAATGGATTAATGTGAAGGGTATGCCCCCTTGAGAGGGCGACGGGGGAAAAGAGAGGGGTCTTGGGTGACCTCTCGATAGGAAGAAATGTATGGTATGGTTGGAAATAGGGCAAAAAAAATAGGCAAGTGATGAAGGAGGAAGAGATGGGGGAAAGGATGAGAGATGAGAGGGGATATGAAAATGACAATGTAAAGTGATGAAACAAAAAAAATGATGATAAGCGATGGGAGATAAAGGTGAGCACAAATGGATGCAAGGAAAAATGTGATGTTGCCCCAATCCAGGTGCAATCCAGGTTGAGTGGATGGTTGATGGAGTGTTGTTGATGAGGACATGATACATCCCAAAACAACACAAGGATAGGGAAGGATACATTCTGATGAGGATGAGGATGAGTGTTGTTGATGAGGGAATGATACAGCCCAAAACAACACAAGGATAGGGAAGGATACATCCGGATGAGGATGAGAATGAGGATGAGTGTTGTTGACGAGGGAATGATACATCCCAAAACAACACAAGGATAGGAAAGGATCCATCCCGATGAGAGTGTTGTTGATGAGGGAAAGATACATCCCAAAACAACACAAGGAGAGGGAAGGATACATCCCACTGATGATGAGGATGAGGGTGATGAGGATGGGGGAGATATGGAAGATGATGGAATGGAAAATGAAATGCAATCCTAATGCAGTTTTCCATCCTTAGAGCACTGATTTTTGCTATATCATAAGACACCGGGCATCAGGGTATGTAAACCAAGACGGATTAGTGTCTAATGCATAAAACAAACATAACAGACAAGAAGTCTATTCCAACACCCCAAAGTCATAAAGACAGTGGTCGGGCCTGGTATTGGGATAACCACAAGCACAAAAGGATGCCCCAGCATAACACAAGACTGCAAGAGTCTTGGTGGGTACTATGTGGGACAACCAAGAAGAAAAAAACATTAAAAAAAGATCAAGATACGACTCTATGTTTACTAGTCAAAGCACACCATGATATGATAGATCAAGGCGACCATGAAAAGTGATGATAGGGAGCTCAAATGATAAACAAAATGTCAAAAACATCAAAAGATCACAAGCAAGTTTGAAACGTCCTTTGCCATAGGATCAAGATGATGGATGGGGTTGATGAGGTCTATTAGGAAGGATACATCCTGTTGAGACCGATGATGGATAGTAAACTAAAAGATCAATATGACATAGGATACCAGAAACCAATTGGATCATGTGATACAGATGACCGTTGTTTGATAAGCACCAGCTAGGATAGGGGCTCGAGGGTTGATCAAAGATCAACCGTGCCTACGTGAAAGCGTAGAGCCCTCGTAGTTCAGGAAAAGACCATGGTAAAAGTTGAAAGAAGATGATGAAGATAGAGGATCAGATGGAAAAAATGCCCAGGGGGCGGACCAAATGATTGACCTTGGCTACATGAAAGCGCAGGGGCCACGTAGCTCAACACAAGGCCAAAGATAGATGATGGAAGAGACAAGACAGATAAAAGATAGAACCCTGAGGGTGGATCAAATGACCGACCTTGCCTACGTGAAAGTGCAGGGGCAACATAGTTCGAAAAGAGACCATGGATAAAAGCGAAAAGAGGAAAATGAAGACCTCGATGGAGGACAATGATCAGATAGAAAAAATGCCCAAGGGGCGGACCAAATGATTGACCTTGTCTACGTGAAAGCGCAGGGGCCACGTAGCTCAACACAAGGCCAAAGATAGATGATGGAAGAGACAAGACAGACAAAAGATAAAACCCCGGGGGCGGATCAAATGACCGACCTTGCCTACGTGAAAGCGCAGGGGCAACGTAGTTCGACAAGAGACCGACGACAGACAATGGATAAGGGATGATTAGATGACCAAGATAAATGGATAAAATGATGGAGAGGATATGATGAGCTAGGATAGGCCGCAGGATTGGATGGTCGATATGTGGGATTTGGGTTATGTGAAGCTCAAGGATGGGATAGTGACCTAGATTATTAGAATATGAATTGGGAGGATGAGAGGATGTATAGATGAATGATGAAGAGTGATAAGATATCAGAAAGATGTAGGAAATAGATAGGAGTGATGATAGTGAGATAACATGGCATTGGATTGCATGAGGGTAGCCTATAGCTAGATACCAATGACAAGGAATAATGGATGGAAATGGATGGATGGATAAGAAGATGCTAGGATAGGTGGATAGATGATGGATAGATGAGTGATGAAGATTGGAAAGATGTGAGAAATAGATAGGGATGATGACAGTGAAATATCAAGTCATTGGATTGCATGAGGGTAGCCTATAGCTAGAGACCAATGACAAGGGATGGAAGGAAAATGCATGGATTGATAAAGATGGGGAGATAGAAAGATGCTAGGACATATGGATAGATGATGGATAGATGAGTGATGAAGATTGGAAAGATGTGAGAAAGATAGAGGAATGATGATAGTGAGGTATCAATTCATTGGATTGCATGAGGGGATTGCATGAGGGTAGCCTATAGCTAGAGACCAATGACAAGGGACTATGAGATGGAAGGAAAATGGATGGATGGATAAAGATGGGGAGATAGAAAGATGCTAGGATATATGGATAGAAGGATAAGGATTCAGAAAGATGACATGGATTACTGGGTAGATAAACGGATGAGGAGATAAGGATGAAAAGATGGAAAAGGATTTGTGGATAGGAAGATAAGGATAGGGAGATGGATTGGATGCTTAGATAGATGAATGGGGAGATAAGGATGAAATGATGAAAAGGACTATTGGATGAGAGGATGGGGAGATGGAGAAGATTACCTGGAGGAATGGATGGACGATGTCTCCAAGGACCCAATTGCAAATAAGGAGATGCCCCCACTCTATATGTGTCATGCATGACAAGGAAAGAGGGATAGCAAGATGGGTGGATAAGGAAGTGAGATGGGCAGTGGAAGATAGATAAAGGTGGATAAGGAATATGATAGTGTATGGATGGGAATATATGCCAAGAGGTGTCCAAAGCATGTATATAGGTTTTCCCCTACATTTATCAAGATCACAAGGAAGAGGGAGGAAGTGGGATAAATGGGATAGGATGGATAGGATGCAGAAGATAGGCAGATGCAGGAGATGGAGGAAAGGAATGCGTAAGTGGATGTTGCCCCCAATCGTGGAAGGAGACGAGATGGTGCTTTTTTGCCAAGTTTTCATCATGGTACATATCCAAGGCACTTGTTTGCCAAGTTTTCACCATTGGACGAATGGTTTTCTCTTTATTATTTTTTTGTTTTTTGTATTTTTCTGATTTTTTGGACTAGGATGTGGACGAAGATGGATAAAGATAAGGATATGGATATGCGGATTTTTAGAGGAAAATTGATAAGGATAGGGATGAAGGACTCATGCATCAAGTTCCATATGAGGTAATAAGAGCCCATGTTTGAAGTGGCCAACGGATGTTGGTACAACCCTATTAGACTGGATGGTTTATGCAAGAGGATGGATTAAAGGAATTTGATGGGGGAGATAGAGAGGATAGTGGAGGGGATGTTGGAAAGTGTATGGATGTAATGATGGAGTGGATGTATGATGGGGGAAGGTGTTCAAGACCAACATTGGTACATGTGATGGTGGATGCGAAAACATAGGTGGATGAATAGATGGAGAGGGTGGCGATAATGGAGGAGTTGGGATAGTGATTTTTGGGATGAAGGGACCCAAAATAGATTTAGGAGATGGAGGAGGTGAATGATTTTGTGGGGAAATAACAACTTTGGATGTCATTATGGACTTTTCAATTGAAGGTATGGCACTATTTTTCTTTGGGATCCACATGGTTTTTATTTTTTATTTGGTGGGCCTTTGTGGCCTTTTGGATTGATGCAGATTTTGGACTTGATTTGTCTTTTCTTCAACATGTCTTTTGAAGGGGACATGAGGAGCTTTAGATTCACGTGGACATTTGGATTTATATATTTTTGCTTTGGCATCCAAAGTTCTTTTAGTAGCAAGGGGATAGATGCGAAGAGATGAATGATGTGGAGCGATGGAGGTAGGGTTAGAGGGACTATGTGTAGATGGAGAATGTGTACGTATGTGCCTTTGTTGATCCTGATTAGGAGTTATGAAGGAAGGATTTTTATGTGGTGTATGAGGGAGAGGGGGTGGATGAATAGGATAAGATGGAGGGGATGATTTTGGGATGTAAGGACCCAAAATAGTTTGTGTATAGGGAGGATGTGTGGGTTGTGATGGAGGGATATAAGAACCCATAGTAGATGAAGGATGAGCAATGATGGATAAAGGGACATAAGGACCCAAAATGGATTTAGAGGATGAGGGAGGAAGATGGATAGTTTTTTGTAGGTAGTATGATGGAGGAGGGGGGATGGCGGCATATGGCTTGGTAGAGCAATGGAAAGTACCTCTTGTCCCTTTAGAAGAGGATCGTTTAGGATGTACGGAGGTTGTACCAACATCTTTAGAGCGCGGGTTTTAGGAGATATATCCAAGACCATGTGTGCCTGGATGTTCTTTGACTTGGATGGGCTCTAAAGTACCTTGCTCATGAAGGCCTAAACCTTTTCCTTGATATTTCATATTTTGTAGCATGTAATTTATTGTAGGATGCTTATTCTCTTGGAAGCATGATGCGAGCACATTAGTAGGTGGAAGAGGAAAGGTGGTGCATAGATATTGTTTTTCTTTTACAAGAAGACCACCATGGACGCATGTAATATTACCAAGGTGATACAAAAGTGGCATTGGGATGGTAAGACTAGATGGTGATGAAGGATCATGTGATGGGGATGAGGGGATAGCAACATCAGGAGGAATGAGTGATAAGGGATCATGAGAGGAATTGGGGAGTACAATGGGATCTAGATGTATGGCAGTGGATGATAAGGGCTCATGAGATGGAGTGATTGGATCTTGAAGGCAAAAGGGATCATGGGATGGAGTGGAGGAGATAGTGTGATCTTGAGATGGGGTGGATGGGAGGATAGGATCATGACTTGGTTGAGGATATGGATCATGAGATAAAATGGACGGAAGATTATGTTCTTCAGATGGAGTAGATGGGGTGGAGTGATCTTGATTTGGAGGAGGGGATATGCTTGTATGCTTTGGATCAATCTCTTGGCATGACTCATCTTGTGTGGGGTGTATGAAGATGGAAGAGTGTTAGAGGGGTTCCGCAACTGGGGGAGAGAGGAGGATGGAGGATTCATGAAGGTCATTGGATTGAAGTTTGTGAATATTAGGACTAGGAGGAGGGGATTGGATGTCTTCAATGGATTCGGTGGATCTAGTAGTAGAATATGGGGATTCAATGGGTTTGACCGGCTCAATCGTGTGGATGGTGGTAGGAAGGGTGATGAGAGGGATAGGTGTAGGATGGAGGAGGGCCTCATCACTAGTGCTAGTACATGATAGAGTGGGAGGGAATTGGCTCTTCTTGTATGAGTCCTTGGGTGACATTTGGAAGAGATATAGGATTAGGTAGAGTGATGGGAATGGATGGAGGACTAGGATTAGGGATTGGTGGATTAGGATTAGACGTGGGGATGGGATTGGATGTAGGATTAGATGAAGGGATGGGAATGGATGGGATTGGATATAGGAGTAGGAGGAGATGGATGATTAGGATTAGATGAAGGGATGGAAATGGATGGAGGATTAGGATTAGATGAAGGGATGGGATTGGATGTAGGACTAGGAGGAGATGAGGATTAGGATTAGATGAAGGGATGGAAATGGATGGAGGATTAGGATTAGATGAAGGGATGGGATTGGATGTAGGACTAGGAGGAGATGGAGGATTAGGATTAGATGAAGGGATGGAAATGGATGGAGGATTAGGATTAGATGAAGGGATGGGATTGGATGATAGGACTAGGAGGAGATGGAGGATTAGGATTAGATGAAGGGATGGATGGATGGAAGATTAGGATTAGATGGAGGATTAGGATTAGATGAAGGACTAGGAGGAGATGGAGGATTAAGATATAATGCGGTGAAAGGGAGAGTGATGTAGGAAGATGTGGATGTTGGATTAGATTGGGATGGGGAGTGATAGTAGGAAGATGTAGATGAAGGATTAGAATGGGGAGATGTGGAATTAATGTAAGGGTATGGGGATGGGGGATTGTGATAGGAAGGTGTGGATGTTGGATTAGAATAGGAAGATTGAGGTGGTGAACCACCATAGGAAGACATGTATGGTGGGTTGGCATAGGAGGATATAGATGGTAGATTAGGATGAGAGGATTGAGATGGTAGATTGTGATAGGAAGCTGTAGGTGTTGGATTAGGATGAGAAGATTGGGATGTGGGATTAAGGTAGAGGTATTGGGATTGTTGATTATGATGAGGATAAGAGGATGTGGATGTTGGATAGGATAGAGGTTGAATTGGAGGACATGATGAATATGTCGATGGTGAGGATGTTGGATATCCCTTGTCAAGGGTAACATAAGAACCACTATTAGATGTGGATGAAGGCATGGTGGGATAGTTTGAAGAAGTAGAGGGATTTTGGAAGGCGATTGGAGAGATCTTACTAGCAATGATAGCGTCAAGAGGATCTATATAACAATCTTCATGATCAACAAGATTTTCATTATCGTCATCAACGGAGTTAGGATTCCCCTTGACTACTATTATTGGTCATGTGAGAGGGGGATAAAGATTCATGGTGGATATAGATTAGAAGGAAAGAATAGATGATGGATAGAAAACTAGGATGAATTGAAAGCTCAGATTAAGACTGAATAAAAGCTCATATTAGGATGATGGGATTAACGTTCAGATTATAATTGGATTGGATCAGAGGATATGATAGAATTGATTTGAAACCAAGATCATGGGTTTCAACTAGAGGACGTAAGGTGTTGATAACCAGATTTTTGCAAAATTTGGCAGTTTTCAAAAATTATCAAATTTTTCCATTTTCGGAAACTTTGTAGGCATACGTTTGAGAGTCCAGTTTTTTCCACAAAATACCCAATACTAAGATAGGATGAATTGCCAAATAACATCAGAAATATGAGCCATGTATTCAGATTTATTAATGAAACAGTTCGTTAAAAATTAGAAAATTGAAAAAAATAAATACTAATTTATGATTTTGAGGGTCAAGATGAAATCTTGAGGCTCTGAAAATGTGTCGAAGGAGGATCTAATGGACTTAGTAGTTAGTTGGGAATCCAAATGCTATCTCCTAATGCAACCACCCGTAAAATTTTAGCCAAAACCCACATCCGAGTCAAAAGTTATGGCCTTCAGAAGTTTTGGAATAAAAATAAAAAAAATCAAAAATGAAGTCCAGGTGATTGGGATGGATGATTTGATGATAGATATGGAATCCAATGATGTTCCAAGAAGCACTCATGCAGTCTGGTCGATGAAACGTTGATTTTCAGAAAATGTTGACAGATGCTCGGAACAAGGGAACGACCACTCAGAACAGGTAATCGGATATGCAGATTGGATAGATAGATGGTCGGGAGGGGTGAATGGGGGATTGGAATGGCCAAATGAAGGTTTGGATTGATCAAATGGTCAAATGGAGGCTTTGGGGATTCAAACGGAGGTTAAACGGGTGAAATTGGTCGTTCAGCAAGGCGTATTCACCCCTCTGCAGAAAATGGCTGAAACAGAGGGCAGGGTCGCCCCTCTGTAGAAAATGGCTGAAATAGAGGGCAGGGTCACCCCTCTGCAGAAAATGGCTGAAACAAAGGGCAAGGTCGCCCCTCTGTAGAAAATGGCTGAAACAGAGGGTAGGGTCGCCCCTCTACAGAAAATGGCTGAAACAGAGGGCAAGGTCGCCCCTCTACAGAAAATGGCTGAAACAGAGGGCAAGGTCGCCCCTCTGCAGTGAAAATTTGAACTTGGTTTGGATAAGGGATTTTGGCAAGGACTTAAAATGGTTTAATGATAGTTTGACTTAACAAAATTTACTGGTTCTTCACAGAAAGACACTTTGAACAAGCACAATCCTATGATTAACGTTTTAACGGGTATGGCTGGCAAAGGTCTTACTTTAGGATGAACAAGGTATCTAGGGAGTCCTCAATATATGCTCGGTACATGAGGCACAACCGTGAACACCAGTCCGTCATAAGCATGAGTCGGGAGCCCCAATGAGATACTGAAAGGCTCGGACCAACTCTTCACGTCTATCTAGGTATCACCCTAGCTTCGACGTTCCGTTGATTACGACAGAACTAGATTGAGGTACAGCTTTGGCTCTCCCCCTTTTATATACCCTATCGGTACGCATGGTTGGGATCATCCCTTGGGGTGATGAAATCCCCAAGCAGGTCCCGCTAAGAAGATAACACTAATTATTTACAACTACCTCCTTCGGATCCGCACAATGTGCAAAAGAGGAAGGTGAAAACAAACTAATGCCCCCTTAAGGTAAAATAAGTAAAATAGACACAACAAACAGCAAATATTACTTTCCCCTACTTATACTAAGTACCTAGATAAAGTAGCAAGGAAAAACTTTTAAAAATCAGAATAAAAAGGAAGGTTCTGCAAGGAAATGTGAGTTGTTTATCTTCTCCCTTCTTTGTGATGTGCAGCAAATCTGACTTCACTCACCACCAAACAAGATTAGCGGGTTAGAGCACAAAACAGTAAAAGAAAGAGACAAAAATGAAGCTAAAATGTCCCTTTTTTACCTTCCCAAATGTCTTAAGGGCAGATTCGCCCCTTTGCAGAAAATAGTCAATCAGTAAACGGCAGGGTCACCCTTCTGCAGAAAACAGTTAAAAGGGCAAGGTCACCCCTCTGCAGAAAACAGTCTGAAAACAGTCAAAAAGGGCAAGGTCGCCCCTCTGCAGAAAACAGTCATAAAATAGCCTAAAAGGGCAAAGTCACCCCTCTGCAGAAAATAGTCAAAAGTAGCCTAAAAGGGCAGGGTCGCCCCTCTATAGAAAATAGTCAGAAATAGCCTAAAAGGGTAGGGTCACCCCTCTGCAAAAAACAGTCAGAAATAGCCTAAAAGGGCAGCATCGCCCTTCTGTAGAAAACAGTCAAAAGTAGCCTAAAAGGGCAGGGTTGCCCCTCTATAGAAAATAGTCAGAAATAGCCTAAAAGGGTAGGGTCACCCCTCTGCAAAAAATAGTCAGAAATAGCCTAAAAGGGCAGCATCGCCCTTCTGCAGAAAACAGTCAGAAATAGCCTAAAAGGGCAGGGTCGCCCCTCTATAGAAAACAGTCAATCAGTAAAGGGTAGGGTCGCCCTTCTGCAGAAAACAGTCAAAAAATAAAGGGCAGGGTCACCCTTTTGCAGAAAACAGTCAAAAGGGCAAGGTCGCCCCTCTGCAGAAAACAGTCCAAAAGGGCAAAGTCACCCCTCTGTAGAAAATAGTCAAAAAAGGCAAGGTCACCCCTCTGCATAAAATAGTCAGAAAATAGCCTAAAAGGGCAAGGTCACCCCTCTACAGAAAACAATTGAAAACAGCAAAGGGCAGGGTCGCCCCTTTGCAGAAAACAGTCGAAAACAGCAAAGGGCAGGGTCGCCCCTCTGCAGAAAACAATCAAAAACAACAAAGGGCAGGGTCGCCCTTCTGCAGAAAATAGTCAGAAACAAAGGGCAAGGTCACCCCTCTGCGGCGTTCGGGAGGGCAAGTTCGCTCCTCTGTGACCTAAATTTGCAACAAGCAAACAACAAAAAACGTGAAAAAAAGAGACCCCCTTGTGGGTCCCACAGAGCGTGCCAAAAATGTGATCCTAATAAAATGCTGCTTCCTAAATGTGAGATGTTAAATAAGAAACTAATAGTGTAATAAAGAGAAACAACAAGATAATAGGGCACCTCAATGATTAGCCTAAGAAGATGAACAATATGAAAGCAAGATAAACAAATAAATTGCTATTATACCTTCATGTTGTTGCTTCCTTGGTTGGCCCTTGATGTTGAAGTCTTGTGTGCTCCTTGGATGGCAATGAAAATGAAGTGGATGCAAGATGAATTGATGCAATATAGATGCTAAAATAGATGAGAGATTGAATGGCAATTTTGTAAGAGTTACTTGCAAAAGACTTGATCCCTTCAAATGAAGGAATTGAAGGGGTATTTATAAGCCAAATTGAATTCTCTAGAGAATTCAACGGTTGGGATTGATCCAAAAAAGATCAAGATGAAGGGCTATGGTGAGTTAAGGACTCACAAGCCCTCACATATTGACATGTGGAAGGTGAGATGTCCTAGGGTGGAGTGATGTGGAAATGAAGTCGATCTTGGGTCCTTGGAGGAATAAAAGTGAATTTAAAATTCACAATGATTGGAAGAATCTAGTGGATAAGAGAGTGTCTCCAAAAAGCTAGAGATTTGTCACATGTGGGTGATGTCACAAGTCCAAGGTTCTAGAATCCTTTGGCACATGTGAAGTGACAAGTCAAGGCTTTTAGAATCTTGCATGGGGGATGGGGAAGACCTTGGAAAGATAAAAGTGAATTAAAAATTCACATGGGGAAGAGGGGAACCTTGGTTGAATAAATGTGAATTAAAAATTCACATGGGGAAGGGAGTCCATACCAAAAATGGTAAGTGGGAAGGTTGACCAGAAAAGGTAAGCCAAATGTGGCTAATGATTCTTATTAAGGTTGTGCAAACACATTATTAAGGTAATTAATGGGAGATTAGAGGCAAGTGGGAGATTATGGAGGATATGACACTTAATCTTGATTAAGTGGTGCACATCCTAATCACAGATTAATTACTTTAATCTGGATTAGAAGAGGGTTATGGAGAATGTGACAAGGAGAGAGAAAAAGGGGAATTAAAAATTAGTTTTAATTCAAATGGCTTAAAAGACTAAATTAAATAATTTGCCATATTTATTTAATTTAGAGAAGAAAAGGGGTAAGGTAAAGTATTTAATTTATTTAATTAGATACTTTAAGAACCTTAGGTAGAAAATGAAATAATGATTAAATAAATTATTTAATCACTGTTAATGGAATAGATGAATAAAGTAGACAATTTTGATCAGATGGAAGTGATCAAATTTGGATGTCTACAGTTATGTCCCATATGTTAAAAAATTGTAGAGTATGATATTTTTGTGAATAATCCATAAGAATAGCACAAGAATAAGAGAAAAATAATTATATTATATTTTTTGAAGGGTATGTGCACAAATCATAATGGTAAAAAGAGGCCCTTAAGTGGTGATGAAAATTCATAAAATCAGAGATTAGGCAACTTGACGTAATTTTTTTTTTTAAAGTTTTATATATTATTTCAGAAATATGTAAGAAAAAAATTATACCAAATTGAATGTAGTTTCTAAACTACTAGGTTTATTTAAAAAATTAAAAAAAATATTTGGTGAAAAATTGAAATTTCAATGCAGTAGTACTTAAATTTTAGGGAAAAAATAAGGAAGTGGGTGTTTGTCTAATCACCCTAGCCACAATAGAATGATAATATTTTTAAATAATATTTTAGATATAAGTAGACGACTCATGTCCTTATGTGATGCATATTTTTTTGTAGGGTTTTTCTAGGTAAATAATTAATTATGATATTTTTATTACAACTTAAAAAAAATATAAAAACTCATGTGCCTGACCACCTTAACTTGGTCAAAACTTCATGAAATTATTATTTTTTAATCCTATAGTACATGAAGCATAGAATGTCATGCATGTTTTGGATTCAAAAAATGTGATACCGTTTGAAAGCTATAGATGTTTTTCAATTAGCCTATCAATTTAGACTTTAGTCGTTTTTCAAATAGAAAATGAACAATAATTATTTATTAAATTCAAAGTAAAACATAATTTATATTGGTGGAAAGCTAATAATCTCTTTTAAAAACCATTTTTGTTTGATCAATTTTGGGTAAAAAAAAAGCTGTTAGCCACATGGACCATCATATCACTTGCATATCGCCACTTTTTGGCCCATCATGATCCTACACATATCCTAAATTATTTACACTATAATATGAGCCCAAAGCTCCAAGAGAAGATTGAAGGCTTCTTACACAAACCCAAAAAGAGTTACACTACAAAAGGAAAAAAAGGGAGGCAATGTGCAAAAAAGCTATAAATTTGAAGCCTCCATCTGATGCTAAGTAGTCAAAAAAATGACATTTCTTTTGGTTTTTCTTCAACAAGGTGGTAAGGGGGGTTGACACACAAAACATGTATAGTTAGCATGACATGAACCTTAGTTCTCGTTACCATGGCTATATATTAGAGTTTTAAATTTTTTTTATTTAGTCAAGTCCATGAATGTGATCCACACCATACTCCCTCAATAGGATGGAGGTTGTGGGCCAAGGTAGCGAGCGAATCCTCGCAAGGTCCATGGTGTGAAAGTTAGTAAGGAGGGGAAACCACGACATGTCCTCCCCATAATCAATATGCCTGTGAAGGTCCATGGCTCTCTAAATGTCACTACTAGGGAAAGTCACTTGCATAATCTCATTAAGCCTATCCAAATATGTAGAATCAAATATGGCATGGCATAGTTTGATTATCTAGGGATTGGAGATATCTAAATCAAGAAAGTAGGCCACAAATCGGCATATAACATTGGAGTTACACCACGACTAGTTTTCATCCTTCATTTAATCCTTTTCAAGCACACATTTGAATGCCACAACTGTGAGGTGTTCATTTTTCTTTATGAGGCGCTTCATTCTATTGCGGCTAATCTCACTCATGAAGGAATATTGTGGCCTTCTTGGTAAGAGCCGAACAAGCGTACCTATGCTAGACATCATAGTGACAAACAAGCTAAGGCTGGCGAAATGAAGGGTACATGAGGGAAAGCTTACTAATTAAACATATAATTCAAGTGAATTTTTCGCTAAAGTCGAGTGGCTATTTATAGAAAAAGTATGCTAGCAAGCTCAACAAATAGAAAATCCATTTCCCATTGGACAACAATGTAGAAAATATCAAAGCAAATGGAGGGCGAGAGATGAATTGTATGAAAAATCTAGCACCAAGCCTTAAGAAATCAATTTGGGTGCTGGGAGTAAATAATTGGTTGTACTAATTACCACCATGTGTCCATTGACATCATCAATGCCAAATTTCTTTCTTATACAAAATTACATTGATTAATGTGCTAAGGTCAGACAAATTAAATATGCGTGTGTATTTTTAGGGTAACTTACACTACTTAAAGCATGCTTCACATAGCTAAAAAGATGCTTTCCAACATATAAAGGTTATTTGTGAAAAAGGCAGTGAGGGGAATGTACTAATCACATTCTCATAGTGAAGTTGGCATTCTCAAAGAATACATATCCATAATCAAGATGTATCACATCATTGGTAGTATTTAGTAAGACAATGGTAATTGTAGGACCTTACTACATGTACGTAAAAGAAAATTGAATGCACCAAAAATAATTTTTTTTATAAGTAACAAAGATAGAAAATATGCGTTTCTCTAAAGAAGCTCTCTACAAATTTTTCAACACAACAATGGTGAGAGTATCATCTTCATGTCAAGAGGTTAGATTTTAATCTAAAAGACAAGTATATGCAAACATTTTTGGTAGGGATTCATTTGCTAATGCCCCTGCATCGAAAGAGTGGCGTTTTTTCGATACCAAAATTGTACAGGCGGGTGGCCATGTTAAGAAAGAAGTAGCTTTAGATTTCATAGACAATATTTTTGACCTAAAGTTACATGTGAACCCTAAAAGCCTTATGGAGGGGGAATTATAAGGAATGTTCAAATATGGGGAACCGAAGGCTTTGCATTATAGCTCTGGAATTTTTGTTTTCCATAATTCATGTCACTTGTTGTATGCCCATGTCTAGATCTAGTGGATGTATGTGTTAAGAGGCTGGAAAAAGAAGTAGGGGTTATAACCAGTGGTAGGATAAGGGTTAAAATTAGCAGAACAACCATCTAGGATATGTTATGTATCTATGCAAACTAGGGTGCTAAAATATTTGAGTGAAAAATAATGGAATAGTTCTGGAGGACCAAAACTAGATAACTCAATTTTTATGAGGATGAGACAAAAGAGAAGTCAGAAGGAATTTAACTCCTCTTCCCTCTAGTATGAATAAATTTTAAACCATATGTATAGGTACCTTTTACAAATTTGGACTGTATCTAAAACTATGAAAATGATGAAAGGGCTAATGCTTTCTAGTTGGGCTTCGATTTTATGCTTAGGAGGGAAAAAAACTAGAAATATTTCTATTTTGTTGAGATAATAGCTGAAAAGATGCTAGAAGAATTGAGAAACTATGGCACTAAGTGTAAATTCAAGTATTCTTTGTTTCTGGCACATTTGATCTTGTATCAAAACTCTGAATTTCTTGAAATGAATTTTTCCCTTTTTAAGTTTGATGTAAAGGGGTTGTACCAACTAATTTCACTCTAGACCCATGTGCTTTCAAAGACATGGGATTTCTACTAGTTTTTGGATTAATTCCTGAGGCCAATGGTCATATATTTGTCACCACACCCTTCGAGCCAGTTTTCCCCTAATGTCTTACAATGGGTTAAAATCTCATAGACCCCAATGGATTATTTTCTAGAATCCAAGTTTTCCTTCATCAAATTCCATGGTTTGGTCGGGGAGCCTTTTAGGATTCCTAAATTTATAATGGATAGGGTTTTTGCTTTGGAGGAAAGCTATCAAGAAACTATTACCGACAAATCCTATGGCACTAGAAGCCACAAGACAATGATTTACCTAATTCCCTTCACCATTGTCAATAGTCAAGTAATACTTGTGAAAAGAAATGAGCAAAAATGTTTACCAAAAATTTGGCTCACGTGAGCCTTGTCCTCATTGCAATGCATGGAGCTAAAACCCAATAAGGCACATCCTAATTGTAAGGTATGAGAGGTGGGATTAATTTGAATCAAGAATGAACTTGGCCAAGGAGAAGCTAAGGTTATACATCAACTTCTCCTTCATACCATTTCGATCGACCACCATGGATTTAATTTTATGTCAAAATGGTGGAGTGCCAACAAATCATCTCAATAGGAAAGTCCCTCAACATGCAACTAAAGCACCTAGGATTGTCAAAAAGAATGAAAGTGGATTTCTATAGGTATCGATAGGAAATAAAATATCTCGACACCATGTATGGAGATATTAAGCTGCATGATGAGATGTTTGACCAAATTTATGACAAGGTGGTTGACACTGATGATAGTATTTATGTTGAGTCCAATCAAGAGATTGAATCAAAAGAACTTCTAGTCTACATTTTCTAGCCTAAAGAGTCTGACACAAGAGAAGGGAAAGGAAAGGGGTCAGAACAAAAGGGCCCAAAAATCACATATATGACTAGCACCCAAGGGAAAGGAAAAAGGACCTGATGGTCCCGAGAGAGGTATGTTGTGGCTATTGAAGCCCAAGTTTTGACGAGATTGATTGCCAAGGCATTTGAATCTGCTAGCTTCACCCATACAAAGAGGAGACTAATCTAGGACCTAGGTGGACCCGGTGCATCAAGCAAAGGAGAGGAAGAGTCTGATCCACTAGAATATTAAGCTTTACTAGCCCAAGTAAAATTTTACACCCCTCTTATTTGTCGGTATGTTGAAGATCATCATGGAAAAAACAAGCCCTTAAGTAGCAATGAAAATTTAGAAAATCAGAGTTAGGAAACTTGATGTAAAAATTTGAATAAGTTATGTATATTTTTTTAAAAATATTTAATAATAGAATCTATAACAAATTGAATGTAGTTTCTAAACTACTAGGTTTTTCTTTTTTAAAATCTATTTGGTGAAAAATGGAAATTTCCATGTAGTAGTACTAAAAATTTTAGGGAAAACATAAGAAGTGGGTGTCTATCTTACCACCCTAACCACAATAAAATTATAATATTTTTTTATAAGATTTTAGATATAAGTAGAGGACTCATGTCCTGATCTGACGCATATTTTTTTGTAATTTTTTGCCAAGTAAATAATGAATTATGAATTTTTTATTACAACTTTAAAAAAATATAAAAACTTGTATGTTTGACCACCTTGGTCAAAACTTCATGAAATTCAGTTTTATTTTTTCTCTAATCCATAGTATGTGAAGTATAGAATGTGATACCATGTGATATCATGATCCTGCACATACCCTTGTACCTTAACATCTTTAGTTGTTACTCCACCCTCTTTTGCAAACAAGATTCCTCCATTTGTGGATTTCGATCTCTTCATTCTGAATGAACCCCTTGTCATATTCAACAATGATCCTTGTGAATAAACCTCGCATGTCGAGTGGGCATCATCTACATCACCCATAATTTATTCTTGAATCATCCTATAAAGGGCCCCCATTGAAAATACTAAAGTGTCCATGTTTCCAGGTTCACCAAACCTATCTTCTTGTGGGAAAATGTTTCTCTTTCCATCCAATTCCCCTTTCACTTTCATGGGTGTTCCTCCCTCTCAGTCCCCATATGGAATCCCACCTTTTCCATGATAATGCTGCCCTTCGCCTCTATGTAATCTCATCTTTTTGAGGCTTCTCCTCCTATCACCCTTTCCTGTCTCCCTGCAAGTTCTTCTATTGTTGCACAAAGTATTGACAACCCACAGAGTCTCTAAAGCCACTTGCAGGCATCAAATTAGGCCTGTCAAGCTAGAAAATAAAAACTATAGATAAAAGTTGTGGCAAAATGAGCTTCTTGGAAGGTTGAAGCTTGTTTCAATGAGGAGTGGAATTCCCTATTGATTGCTACCATGAATCCATTAGCATCCAAGCTAGAAGAAGAAATATAGTTAAAAATTATGAAATTAGAGCTATGGGGATTGCTTTAAGTGAGACTCTCCTGCATAAAAAAGTGCTTCTGTTTAAAGCCACTAAGAAGGAGGTCTACACCAATTATGAGAAGCTAGACAAAAAATTAAAGAAGCATGAGGCAAAGTTGGCAAGTATAAGAGACACACTAGATAATCTATAGCCAAAAATCAAGGGAAAATATGTGGAGATGCTTCACATAAGGAAGATACAAAGTTAGTAAGGGAAAGCAACTAAGTTGCTCAAAGAGGCCCAAATTTAGTAGGATTTGCTTCATGTTGAGATAGAGAAATTTGAAAAGTGAGGTTGTTTCTCAACGTCAGATAAATGTAGATTATCAATGCAAACAAGTGAGGATGGACATAGATATGAATAGATTAAATGATGTATCCAATGCACTAGAGAAAGAAATAAGGAATTTGGATCAACAAAAGGAGGACATGAGGAAAGAATTGGATAGCATTCAATCTCAAGATTCCAGTGATCTCTAGAAGGCCTAGACACAAAAATAAAGGGTGAAACAAGAGAAGCAAGAGATCAATTACAGTTTGAAGACTCACAATGAAGAGGTCAGGAAGTTAAGCTCTAAGCTCACGAATTCGCTCCAAGAGAAGAGCCAATTAGAGGAGAACATGAAGGAAAGGGAGTCTCAATTCTATCAAGAATTGGCTACAATGTACAAGGATCTGAGATCCTCTCGATACTCAAAATACCAATATCCATGGATTGGGAAAGAATGATAGTTGCATTTGTTTCCTTGAAGCTAGTCTTGTAGTTTCTAAGGGATGCTTGGGATTTAAACAAGGAGGTTGGCCCAATGGTCAACCAATTTCTACATATATATCCTCCTCAGGCTGCAGAATCATAGAATGTGATCTCCAAGTTATATAAATCCACCAAAGAAGCTTTAGGATATCTGAGAATTCTTGATTGAAGGACCACCTCAATGAAATCAAGCAAGTTCATCAACTGCCACAAAGTTATGTGAAAAGAAAAATATCACTAGGTAGTGTTTAATAGGAAAGTCAAGAAGATTAATAAGGAGGTCAGTATTCTATTCAAATATGGATTACCCACCCCTTTCTTGCCATATGGAGGAGAACTATCAATCAAGAAAGTTTTGGATGTAATCAAACTCAAAATCTAGACTGAGACCCACCACTCCTAGGTCTAAGCCCATTGCCCACTATTGAGGAAATCAAGAAGGAGATCCTTCCCCTTTCTTGGCTTTATTAACACATCAGGGTTATTTCATCAAGGTGGGGAGGGGTTTCTTTTAAGGAAGTCCTCGAGCTGGATCAAGCATAAAAGATTCTATGCACCCTCATCTAGCCCACTAATTTGGATTGGGAATTCCAATACTCTACCTTCCTCAAACTCCAATAATTACCAGAGATCTAGGTTTGTGCCTCCACAAGTGAAGGCCCCTTGTGAGTGACTAGAACTGTAAATAAAATTTTCTTTTAATCTTATCTTTGGTTTTTGGCCCTTATTCTTTTCAACATCGGGATGAATTCATGCCAAAACGATCAAGATTTGTCTTGGATAAAGGTGCGCAATGTTCCACGTGGTGGATGTGTAGCTTTGTTTACATATCATTTTCATTTTGGGCATAGTTTGTGGTACGTGTCAACTTGGCAAGAATTATCTTCAAAGCTATTCTCACAAATCTAAGATTTCTTAGTCACTTGACATGTCATCTATTCCCTTTGGGTAGTTTGTATTTTTTATAGAGTGATGTCTTTGCTAGAACATTTTAGGAAAATAGTGGGCATCTTTCTTTCGAGATGGAACCTTTGAGTCGACATCATCAATCTCTATGTTTGATCGATCATTTTTTTTCAGGTTGTATTAAAAATTAAATTACTTTCTGATCGTTATCTTTGCTAAGAAATCTAAAGAAATTGATTCAATAGTTGGGACTTAATGAGAAAGTATTTTCGTCATCTAATCAAGAACTAAGATCTGATTGCGGACTATCAGGATTAGGCATCTAGTAGTTTATTCTTTCAGAATGTTTGCAATGGCACTCTCTTCTTCTAGCTATAAAAAGGGGTTGGCAACATAGATCAAAGAGTTATAAAAATTACTTTGAAAATATTTCAAAGGATATAGATCTATTAAGGAGTTTGTATAATCTTAGAATTAGAAGGTTTTTAAAGAATACCACTATTCTCTTTGACATGTACATCTTAATTCAAACTATCATCGGATTGGTATCCGACCTTTGTTTTTTAGTTCATATATTATTGAAGCTTGATCTATTTCGGAGAAATGTTTGAAATTGTGCATGCTATGGCCTTTGTGAGAATTTATTTTTTATACTTTTTTCATGTTAGAAACATTGTGTTAAGTTTTCTTTGGTAGTTTGGATAGCTAATTTTCATGTGGTTAATATTCTATGTTGAATGCTAGCTTTTGGAAATTGGATTATGTCTATTGAACTTTTCCATTTTCCATAATTTTTTTTTCATTTTACATATTATACTATGAAGGAAGAAGGGTTTTGTAATTGTCTAGATATTTTTATTAATCTTTAAAGTTTTCTTATGTATTATTGAACCTTAATGGGTGTTTCCCATGGGGATATTTGAAATACTGCAGTGTGCTTTCTCTAACCTTTGTTTCTCATTCTCTTCCCAACAATGAAGGGCCTGGGACATTCTTTGTCTATAATATCAATTATAAGGAATATTTGAGGTTTGAAATGCTGTAAAACCTTTCGCACACCACCATTTTTATGTTTTGTTCACATTTCTTTCTACCTTTTCCCCCAAAACACAAAATATTGAGCTTTCTATAAAAATATTGAGGGTCATTCAATGAGACACAAATTGGTCCCCCACTCACTGGATTTCTCATAAGGCTTCTAGATAAGCATAATCGTTGATGATAAAGGAATTCCTAGGATTGATGATTTTTCACTCCTAAACTATGTCTTACCTATTTTTATGAGCTGATCAGACCCCAGATTCCTAGGTCCCCTTATCCTTTATTTCATTTATTTTTCTTAATCTTGGTCTCTTTGTCTCTATTCATATCTCTCTCTGCTTTTCTTGCTTCATGATATTGTGGTGCTTATGCATTGTTCCTAGCATGTGCAGCAAAAAATTATCATCTACTTCTCACAAAGTATCATGGGCCATGACATCTCTACATGTTATTCCTTTTTATAGGATACAACATTCTCCTTCAGTTCAAATGCACCATCCTAAAGGGGGATCCTCCTTCTTCGATCTTCAATTAGTAGCCAACAAATCCCTCACTTAATATATCTACATTTTTCAAAACTTGTATTATTTGATAAGGATACCCTTATAGAAATTTTATTTTGAAATTAAATTTGTAGGAAAAATAATTGAGAATTCACCTTCAAGGAGGTCATTCTCCTTCTTTTGGATTCCTTGATGATAGTATTTTACAAATGTTTCATCCCTTTTCGAATGGAGTATCCCTTTGTGTGGACCCCTTGCAATCTTAAAGGGTTTCAAAAGGATCCCTTTTTAAACTTATCCTTCAATTGATTGTTCTAAGATATAGTTGTTTATTTGTCTGTGTGACTTTTTCCTACCTAACATGTTTTTTCAATGTCTCAACATTTCTTTGTAGGATTGAGAACCTGTGTAGCTACCTTTTCAATCAACATTGGATGACTACACACCTCATCAAGCTTACCTTGCAGGATTGAGCACCTATAAGGACCAATCAGACTCTGTAGAGCCTTTTATTTCTACCCCTCAAGACTGAGCACCTAAGGTGCCTCCTTTGTAGGATCAAGCACCTATGAAGTGCTTTCATTATACATGATCGATCACCTATAAAGTTCTTTCATTCTACAAGACCGAGCACCTTCGAAACCTGTGTTCACCTTCTAGAAGACCGATCACCCATGTGCGTGTTTGTGGGGGAATTTTTATCATGGATTCGAGTGCAATATGTAGACATCCATGTGGCGCACTTATGTCCTAACAATATTCTTGCCTCTAGAATTTGAAAATGCATTACACCCATCCATTGGATGTGAAGTGTAATGTTTGGTGTTCCCTTGAATGAATTCAAACAAGATTTTATCCTCCTTTTTCCTTCAATTTGTCTATTCTTCCATCCATTCCTTCATCTCAATAGCTTCTTAGATCAATTCACTCTTGGATTCAATCTACACACTCACTTTCAGCTCGTTCAAGTTGCACCATCACCTCTAATGTAGCTACAAGATGTTGTTTTGTTGGCTCCTCCTCTCTATTTTCTAATAGTGTTGGCTTCGGAGATCTTGAAGGATTCCTCCCTCATCTATTTTATTTGAGAGCACATGATTGAGAAGGTGATATCTGCCATTTTAATTTACCTTTGCATTATCATATTTGTATTGTAGCATATTGTTTTTTGAGTATTTCTTGGTATTTCCATTTATATACTCTCTTTATCATCTTTCTGTACAGTCATTGCTATCTAACTATTCATGGAGGTGGAAACACCAAAGCGAGGGATTGATTGAGGTTGTTTTCTAAACAAAGCCCCAACATTTTTATGTTCTTCGATGTATAGGTACTTCTCAATTGGAACTATTTTTATAATCAAGTTGCACGAAGTTTGGTCAAGTTGCACAAATTTGGGTACCATCTAATCATCCTTTCTTTGTCAATTAAAGAATATCTAATTGAAGTATTCTTCTTGTTGTACTCTATTTTTATGTTTCATTTACATTCTTGTATAGTATAAAATCTCTTAGTCAGACTATTAGTTACATTTTTCAATATTTTATTTGTCTTACAAATCTTCTATCAATATAGATGTCGGTACCCCACTGAGACACTAATGTGTTGCAGTAGATTTTGTGTCCTACACTGTCATCCTTAAGCAATGAGTTACCTGAGTTGCAAATTGAACTTTGGGAATTGAGTCACTTGACTCATCCATAAACACTTAACCTTTCCAATCACTTAGCATGTCTTCAGGTAGATCAGGGTAGCTTGTTGCTTAAGACCCTTCTGTTACTTGGGGTCTTAGAGGAACCTATCCCTCTCCTCTACATAACCACTCCATTTTGTTTAGGAGTCATAGGGGTAGATAAATGTCTCTTTATCCCATGATTCTCACAAAAAAATATTGAACTCATTTCAAGTGAACTCTCCATCTCTGTTAGACCTCCAACACTTGATTTTCATATCCATTTCATTCTCAACCATAATTATGAATTCTATAAAATTATCTAGAGCTTCTTATTTTTCTCTAGAAATGGTAACCCATGTCATTCTAGAATAATCATAAACTAATAGCATTAAATACATATATTAGCTTGAAAACTTCTTACTCTGGTAGGACAACATAGGTCTATATGCACCAACTCCAATAGTATGGTAGTGGATTGTTCTTTGAATTTGAAACTTGTTCTTGCTATCTTCCCAGTTTGATATTCATTGCAAACAACATTAGAGGGATTTATAATCCCTGGTAGATCTCTCATAACTTAAATTGAACTGATCCTCACTAGGCTATGAAAATTAATATGACACATCCTTCTAGGCCATAGCCAACTTTCATTAATATGATTCATAAAGAAATAACCATCAGCACCTTTAAGCTAATAAAAACTTACATTTGTCCCTCTTCAAGCAACAACCACAGTTCCAGAGCTTTTTCAAATCTCACATCCATCATCCTGAACCATAAGATTATATCCTTTCCTACACATTTATCCAAGACTTAATCTAGGTTATGTCTCAGACCCTTAACATGAATAATAACATTTGTATTATTATTGCCATCAAAACTTATAGAACCTTTTCCACATATCTTAGCAGATGTATCATCACAAAACTTAACTAGAAATTCTTCATATATGTCAAGTTTAACAAACATATTTGTGTCACAGGTCATATGATTTGAGCATGAACTATCAATAATCTAGTAGTTCTCCTTTCTAGCATGAAGAGAAATCACCATAAAATTTTGATCTATTTTAGAAGCACTTTCCTTCACACATCTCTCAAAGTTAGCAAAATTAGTTTCATCTTTATTAGCCATGAAAAAGAATTAACTATCTTCGTCATCTCCATATTTAGATTCATCATCAGATATACTGGTATCTTCTCTAACATAATAACTTTTATTAATTTCTTTACCTTTTTTCTCTATTCTTTTCATTAAAATATTTGTTTGGACATCTTGAAGAATAATGACCTATCTTACCACAGCTGAAACATTTGAAAGGAAGCTTACCTCTATATTTACCAGTACCATTTTTCATTTTCCTCATAAAGTTTCTTTCTACGTCGTCAATATCCTCCTGATCTGATTCCTCAATTGTTTTTAATTTTCCAACCTTAAAATAATTCTAAACTTTTGTATTACTTGTACCCATTTTTCTCATTTCAAAATTAGATAAAGCACCATATAACTAATCACTAGAATATTTACTTAAATCTTGAGCTTCTTCAATAACATAAAATTTATGACTATAAGATTTAGGAACAGTTCTCAATACCTTCTTTACCACTTCTTCTTCTTCAAGATTTATACCAAGACCTTTGATTGAATTGACAACTTCATGCACCTTCTACATTTAGCCTATAATATTTTCATCTTCAAACATCCATGGGTTCTCAAATTTGATCTTTAGATTTTGCATCATTGCTTGCTTGACCTTATCATCTCCTTCATAAACTCTTAAAAGACTAATAAATTTCACAAGTTTAGTATTAGATAGACCACTTAAAAGAGAATGCATTGCTTTACCGTTGTTTTCATAGGTGTTGATCTCATCATCAGTCTTCGGACCACCAACATGCATAGTATATCCAGTATCAATAGACTTCCAAACTCCAAATCCAAGAGATATCAAGAAACCTTCTATCCTTGTCTTTGAGAAACCATAGTATGATCCATCAAGTAAAGGAGCATCCCTCTTGTGCACCATCTCAAACCTACCTTAAGTGGTTAAGATTTCTTCCAAGGAGCCTTTCTCTAATAACAATTGTTGAATTCACATAATAAAATTGAGAGGGGGTTGAATTAGTTGTACATTAAAAATTCAATCCCTCATAAATATTTAGATCCACATAAAGTAAATTAACCCTTAACGTTTTAAAATGATTTAGCACGAAATAAAATAATAGAAAACATAAACACATCAACACTATGCACAAAAGAACACCATAGTTATGTGAGAAACTCAAGAAGGGAAAAACCATGATGAGTATTACCTCACAATATAAAGTAATTGCAATACTAAAAACAATAGGATCACTATTGGAGGGTTCACAACCCAGAAGAGAGAAAGCCTCACTACCAAAGGCTAACTACCAAATTACAAAAAGGAAGAAAAAATATTATTATAATGAGAAATCTATCTTAATGAAATAAAAAAGATCCAGCACAACATCACCAACACATTTAGAGTCTCTCTAAAGATTTGAGACACCTTATACTCACTAATTTCAATAGTCTAACAAATTAATTTCACACTTCACTTCACAAATTCATAGTTCATATGTTTTTAATTTACATCAGACACTTCAGAATTTAATTCTCCATCAACACATGACTTATTTATACCAACTTTTACCTTAAAATTATTCTCCAAGGTCAATTATGCATATCAACTATGCAAATTAATATTAGGTTAGCATAAGGAATTCTCATGGTGGAAAGGAAGGAAAGGAGACCATTCCATATCTTAACTCAGATCCAATTCATAAATACATCTCGTCACAATCAGTGAATAAAATATGCAATTATTGTAAATACCCAAGGCCGATCAAACTAATGTAAATACAATTAACATTTAGGTACATGATTCCTCAAATCCAACTATGACTCAATGAACACACACAATACTTGAATACAATTAGGAATATTCCACAAAAACCCTAAAACTCAAAATATTCAAAACTTCACAACAACATCCACTTGAAGAATGTACACACCTCGTATACTTAGAGAAAAATGCATACTCTATAACTCAAGAAATAAACTTGTTGAGCTCCAAACCATGAATAGCTTCGACTGTAGATGAATATGATCATATCAACATAGTGCTAGAACTTCAAGACCAAAAACCAAACTACGGATAAATATGGAGGAAAACCATTTCTCCCAAACAACACTGTAATATACAATTCACACACTAGTTAACACAACTCTCTCCACACAATGATCCAAACCAAGAGATTTTGGATATAGAACCTTTGAACATCTCTAACCACCATATCTAAATGACACGAGTAGATCTTCAACCATGAAGAAATATTGAGAAAAATCAAAACACCACATTGTACACTAGAATACCTCTGCAAGACATTGTTTCCCCTTTTATTCAAATTATCTAAAAATCAGTTGGAAACCAAGCATTACAGACACATACTCATCATCTTCAACATTTCCTCATCATCACTAAAATAACAACATCCACCAATAGAGTATTTTCAAAGAAACACTAGAGGTTGATACTTGGGTATGTGTAGGATCATCATGGAAAAAATAGGCCCTTAAGTGGCAATAAAAAGACAAAAAAATAGAGTTAGATAACTTGACGTAAAAAATTGAATGTAGTTTCTAAAATAATAGACCTTTATTTAAAAAAAAAAATCTATTTGGTGAAAATTTGAAATTTCAATGGAGTAGTATTTAAATTTTAGGGTAAAAATAAGAAGTAGGTGTCTATCCGACCACCCTAACCAAAATAAAATAATAATATTTTTTTATAATATTTTAGATATAAGTAGAGGACTCATGTCCCAATGTGATGCATATTTTTTTATAATTTTTTTCCAAGTAAATAATTAATTATGAATTTTTTATTAGAACTTTTAAAAAATATAAAATCTCGTCTATCTAACCACCTTAACTTGGTCACAAATTCATGAAATTATTTTTTTTTTCTTTTTTAATCCTATATTATGCAAAGCATAGAATGTGACGCATGTTTCAAATTCAAAAAATGTGGTACCATTTGAAATTTATAGATGTTTTTCAATCAGCGTATCAATCAGGACTTTATTTGTAATTCTAATAGAAAATGAATAATAATTATTTATTAAATTCAAAGTAAAGTATAATTTATATTGGTGAAAAGCTGAGAATCTCCTCTAAAAACCCTTTTCATTTCATGAATTTTGGGTAGAAAAAAATTCGTTAGCCACATGGACCATCATATGGCTTACATATCACCAGTTTTTGGCCCATCATGATCCTGCACATACCCACCTGTTAGTTTTATAAGATTAGATGTTATGCATAGAAATCAATTCAAACTTGACACAAGAACACAACCAATACCCTAGGAAAACCATCCAACCTCAGGGAGAAAAACCCAACCAATATATCTCCTATATAATGAGTGAATAAGATCATAAATATGCTTACAACTTGGGCACAAAATAATTCCAATTAGATACAAAGAATAATAACCCTTCTCCTATATGAAGTACAAGATACTATATGTATCTTCTTGAAGTTGATCTGCTGCTTTAGAAATAGCGAACTTGATGCTTCTGAAAGAACTCCTTGAATGTGAATATTAACTTGATGATGAATAAAAATGAAATGCCTTGTGTATATAGGAAATTCATACCTCTTCTCTAAGAGAGGTCATCCCAAGAGAGATAACTATTCATAACAAGAAGTCAACCTCAAGATGTCTTTTTGTTGGGTGCGATTTCCTAGATAGGGTCGACTCTTTAAATAAATATTATTTAATCATTAAATAAAAATCGCTTTATTTAATTATTACAATGTGAAGTCAGCCTCTTCAATTAATTTTATTATATAAAAAACTAAATAGCATTGATGCTACATTTAAATTTAATCTCTAAAATTGAATCTGGAAGTATTACACACGTGGCTGCTTTTATCATCAAAAAAACCATTAGCACTTTCTAATGAAAACACAATGCAACTAATGAAAGCATCAACACAACTAGTCATCAATGAAAACACAAACATAATCTTACAACAATATCCCCCATGTTTGTTGAAATCAATGACCTCACCAACTACTCATGTACTTTTAACAATATGATGATACATAGATTGAGATCAATCATTTCTACTTAGATACCAATTATTTTATTCTTGTATGAGACTATAGTATAAGTTTAGAAGTAGATTTTGTTTTTAGCCTATACAAGTAGGTTTACTTCTTAGAGTAATATTTTGTTGTGGAAGCTTTATAATATAATTTAATGGATAATTCAAAGAAAATACACAAAAGATGCATGAATTTAATAGCTGTATATTCATCGATGTTGCTGATGTCTAAAATTAACATATAGAGGCTATGGAGACAAGAAAGGACTCGTAATTAGGTAGTAAGAACATGTGCGCAACTAATTTTCTAGAGGATTTCTAGGGTACACCCAAATCAATTCAATAAATATGGTACAACTTATTAGTGAACTACAAGAATAGTTTCTATATAGTATATAGTGATGTGTGTTTATACAATGAACTATTATATAAAAATTCCATAATTTTTTTCCATGTTTCACATGCTTAGATATATATGGTGCAAGTTGGATACCATGATCATGTGAAAATTCAATGCAAACAAGTGTTAGCAATGTATGAAATTCAATCAAACATATTATATATATGTACATGTGATGCATATGTATATATAGAATGTGATATATGTACATTTAAAACAATGCATAAAGGTTATAACAATTGACAGTGTCATTTTGTATAAGCGTAGATTTATATAGTTGTGCAACATAGTTCAACAACACATGAATGATTTTCTTGCACTATCTTGCACAAATCTATTTGGAATGATGGTTTTAGTAATCCAAATGAAACAATTCTTTCATAAGAATTTATAAATGTGCAACTTATTTAGGTGTTTGATATGCATGGAAATGATATGTTGTAACATGGAAATTATTAAGTCAAGTCAATGCATGTTCTCAACTTTAGGTAGCTAAAATATAGTCTATAGAAAATCCATCATGAATTTAAGCATTATTTCTAGGTTCACCTCGCCCTTAGGAAAATAATTATGGGAATTGGTCTCTACTTATTTCTATTATGATGCACAAAATTAGTTGAAACCTTAACAACATTCCAAGAGTACATCTCCTCATATCTAAATGAATATGACTCACTTCAACTTCAAGAATAACATCTATTGGCCCATGTTCAATATTTTCAACTAATGGGATACCATAGTGCTTTCATCAATATTATCTTCAAATTTGCAATCATAAGGGTAAATTTTCAAAGCATTATTAACATTGACAAGATGAAAAAATAGAACTAGTTTCACCTTATGAGTTTTGGAATCATTTAAGTTACTTTTATTGCCAGAAATATGTGTGAGATCTAGTTGTGGGATGAATTTTTTTCATTGAGCAATGCAAGGACTTTCGGTAGAATATGTTGGTTGTCTATTGTAAAGGGAACTTAGATCATTTAGGAACTATTGAAGTAAGGGGTGTTGTATAGTTCAAAATATTATAAATGGAAGCAAGTCGCATAGCAAGTCCCTAAGAATTAAATTTTTCATCCAAATAAAT
This sequence comes from Sequoiadendron giganteum, assembly GCA_007115665.2. Classification (NCBI taxonomy): domain Eukaryota; kingdom Viridiplantae; phylum Streptophyta; class Pinopsida; order Cupressales; family Cupressaceae; genus Sequoiadendron; species Sequoiadendron giganteum. The sequence continues at coordinate 509,055,185 of CM021100.1, forward strand.
TGCCTCTTTACAAGCATCTACAAGAGTAGCTACTCTTGGAACTTTTCTTGAAAATATTGCAAGCAGAGGATCAAGAGAAATAAATTAAAAATCCAAAATATCTAATTTATCAAAATCATAGAGAAATAAGAGTCTATCGTGCACATTTAGGACTTTGGATCATTCCATAAGAATAATCTAATTTTTGGTCCACAAATCCATTCCAAGAAAGTCAACACACCATGTTGCCAATTAACTAAATTTCCCTCATTTCTCTTATTATCAAGGATTGATAGTGTTTATAATCACCAAGGGGAGATCATCCAAATAAAAACCTCATGTTATTGTAAGTCAAAATGCTTTATAGGATTGGCTTTACAAATTGTAGAAATAATCAAATTCAACAATCTTTCAACATATGCATGCTTATGTAGACTTAGTTTTATTTTAGTGCTCTAATTGAAACAGTTCTACCATGCTCCTTCAATCGGAGAAAAAAAGGACAAATGCAATTGTATACCTTTAAATATAAGGACATAGCAATAGAATGGGTGAGAATGTTTTTAATCAGATCATAATAGCAAGTAAAAAAAGTAAAGATTTATAGATTTTGAATATCAATTTTTAAATTTTAAAAATCAAATATATAGGTGTAAAGTCAAAACTTCAATGAAACATTTAATAACAAGTTTACAAATAAACATGATAAATAACAATAACAATCATTATAATGTAAAAAATAATAATTTTAATAAAAATAAAAATAAAAATTTTAATTAATTGAAAAATATAGCTAATAAGACTTTGTTATCATTTACTTAAAATATAATAAACCTCTTCAAAATACATAGCATCAGCCAGAAGAGACATATTCATAGCTCGAAAGGTTTATGGGAAGCAAGTTCTTTTGTGTATCTTGTTTTCTCAAGCAATGTAAGTAAATGGGTGTAGAAGGCAAAGGTGAAGGTGACAACGGTGGCTGTGGTGGAGGTGGTGGGGGAGGCGGAAGCAGTAGCTATGGTTGTGGCGGAGGCTGTGGTGGTCGCTATACTGGATGCGGTCCCGGTGGTTGCTAGGGAGGCAGGGGAGGCGGAGGTGGCTAGGGAGGTGGACGCGGAGGTGGTTGGGGAGGTGGAGGTGGTGGAGGCAGAGGTGGTTGGGGAGGCAAAGGAGGTGGAGGTGGAGGTGTTTGGGGAGGCCCTCCTGGTTTGAGAGGTACCTAGAAATGTGTGTGGGTGAATAATAATTATGGTGGCTCTTGGCAATGGGTTTTCATGCCTTCCGGTTGATATTATTATCAGGATGCACGTCTTACAAGTTGCTCATAGGTGATATTAAATAAAGGCGTGGATGCATATCTTTGGTAAGTGATCATATTAAATAATTAAAATAATGTCTAAGGGGTTGAGCTTAATGGATTTAAGCATTGAGATCTCATTTTGGAGACTCAAGATCAAATCTCAAAGACACATCTGATATGGAATTTTAATTTGTGAGTATTGGTCTTCCATAGTTGGATTTTAGTGTGGAGGTGATTTCGAACATGATTGTTTGAAAGAACTGATATTTATCTTATGATTGTGATTATAAGAGCTTGTATTGGTCTCATGTTTATTCTTATAAAAATTGTAAACAATTTGACTTTACCAAAGCTCTATGATTTACTTGAAATTAAAATTTCCCTTAAATACTTTACTCTTATTTATTTAGACAATAAAAAAAATAGTTATCTTGTTGTCAATATATAAAACATCAAAAAAGTTTA
>CM021100.1:509057028-509145019 GCA_007115665.2 Sequoiadendron giganteum
AGATTGATCGTTGGTGTTTTATCAGTTAGCATATTTTGTGATTAGGTCTAATTCATGGCCGACCTAATGCTTGGCGTCTATTGCGATGGTTAAATATGTATTGTGGATGTTAGTGAGATCTATTTTAGGTCCATTCCAACCTAAATCAAGTGTTGCACATTTGGTTTAAGCCCGAACATGTTTTTGATTCAATTGTCGAGCAGACAAAGTAATTATTGATTTAATATAGGGCTATATCTAATTAGGCTGACCTAATTGATGTACGCGTACGAATTGGTTATATATGAAAGACATTTTTGAAGTTGTAGAAGTGTAATGAGAAGTGCATATGTGAATTTTAAATATAAACGATCAAAATGATTGTAGATATATTATGAATATTGAGCAAATGTAAACAAGAGCAGTCTTTTGTATTTTATATCTTATAAGATACATAAATCTAGTATATTGAGATTCAAATGAATTGAATTCAACACAAGGAATTTGTATTTTGTACTATTTCACATATTGGCCTTGTGGACATTCTATCTTCTCTTTATTCTTCTTTTTGTGGTTATGAGCCCTATTGATAGTGTCTCCTGGTAGTGAGCCTTTTGCAATATCTTACAACTGATCATAATATATTGTGAGATAATCCTCACCGTGGTTTTTCCCTTTTAAGGTTTTCCATGTAAAAATATTGATGTTCATGTGTCATGTGATCTTGTGATTGTTTATGCTTTCATTATTTGTTACAATTAGATGTGTTTTGTTAATTGGATGGATTATGATAAAATGGTTTAATGGAATACTGATTCATACGCCCCTCTCATTATTTTGGGTGTTGAATAATTTCTATCACATCTCAGTTCCTTTTAAGAAGCCTAACATCCTGAGGAAGATCTTGGTGTTTGAACACAAGGATGATAAAGAGTTTAAAAATCCTATTATTGAAAGTGATTGTATGACTGAAAAACAACTCAAAGTTGCTATTGAAGAACTTAACAAAGTGGAAGGTGAAAACAAAGATCAAAAGGAAAACCTCAAAGAAGCGAATGAATGCATCAAAAATTTGAGACAACAAATCAACAAATTCAAAGAAAGACATCAGCAAGTTAATGAAAAATTGAACCAATCAAATCAAGACATGACAAAACTATGTTGAGAAATTATGTCTCAAATTCCAGTCAAATTCCAGTCTTGTGCCTCTATTTTCAAGGACTTGGTGAAAAATTGTTTTGTTTCTACCTTAACTGCTTTACTATGACGGTTTGGCTTTGCCTTGGTGATACTACGGTGACAAGCTTGGCGGTTACCGCCATACCACAATTGGTGGGTCCACTCACCAAGGTGACCACGGTCAGACTGCCTGCGGTCACCCTAGAAGTTACTACCATACCATGGGTAGTGGGTCCACTCACCGCAATGACCGTGGTGATCTCAGTGAGACCGCCTGTGATCCATTTGGTTGTTACCGCCTTATCGCGGGGTGGCCTAGCAGCACCCACGGTAGCGTGGTATAACCGCTAATAGTTATCTCGGATGTTACCACTTCAGTGCGGGTTAAATCAAACCTGGAAATGGTAGCACGATGGAGGTTAGGAGGCGAGACGAGCTCAGGATGGGATAGGCATACCGCCACACCGCAGTTTGGATTTTACAGCGCTACGGTAGCACGGTGGAGCTGAGAAGACTGTCAGAAGCTAGGCCAGATGGCTACTGCCACATCGTGGTTAGCCCTTGAATGGGTTGCAATAGCATGGGGAAGGTAAATGATGGCTAAAGATAGAGCTCGGTGGAGTCGATAGGTGAGCTCAGATGAGCTCACTGCATTATAGTAGGTCGACTCAGATGAAGTTGCGGTAGCATGGGAAAGATAGGGCAGAGCTCAAAGGCTCATACCGCCACACCACAGATGGGTGAGCTTGGCAGAGCTCACCACATTACTGTGGATGGGTAGAGTCAACTTGGCAATGGAGTGATAGAGTTTTAGAGAGCTCAGATGAGCTTGGTGGTAGTTTTGACTGAGTTAGACTCGGAGTCAGAAGCGTTCAGCGAATGCAGGAAGGACACATGGCTCAATGTCAAATGTTGATTGGCCAAAAGCCAAAATAGAAATAGCACTAATTACAAGCTGACTTCAGCTGTTGATAGGAACCTGATTTGGGTGGTAAAGTTATTGCTGGGTGGCTCAACACAATCAAGGAAGATCAATGGCATACTAGAAGTTAGATGCATGAACCTGAAGCCGTGGGATTGGTTGAAAGGGTAAATGCATTGAAGACTTCTATAGTCAAGGTGAGGTTGACAGATGTGTACATGTAAGTTGAAAGTCAAATTATTATGAGAGAGAATTCATTGTTTACTTTGACAGAAGTATTGTAATGGTGAGTTAGAGAACTCTTTGCTATGATGACCTGATCAGAGAATACTGAACATTGTATGTAATGGTTTATTACTGTAATACAATTTTCTTGACATTGTGTGGTGGGTTTTTTTCCTGAAAATATTTTCCCATGTAAATATTATGTCATTTGTGAATGCTCTATTTTATGTAATCTCTTTTATGTTGCATATATTTATCTCAATAGTTTTTTAGAAGCTATTAGAACCTTGTTTATAGCTCTCCTCCTTTGTTGTATTAGTGTTAAGGGAAATTTTTTGTACTGTTGGGTCATTAGATCCACCTCTTTTTCCCTTCAAGTGGTATCAGAGCTTGGCCAGTTGTGTTATCCTTGTTAGGAAAGTCATTTTTTTGTGCTAATATCGTTTCAGTGGGAGTATTGTTGTGCTAAAAATTATTTTGTTTGAGATGGCGAGTACATTAGTTAGAGTAGATATTGAAAATTTTTATGGCAAAAAATTTGGGTTATGGAAACTCAAAATAGAAGACTTGTTGGTGGATAGAGACCTCTGGGTAGCAGTGTTTGGAACTAAGCCACAAAGTTTTATGCAAGAGGCTTGGGATCTTGTTGATAGAAAAGCACGAGGTCTGATAAGACTGATTCTTACCACTGAACATCCATGAGGAGTAGACTGCAACTTTATTGTGGAAGAAGCTTGGTGATATTTATCAAGGAAAGTCTCTGGTAAATAAGTTGTTCCTAAGAAAGAAGTATTACTCCTTGAAGATGGAAGAAGGTGCATCTATTGTAGACCATCTGAACTTGTTTAATATGATTTTTACTTAGCTCGCATCTATAGGTGTAAAGATTAAGGAAGAGGATTTTTGCATGCTCTTGTTGTGTTCATTACCTGACAATTGGGATCATCTTGTGATGGCCATTGGAAGCACCACCACTTCTTTTAAGATGGAAGATGTTGTTGCCTCATTGTTGTCTGAAGAGATGTAGAGGAAGTCTTTAAAGATGGCTAAAGAGGCTCTTGCTATTCGAGGTAGACCAAAGGATAAAAGCAAGAAGAAGGACAAGAAGTCCAAATCCAAATCTATAGGGAGATCAAAGTCTCCTACTAAACATTCCAAGGTAAAGTGTTGGAACTATGGGCAACCCAGTCACATCCAAAAGGATTGCAAGGAGAAAAAGAAGAAGAATGCTTGTTAGAATGAATCTTCTCAAAGTGATGCAAACGCCTTCATTACAGCCTTGGAAATTTAGGCATCAGATGATGTCTGGCTAGTTGACTCGGGTGCATCCTTTCACATGACGTCCCATAGTGAATGGTTTTCTAAATACGAGAAGCATGACGGTGGAAAGGTGTACTTGGAAAGTGATTCAATGTTGGAGATAGTTAGCAGAGGAAGGGTTAGAATTCAATTTCCTGACAACAAAGTCAAAGGGATTGGTGGCATACTCCACATTCTAGGTTTGGCTCGAAATCTTCTCTCTGTCAGTATGTTAAATTATGTTGGTGTAGAAGTTTCCTTCTTTAGTAGAGGTTGAAAAATGGCTATAGGTGCAATGGTGTTCATTAAGGTTGTTCATACTGGCACTCTGTACAAGCTGGATGCACATCCTATTCAATGTAACAGTGCCTCTACAAAGTCAAGCAATGTTTCTCCTTTAGAGGAAGATGAAGACTCTTCTCTGTCTGCAAATGATTTGGACGTAAAACTCCCAGTAGAGAAGACCATGTTATGGCATCATAGACTAGGTCACATAGGTAAAAAAGGTTTAAAAACCTTGAAGAATAAAAATCTTGTAGAAGGGTTTGATGATTGTAACCTTGAGTTTTATTTTTGCAAACATTGAATCTATGGAAAATAGCACCACGTTTCATTTTATTCCAGTCCTCATAAATCTTCTGGTATATAGGATTATGTTCATTCAGATGTGTTTGGTGCAATTAATGTTCCTTCATTATCAAAGTCTAGATATTATGTTTATTTTATTGATGACTATTCGAGAAGGGCATTTGTTTACTTCCTTAAAAGTAAATCAAAAGTGTTCAGTCGGTTTAAAGAATTTAAATCTTTGGTAGAAAATCAGACTAGAAGGGAAATTAAAAGGACAAACAATGGTGGTGAGTTTTGTTCTACAGATTTTGAAAGATATTACATTGATCATGGAATTAAAAGGCATAAAACAACACCTTATAATCCACAACAGAATTGAGTTGCTGAAAGGTTGAACAGGACACTGATGGAAAAGGCAAGGAGTATGCTGAGTGGTGCTGGTCTGGAGTAGAGGTTCTAGGTTGAGGTTGTAGCTACAACATGTTATTTGATAAACTGATCTCCTTGCTCTACTCTTGTTGATAAGACACCTTTGGAATCATGGTCTGGTAAGAAGCCCTCTCTTAGACATGTCTGTGTCTTTGGCTGTGAGGCATATGTTTATGTGCCAAATGAAAAGAGATCTTAATTGGATAACAAGGCTATTAAGTGTATTCTCATCAGCTATGGAGTTGGTGTGAAGGGATAAAAGCTTTCAAGCCCTGTTACTGAGAAGGTTTTGTATAGTAGAAGCATGACACTTCGTGAGCTAAAACCTTCAGTAAGTGATCAACAACTTGAGACGGATCAGAGAGACAAGAAGAAGGATGTAGATGAGATTCCCCAAACTCCAGAAAGGGAAGAGTTGCATGGTGTACCTAAGACCGAGGAGAGTTCAAGCAGCTCTAAGAGTTCTGATGGTGAAGAACCACAACCTTAGCTTCTAAGAAGATCTACACGAGAAAAAAGGAAACCTGAAAGGTATGGTTTCTCTTTGTTAGATTTGAACTGTGCCTATGCTTTAATTATTAGAACTAATGAGCCTAAGATTGTGAAAGAAGCAATCAACATGGCTGATTCAAATTCTTAGTTGGATGCCATGAATGAAGAAATGGATTCATTGAAGAAGAATGAAACTCGGGACTTGGTACCACTGCCAAAAGGGTGAAATATTGTTGGTTGTAAGTGGATATTGAAAAAGAAGACAAGTATTTATGGTAGTGTTGAGAAGTATAAGGCACGATTGGTTGGAGGGTTTTTCCCAAATTGAGGGAATTGATTATGGAGAGATTTTTTCCGCTATAGCAAAGATGACATCCATCAGATTTTTATTGTCATTGGTAGCTGTGTATGACTTTGAAATTGAGTAGATGGATGTGAAGACAACATTTCTCCATGGTGGGCTAGAAGAAGAAATCTATATTTCCCAGCCTAAGAATTTTGTTGAAAGAGGTAAACAAAATATGGTCTTTAAGTTAAATAAATCTATGTATGGTTTCAAGCAGTCTCCTAGAATGTGATACTAGAAATGGGTGGGGTGGCCTCGCGGCCCCCGCGGTAGCGTGGTTTGACAACTAACATTTATCTCGGTGGTTAGCACCTCACCGTGGGTTAACTCGAACCTTGAAGCAGTAGCACAGTGGAGGTTAGGAGATGAGACGAGCTCGGGCTGAGATAGATATACTGCCACACCGTGGTTAGGCTTTAACAGCATTGTGATAGCACAGTGGAGCTGAGAAGACTATTAGCAGTTAGGTCGGATGGCTACTGCAACAACATGGTTAGCACTTGACTGGGTTGCGATAGCACGGGGAAGGGAAATGATGGCTAAAGATAGAGCTCGGAGGAGTCAAAGGGTGAGCTTGGACAAGATCACCACATTACCATAGGTCAACCTGGATGAAGCTGCGGTAGCATGGGAAAGACAGGGAAGAGATCAGAGGCCCATACCGCCACACCACGGATGGGTCGGTTGGGCTTGGTGGTAGCACGAGGATGCATGGGTGAGCCTGACAGAGCTCACTGCATTACTATAGATGGGTAAAGTCAGCACAGTGATGGAGCGGTAAAGTTTTGGAGAGCTCAGATGAGCTCGGTGGTAGTTTTGACCGAGTTAGACTCGGAGTCAAAAATGTTCAGCGAATGTAGGAAGGACACATGGCAAAAAGCCAAAAAAATAATAGCAGTAATTGCAAGCCGACTTTAGCTAATGATAGGAACCCGATTTGGGTGGTGAAGTTAATTTCTAGTTGGCTCGATGCAATTAGGGAAGATTGATGGCCTACTAAAATTTTGATACATGAACTTGAAGATGTGGGATTGGTTGAAAGGGTAAATGCATTGAAGAATTGTACAATCAAGGTGAGGTTGACAGATGTGTACATGTACATTGAAAGTCGAACTATTGTGAGAGAGAATTCATTGTATACTTTAATAGAATTATTGTAACAGTGAGTTAGAGAACTCTTTTTAATGGTGAGTTGATTAGAGAAGATTGAACATTGTATGTAATGGTTTATTACTGTAATACAATTATCTTGAATTTGTGTGGTGGGTTTTTTACGTGAAAATATTTTCCCACGTAAATATCGTGTCATCAGTGAATTCTCTATTTTATGTAATCTCTTTTATGCTGCATGTATTTATCTCAGTAGTTTTTTAGAGGCTATTAGAACCATTTTTACAACTCTCATCCTCTATTCTATTAGTGTTAAGGGAAAGTTTCTACACTGTTGGGTCATTAGATCCACCTCTTTTTCCTGAATCTCCCATTGAGATTATCAATAAGACATCCAAGAACAATAGCTTGATTATCAACATTGGAACTAGAATTGACGGTTGGGAGAAGTTTCTTCCGGAAGTGAAGAAAAACAATAAGTTAATCTTCTAAAGGTAGTAGTTTTTGTAAATTTTGCTCAAAAGAGAAAAATTATGCTAAATTTTTTGGAAGCATGTTTTTTCACTTGTTGTTATATGGCATCTATACTTTTTCATTGATTTCAAAAGGGGGGAGAATGCAGTGAAAAATTCGTTAAGTATCAAAGGGGGAGAAAGTTCAACAAGTAGTTTGGCATTGAACCAAAAATGATTCTGACACTTGGTCATTTTTCACTAAGTGTTTCCATCAATGCCAAAGGGGGATATTGTTGGCATATGGCTAAGGATTTTGGGTTGTAGGTGTTGTCATTTATGGAAACCCAATTCATGCAACTCAAGTCTTGCACTTAATTATGTAGCACTATTTTGGCTCCTACCAGTAGAATAAAGTAAAGCATAGAAGATCTGGTTAAGGCTTAAAAGGTGACCTAGTCACTTCACTGGATAAGTATTTCAAGTTGGGAATCTCTATGGGAGGTCTATAGAGGCTTGGAGAATCTTACTTTTGATTTGCACTCAATGGTAAGTGATCTAAGTGGTATGGTGCACTAATTTTCTAATTATCTATGTTAGAATGTTGACCCGACAAAGATAAAATTCGTAGATGTATAAGATGGAATTAATTATAAGTCTCAATGTTGGATCGAGTGTTATTTGGGTCCTCTCTTTGTCTTAACTGACCTTGGAGGATGCACATAAATATATTATGGTGGATCTGGCAGACAAGTCACAATATCTTAATACCTTATGAAGCTAATAGTTGGATGAGTAAATCCTTTATCATGGATATATATAAGAGGTCATTTTTTCATATAAATATACAATAATAAAAATAAGGTGTTTGAATATATGTATAGTGTGTGAATTATGAGTTCTAGTAGAAGAATAATGTGAATCTAATCATAAGTGATGCAAAGAGCAGAAAGAGAGTAGAGCAGAGCAAAGCGAAGTGAAAAATTGGAAAGCAGATCCATAATTGAGTTTATGAGCTTCAATGGAACTGTCACCTGGCATGGTTAGATGCTATTTTCTTAGTTTACCCCCCAAATGGATTTAATCTAAATTTTTTATGCAGTAAGCCTTCTTCTTTTGAGAAGTGAGATCTAAGCAGTGTGCCTGAATGTAAGTGGATTCCTTTTGTAAAAATAAATATTTTGAGTTCTCAAATTGTGGATTAATCTCCACCATGCCTTTTCCTTTAATAGGGTTTCCACGCAAAAATTTGTGTGTTATGGTGCTATTAATGTTTTCTTTGTATGGTTGCATATTTCTTTGATATAATGATAGAATGGTTTAAGTTTCAGACTGTTGAATGAATTTGATTTCCTGAAAAATGATTCACCCCCCCACTCTCAGTGTTTTCTTGAGTCGAACAGAGGCCCCTCTCCCATATATTTCTAGAGCAAACGCAAATTTATTTTCAAGGTAATAATTAATAAATTTTGTAGCTTTCAGATCAAATGTTCAAGGTACCCGAGTCAAGGAACAAATGAAGAAATATAATATATTTTTTTGTTTTATGGTAGGTTAAATTCTATTCTTTGAGTTTAGACAAATCTTGTCCTTTTCCTTTTTTAAGGACAAACTTCATCTAATAAAAATTGTATAAGAGACACTAACCATTATTATTCAATGATAAATTAGAATAAAGATTCAAATGGGACCATAATTCAAATGATTGGTTTGATGGTTTTTATCAACTCTATAATGGTTCTTCACACCCCATTTAATTTACCATAATTTATGAATCTAATTGTCTATTTAAAATTTTCAGTGTTATTTGATATTTTTGATATTTTTAGGTGATTATTCAATACAATTTTTTTTATTGTTAAAGTGCAGAAAACTCAAAAATGATGATTTTTGCAAGCCAAAGATATATATATATATATATATATATTGACTAGTTTTGTAATATGACTATTTAGAAGATAATTTTATAGATATTAATTTTGGTTTGCTTTCTCCAGTTTCATTATGATATCTATCTATTTGTGACTTTTATTTCAATTTCAAGTCAACTATCTAATTTTGGCTTCCAAGATCATAATTTTTTGCCCATCTAACTATTTTTGTCAATCTTATGGTTTTAAAAAGTATTGTAGATCTCTATAATTCTATGCAAAAAAAATTATAGGTATATTTTATTAAGATTTATACATATATTTTCATTATGGTTGATAACTTGGACACATTGACACTTGGAGAAGGTTTTTTCCTTTTTGAAATGCGTCATTTTCACTCTAGATCATATTGGAAAATTTTCATTTTAGTTGGAGGATCTGAGTTTCAGATATGTTTTTATTTTTTCTTATTCGATCCATCTTGTCATTGTAGAATTTGGAAATATTTTATGCCATTGTAATCAAACTACACATAAAAAATCCAAATCAATATTTGAGGGCATTCTTCATTGAGTAATTTGGGGGGATTCTCTTGGTGCATTTTTTAGATCTCTTTTCTAGTGCTCTTATTTTTGATGAGTCATTCTTAGGTTCCTTTTCTAATATCATACAAAATATTTGAATTGGAATAAAAATTAATTGGGTTCTCTAATTAATCAATTCCACTCTCTATATGTTGAGAATAAGGTACTTGAACCTAAAGATAATGATAACAATATAAAATGCATAATTGGACATAGTAAAACTCTTGGATGTCTTCATAACTTAATTTATCAAGATCCATTATTTCAAATTGAAGATTCATGTAATGATTAGATCATTAATCTTGGAACAATTAAAATAATTATATCATAATATATATTAAATAAAAGGCTATCAAATTAATGATTATTTATCCTAAGATCATTGAGAATATCTAGGAATATGTCACTAAGGTCAATGATCTAAGAGAGAAATATAAAGAATGTGGAATAGAAAAAAGGGACATTTGGATGGTTTATAATGCATTAAAAAACTTTATCTTAGCTGTGTAATTCTATTTTCTATCTTCCATACTCATAGGATAATTATGAGTTTTGGATATACTACACCTTCATTTGCATCTTTTTCTGATATATTAACACATGAGAAAAAAAGTGTCTTTATATATATATCTCATAGTTTCACCTAGATCTCATACATTTATTGTGATTTAGGTGAAATATTTAGAACATTTCAATAAGAAACAAAATAAATTAAGGAAATTGCACATTTAGATCATGGAAAAATACATCCTCTTTCAAAGAGAAATCATCTAAGAAGGGGAAGCCTACTTTTTCATATCACGAGAATCTTGGGAATGATGAAAATTCTTGCTATAAGAAGAATATTGATGAATTGAAACATCTTCTTAAAAAGTATCATATTGGTAAACCTTTCAAAATGTCAAAGTCAACTTTCTCTTCTTTAAATAAACCCTAATAAGGACAAAGGCCATATTGTTATAGCCAATATGTCAAGTAGAAAAGGACAAGCCCTTTATGCTTATATATGTCTTGGATTAGGGAGATGGCTTCTAGATTTAGGAGCATCTCAGCATATGACATGTTAATAGTATATATTATCTTGTTTTGAGCCTTGCTCCATGCCACCTATTTTGATGTAAAATAATAATACATGAATGTATTTGGGAAGGGACATATTGATATTAGGGAGGGCACTTTCAAGATGTTTTGTGTGTACCTCATTTTTCAGATAATTTTATTTCAATCTATAAGATTACCAATGGTGTACATATAATGATTGTGGAATTATCTCTTGATTTAGTTATCATTATAGACTTATATGGTAGAGATAGTATTTCTATTGTGATGGTTTCTCATGCATCTTACTTGTATGCCATTTTTTATTTTTTAACTAATGATGGCTTTGATCCTTTAGTAGTTAATCACACTTTTAGTGTAGAACATGATTTTGAGGAGAATGTTGAATAATTGATCTTGGGTTTTCTCATATTTGATCTTATTCTCGAGCCTTGCATTTCATCTCTTCTATATTTTGTTGCATTTGATTATGCTTGTTCTCTCCCATTTCAAAAGGATCTCCATCGTCTTCCAGATATAGCTACATGGGATGAGTACTTGAAAAATATTCTTGTTTTGTTTGTTGAATACAAAATTTAGATTTGGGAGACACCATTGATTTCATTATTCTTCTCTTTGATAAAGATGACCCTTCTTCAATTATTGTGAGGGAACATTTTGACCTTTTTGTTCATTCTTTACATGATCATTCTTCATAGTTTGTTGTGAGTGTGGATAATTTAAGATAAAATTTCTGACAAGCTTATTTTTATTTAAATGAGATATATTTATATTTGCATTGTGTTCTACATCTATTTCTACGAGATTTTGGACTTGAAGTGTAGAAAAAAGTATCCATTTTTCACACCTAATTAGGAATTAATATAAAAATGAACTAAATAATGCGTTAATTTAGTGTTGTAATACGTATTTTATATATTCAGATTAAGTTTAGGGCCCTATTAATTAAAATGAACTTAATTGTGTCTTATTTTAAGTGTTATAGAGTGTACCTCTTTATAGTTTCACACTTATTTAGGGCTCCCTTGATTAATTGAGGCTAATTTTTTTTAATTGTCCACTTTAATTCATATCCAAACCAAATTAATTGCATTTTCTGAAGAGCAAACCCATCATTCATTAATTTCTTAACATAAAAATTATCATTGGGAAATTATGTGTGTCCTAGGTAAGTGGCCTAGGACCCATTCACCCGTGCGCAAATGGGTCCTCACTTAGACTTAGGAAATAAATTTAAATTAAGTTTTAGTTGTATTTTAATGATTTCAAATCCATATTCATATATAATTTTGTTTTATTTGAATTTCAGGAAATTAATGTTACATACATATAAATATAACATCATTTCACTAAGTTTCACGTAGAAAATTCAAGTTATCATAAGAGTACTTTTAAGAGAAGATTTCATGAAGAATTATTGCAAAAATTAAAGATACAAATGACATATCAAAGTCTTCTTGCATAATGCATGTCATTGGACATAATATGTTGATGTAAAGTGTTGAATGAAAAATAAAACTCAGAGGGGGGGTGAATCAGTTGTAGAAAATTAAACCTTCAAAACCCTCAATAGTAATTACATCCAGAAGCATTCATTAAACCCTTATTTTGTTAATGTGATTAAACATGAAATATAGATAATAGAAATTTAAATATCAACACCATACACAAGAGAACATCAGATTTATGTGGAAACCCAATGAGGGAAAAAATAAACTGAGGAATAGCTCACAATACAAGCAATTGCAAAAATGGTATAAGGGCTCATTTCCAAAATAAGACACATGATCCAAAAGGCTCACAACTAGGGCTCGCTGCCACAAAAATAAATACAAGAAGATAGAAGAAGAATGTTATAAAAATAACACTTTCTCAATGTAACAAGGATTCCACCACAATTCTCCAACAATCTCATATTCTTCCTTGAATTATTTCAAATTCCTTCAACACACTACCTGTAGGAGCCCTAACACTTGAAATTTGCAATACTCTACTCAAATTTGCACTGCACACATCACTCACATCTACCTCAATTTTCTCTTTATCCTTTCTTACCTCTCACAATAATATAACACTTATTTATATCAACCTCAACCACAAAAACCTTCTCCAATTTCGGAAACTAATCATTATACATACAAATTCAAAAGAGGTCACCACCTAAATATTCCCACAATGGATAGGAATGTAGGAAAACTACATAAATCCTTAATTAGGACCAAAATATATCCCAACACACCTCAACATGCTTTTGGAAGCCTCGCATGTAGTGCTAACTCAAGTTCATCCAATACTTGTGTTAACCATTATAATCATTAAGAATATGCTTCCCTAAATCAATTTAAACCTTCTAGGTGATTGAATTCACTTAAACATGATCTAGAATAATCCATGAACTACTTGAGATTTATCAAAAACTTTATAAAATCTTGCATCATACAAAAATTTCAACTCATAAAAATTAGTAAACTTTATCTCCAGTCTCACAAATGAAACTCACTTTGTATTGCATTAAATAAAGTAAGCTCTTGAATAGAAAAAGATAAAAAAATTATAAGAAAATTACAAAAAATTTACAAACTAAATCAATACAATAGTTAAACATGAAGTATACATATTTATCCTAGACCACAAAAAAAATCATTAAAAATTGGTTCACACATTGGTGAAAATATATCACTCTATATAATGATCCAGAAACCCAAATTCAAAATATAACAACCTTTGAAAACCATCAAAAACATATCAGATCTACATAGGAATAGGATCAATAAAGAATAAATGTGGAGCACAATATCACAACACACCATGAACACTTGCACAACACAATTACTCTATTATCAATTTTTTTCAAAATCACTTGGTAACCAAGTACTAGAGACATCATCTCAGCATTACTTCACACAAACTCATCATCAAATACTATAAAAAAAAAATATCTCCATGTACTGAATACACTTTGTTAATATCTAAACTATACAAGATGCACAACTTGTAACAATAGATTTTCCTCTCTTTCACATTTTTTTCAATATCCTCGACATATTCATCATCCAACATCCTTAACACACAGTTGACATCAATGACAATACCTCCATATTTACAACAATCCTTGCATTTTGTCATTGATGGTAACACAAGATGTGAAAAACATCAAAGACAACATACAAAATCTCCTCAATTTTTGGATTACATATCATACTCCTGTACTCACTCCCCCTTAGTAGATAAATTTTTTCATGTGCATGATACTTTCTCTCCCCCTTTGAAATTAATGGAAACAGATAAATTTTTCACATTATTCTCTCCCTTTGAAACTAAACCAGAATACTTGCTCTGAATACTCCCCCTTGGGTCTACACCCACATGGTTCAACAATTCAATGACAACACATGACACTACCTACTCCCCCTGAGAGGTAGTCACCAAAATCATTCTAAAGAAGAGATAGATCCATAGATCCACCAAACTAATGCATCTCTATATACATCTATTTCAAACAAGGAGGGGTAATAACCCCCAAATTCTCATAAAGATACTGAAAAGTATCCTTAAGAAGAACTTTAGTAAATATATCAACAATTTGATCCTTTGTAGGAACATACTCAAGATTCACTTCATTCTTCATAACCTTTTCTCTCAAAAATGATACCTAATAGATATATCCTTTGTCCTTGAGTGCATCACTATATTATTTGAAATGTTAATCTCATTTGTATTATCACAAAATATAGAAATAGGATATTCATACACAACTCAAATAATTTTCAATGTTTGTCTCATCCACAAAACTTGTGTACAACATGATGCTATTAAAATATACTCAGCCTCTATAGTCAATAAATAAACTCAATCCCACTTCTTGCTCAACCATGACACCAATCTACATCCAAGAAAGAATTTACCAACACTAGAACCTTTCCTCTCATCAACACAACCATCTCAATCTAAATCTATATATGCACTTAGTGTGAAATCAATGTCCTTAGCATACCATAAACCATAATCCAAAGTTCCTCTTAAATATTTGAATATCATCTTAACTGCTACAACCAGTGTTTCTTTAGGATCTTCTTGAAATATAGCCATAAGACAAACTACATGCATGATATCTAATCTAGTAACAATTAGATATAGTTTTCCACCATTCATAGATCTATATTTTCTCTTATCAGCCATAGGTGAATCATCATCTTTGCTCAATATACAACCACTCACCCTAGGAATACATATTGGCTTTAATTCATCTATTCTTCTTCAACATCTCTTTGACATACTTAGACTTTGAAATGAAAATACCTTTATCTATTTGATTTATTTATATTCCAAGGAAGATATTCATCTCCCTAAACTTTGACATATCAAATTCTTTCTACATCTCTTCGACAAATTTATTACATATAATTATTTCCTCCAAAGGTAATATCATCCACATATACAACCACTATAAATATTTTTATATTCCTCAATTTTGAAGTAAATATTACTATCTATGGTGCCTTTACTAAATCCTTGTAAAAAATATTTGTGCAATCTTTCATATGAATCTCTAGGAGATTGCTTCAATCCATATAGTTCCTTCTTCAATTTAAATATTATATCTAGTTGATCTAACAATTGAAATCCTTCTGGCTGTTCCATGTAAACTTCTTCTTCAAATTCACCATTTAGAAAAGAATACTTTGCATTCATTTTTATAATCTTTAAAGTCCTTATGTGAGACAAATTCTATGAACATTATGATAGCTTCCATTCTAGCCATTAGAGTAAATATATCCTAAAATTCTGTTCCTTGCACTTGTGAGTAACCCTTAGACACAAGTCTTACCATGTTTCTTACTACTTCTCCATTCTCATTCAACTTGTTTCTAAATACCCACTTAGTTCAAATTATGTTCATGTTTTCCATTCCATGAACCAATTCTTGAGTCTAATTTTTATCTATCTACATATTTTCTTCCATTTACTTCATCCAATGTTCATCTTTACATGCTTCACGTAATGTTTTAGGTTCAATTTTAGAAAGTAAACATAAATTTACCTAAACTAAACAACAACTTTTCTTCTTGTCAATACACGTTTCCTTTTATCTTCAATGATCTAATCTTTAGAATAATTATTTTGCAGATAATTAGGGGTCTTAGGGGTCTTCTCTAGATCTTATTCCTCTTCATTATGTACTTTGTCTTCATTATCTTCTTCTTCTTCTATTCTGAACTTAGGTTCGTCTAGCACATATCCATCCAATGCAATTAAATTCTAAAAGTTTCTATCAACCTTAACATTTGCACTTTCAACAATATTTCATAGTATTTTGTTGTAACATCTATAAGCTTTTTTTTATTACAATATCCAAGGAAGATACCTTCATTAGGCCTTGTATTAAAATTTACTAACCTTTCTTCTTCTCTTTTAATATAACATTTTCTTCTAAACACTCTAAAGTAGTTCACACTAGGAATCCTTCCATACCATAGCTCATAGGAAGTCTTTGTGCTATTAGCTTTAGTTTGAACTCTCTTAAGTATGTAAGTAGTAGTATGAATAGATTTCCTCTAGTAGACTTCCAATAGATTTTCCTCTTTCATCATAGTCCTAGCATCCTCTTCAATAGTTTGATTTTTCCTTTTAAAAACTCCATTTTGTTGAGGAGTTCTAGGGATAGAAAAATGCCTATTTATTCCTTAAAATTCATAAAACATGTTCAAATCATTGGAGGTGAATTAACCACCTCTGTTAGACCTCAATCACTTTTTTTATATCCATTTCATTCTCAACCATAGTTTTAAATGCCTTGAATTCATCTACTGCATCATATTTTTCTCTAATAAAAGTAGCCCTTGTCATTCGAGAATAATCATCAATTAAAAGACTAAAATACCTATCACCTTGAAGACTTATCACCCTTGTATGACCATAGATATTTGTATGTACTAATCCCAATAGTCTAGTAGCAAATTGTTCCTTTCCATTGATGCTACTCCTTGTTATTTTTCTAAATTGACAACTCTCACAAATAAAATTGATAGGCTTTGTGATTCTTAGAAAGTTTATCACTGCATGAACTGAACTAATTCTTGCCAAATTATCAAAATTATTGTGACTCATGTTCAAATGAAAAATAAAACTTAGAGGAGGTGATGAATAATTTGTAGCAAATTAAACCTTAAAAACTCTCAATAGAAATTAGGTCCACATGCATTCATTAACTCCTTATTTTGTTGTTGTAAATTGTAGTTCTATGCTCAAATTGACATCACACACATAAATTGCATCAATATCACATCTATCATGCTTCTTACTTATCCCATACCTCAACTCACAACAACACCACACTCCTTTATATCAACCTCAACCTCGAAAAACTTCTCCAATCTAGCCATTATACATACACATTCAAAATAGGTCAGCACATAAACATTCCTACATTGGGTAGGAATGAATTAAACCTACATAAACCCTTAATTCAGACCCAAATAGATCCCAACACATCTCTACATGCTTCCATAACCTTGCATCTAGTGTTAAACACAAGGTTGGCCAATACCTATACTAAACACATTTAACATTAACTAGAATGCTTCCTCAAATCAATCTGAAACTTTTAGACAACATAGTTCACTTGAACATTATCCATAATAATCCATAAACTACTTAAGATTCATCAAACACTTTATCCAAGATTGCATCATACAAATACTTCATCTCAAAACAGCTAGTAACTATTATTTCTATACTAACAAATCAAACTCACTCTGTACTGTTCCAAATCAAGTAAGAACTTGAATTTAGAAATAGGGTCTATGCAAGATCATGATGGGCCAAAAAGTGGTGATATCTAAGTGATATGATGACCCATGTGGCTGAAGAATTTATTTTTACCCAAAATTGATGAAACGAAAAGGGTTTTTAAAGGAGATTCTGAGATTTATACCAATATAAATTATGCTTTACTTTGAATTTCATAAATAATTATTATTCATTTTCTATTTGAATTACGACTAAATTCCTGATTGAAAGGCTAATTGAAAAAAATTCTATATTTTTCAAACAATATCACATTTTTTGAATCCAAAATATGTGACACATTATATGTTTCACATACTATAGGATTTTAAAAAAAGAATTGAATTTCATGAAGTTTTGACCAAGTTAACGTGGTCAGACATACGAGTTTTTATATTTTAAAATTTGTAATAAAAAAATCATAATTAATTATTTACTTGGAAAAATACTACAAAAAAATATGCACCACATCAGTACATGAGTTCCCTACTTATATCTAAAATGTTATAAAAAAATATTATCATTTTATTGTGGTTAGGGTGGTCCGAAAAACACCTACTTCTTATTTTTCCCTGAAATTTAAGTACTACTGCATTGAAATTTTAAATTTTCACCAAATAGTTTTAAAAAAATAAAATAAACCTAGTAGTTTAGAAACTAAATTCAATTTTCTACAAATTCTATTATTAAATATTTTTGAAATAATATAGATAACTTATTCAAATTTTTACGTCAGGTTGCCTAACTCTTATTTTCTGAATTTTATTCCATGATGATCCTGCACATATCCAATATACAAGAATTATAAGAAACTTCCCAAGTTTAAAAAACATAAAGTCAAACAACAAATAAATTAAAAGAAAATACATTTCTCCTAGACCACAAGAAACATCACTAAAAGATTAGTTCACACACTAGTGAAAATATCTCACTTTGTAGAGTGATATAGAAATTTTTTTTTTGAATATAATAACCTTTAGAAACCTTAAATAACTTGTAAGATCTACATAGGCATATCATAAACATATAATAAATATGGAGCATAATACTGAAGCACACTATAAAAACTTGCATAACATAGTTTAGTCTGTATATCAAATTTTCTCAAAAGTAATTGGAAACCAAGTACTAGAGACATCATATCAACACATCACTTCATTCCAGCTAATGTTAGACTCTATAATAGAAAGATAGCTCCATGTACTCAAAAAAATTCCTCAAGATATCAATTATACATGTAGAACCTGCAACAACTTGCTTTCCTCTTTTTAACAGTTGTCTCAATATCCTTCACATCTTCATCACATAGTTGACATCAATGAAAACAACAGTGAGTAGACTTCCTATTGACATCAATGAAATAACCTTCATACTTGCAACAACCTCCCCCTTATTCAATGATGGAAACACATAATTTGAAAAAAAATAAAAAGATAAGAGATACACTCTCCTTTTTTAAAAATCCCCCACTTTATCATTGATGGCAACAGAAGATGTGAACAACCATCAAATCAATTATACACACTCTCCTTTTTTTAATATTATATAGCCTACCTAGCCTTCCTAAACTTTCTCCCCCTTACAAGAGTCTCTCTCCCTTTCAAAATAATGATTATACAACATGCATATTTTTCTCTACTTATTCACTCTCTACCCTTTACATGTTTTCCCCTCTCTTTGGAAATAATGATTAGACAACATACACAACTTTATCTACTTTCTCACATGATTCTCTGTCCCCTTTTGACACTAAACCAAAATACATTTTCTTAATACTAACCCTTAGGAGTACACCCAAATAAATCAGCAACTCAATGACAATACATGCCACTACCTACTCCCACAAAGAGGTAGCTAAAAATATTAGTCTAGAAAGGAGATATATCCATAGATCCATTGGACTGATACATCTCCATATGCATGTAGTTCATGAAAGGAGGTGAAATAACCCCCAACTTCTCTCAAAAATTGATACTTAATAGATATATGGTTTGTCCTTGAATGCATCACTAGATTATTTTAAATGTTAACTACACTTGTATTATCACAAAAGATAGATATAGGCTCGCCAGATACAACTCTAATATTTTCCAATGTCTATGTCATCCACAAAACTTGTATACAACATGATGCTACCACAATATATTCAACCTTTACAATAGATAAAGGAACTAAATCCTCCTTCTTACTCAACCATGAAACCAATATAAATGCAAGAAAGAATGCACCATCACTTGTACATTTCATTTCATCAACACAACCAGCCCAATTTGTATCTATATAATAACTTAATATTAAAGTAGTATCCCTAGGATACCACACACAATAATCTAGAGTGCTTCTTAAATATATAAATATCTTCTTCAATGTTGCAACATGTCTCTTTAGGATCTTCTTAAAATCTAGCTATAAAAAAAACCGCATGCCTGATATTCAGTCTAGTAGTTAGATATAGTATTCCACCAATCATAGATCTAAACTTGCTTTGATCAACCTTAGGCGAGTCATCATCTTTGCTCAATTTGCAACTAGTCACCATAGCAGTACATACCAGTATGGAGTCATCCATTACAAACTTCATCAACATATCTTTGACATACTTAGATTATAAAATGAATATCCCATTATCTATTTGATTGATTTGTAGCCCAAGGAAGAAATTCATCTACCCAAATATTGACATTTCAAACTCTTTCTACATTTCCTCTACAAACTTCTTACACATATCCTCATTTCTATCAATGATAATGTCATCCAAATATATTAATACTATCAAGATTTTGTCTTCAACAATTTTTAATTAAAGATTACTATCTATGGTGCCTTTATTGAATCCTTGTTGTATCACATACCTGTTGAACCTTGCATACCAACCTCTGGGAGCTTGCTTCAATCCATATAGTTTCTTTTTGGTTGTTCCATGTAAACCTCTTCTTCCAACTCCCCATTCAGTAAAATAGACTTCACATCCATCTGATAAACCTTAAAATATTTGTGTTGCAAATGCCAAAAACATTCTGATAGCTTCCATCCTAGCCACATGAGAAAAAATATTCTCGAAGTCTATACCTTCCACTTGTGAGTAACCCTTACACACAAGTCTTTCCTTGTTTATTGCTACTTATCCATTTTCATTCAACTTGTTTCTAAATACCCACTCAATTCCAATTAGGTTTTTGTTTTTGGGCATCTTGGGACCAATTACCAATTCTGATTGTTTTCTATCTACATAAGTTCTTCTTCCAAATTACCTTCATCCAATGTTCATATTTACATTCTTCACTCACTTTTATAGGTTGAAATTTAGAAAGTAAACACATATTTACCTCAACTTCAACATCTTTGCTTCTTGTGAATACGCATTTCCTCTTTTCTCTAATGATTTGATCTTTGGAATGATAATTTTGCACATACATAGTGGTTTTAGGGGTATCGTCCCAAGCTTCTTCCTCTTTATTTTCACTTCTTGTCCACAAACTTTTTCTTCTTCTTCTTCTTTGCAAGCAGGTTCAACTGATACATATCCATCCACTAAAATAGAATTCTACAAGTTTTCATCAACTTTATCATTTTTACTTCTATATATTATTCTCGGTCTTTTTTTGTAATATCTGGAAGCTTAACTTATAAGAGAAAATCCAAGGAAGATACCTTCATTATAACTTGCATCAAATTTTAACTAGTTTTCTTCTTCTCTCTTGATGTAACATTTTCTTCCAAATACTCTAAAGTACTTCACAATAGGAATCATTCCATACCATATCTCATAGGGAGTCTTTGTGCTACTAGCTTTAGCTTGAACTTTGTTAAGTATGTAAGCAACAATATGAATAGCTTCTCTCCAATAGACTTTTGGTATATCTTCCTCTTTCAACATAGTCTTTGTGGCTTCTAGAATAGTTTTATATTTCCTTTCAAAAAATCCATTATGTTGAGGAGTTCTAGGGGAAGAAAAATGCCTCTTTAGTCCATAAAATTCCCAAAACATCTTAAACTCATTGGAGATGAATCCACCACCTTCGTCAAAACTCAAATTTTTTATTTCAAGATCCATTTCATTCTCAACCATAGCTTTAAATATCAATATAAGAAAGAAGCATAGTCCCACACAACCTAGGACATGCCATCCAAGTAGCCACGAGCAATATATAACTCAAGTATCCTATAAAAAAAGTTATTTTACAATGAATCTTACTTGGTCGAACTTCATTCACTAACACTTATCTCTATCATTATCCCTATATTTTTGTAATCCAAGAAATGGCATAATACTCCACTGTCATAATTCTTGAATTTTGCACTTTATATTATTTCACCAAATACTAGATAATAAAGAAAATAAACAATTGCACTCTTCTCCCTCTATTTTCAACACTACTCATGGACCATGATTGATTGAAGCATTAATTGAATGTGAATAGACCAATAATGATACTACAAGAACACTACATCTAATACCAATGTCTTTGAATGTCCAATCTATATAACATTTGTATCCCAAGTCGAAGCTCATCCAATTTTGGCACACCAAATCCATCCTCAACCCATGGGATACAAATCAATTCAATGAAACATTTTGCATAATGGACAAACAAATGTGGTCCTCAAAGGGGGAGAAGATTGAGCTCAGTTTTCTAAGAGGGAACATGATTTTAGACATCTATCTACTAGATAGCACAGGGATGCATCACAAAAGAATCATAGTGGTCCAATGAATGGGGAACACTGAAACCCTAATAAACTAGTAAATCCTTCTCCAAACAAAGTGGTCATTGCTAGGGGAGTTCCAACACACAACAAAACATGCATTCTTATCATCACACATTCACTAACACAAGGGTATACACAAGTAGATCATATCATATTTCCACCACAGCCTTGTCCCAATTTGGATACTCAATGTCCCAAACTTGAGTCACAAACATAAAATTGACTAATTTCTCATAACACATATAATAATGCACTTTTAAGCCTTTGACACACTCAATTAAAAAAAAAAACTTAGCTACATTAAACAACATAAAGACCACTTAGCGCTATCAACCCATGAATTGGTTTACAATTGAAATTGTTACCAACACCAAAGCACATCACTATCACATTGGATTTCCAAGAAGGAATTTCATATATGGGTAATCCGACAATAATGGTTTATTATTTTTGGCCAAATTGGACATTGAACTGAATTTTTTTAACTAAATCTTCACTTTCAGTCACCTATAGTTGGTAAATGAGAGGAATTTGAAGATGATGCAAAAAAGTGATTTGTGGAATTTTGTTTTTAGTACCTAAATATATTATTTTCAAAAAATTTGGAATTAGATTGCACTTATTTTTCCATGCCCTTTGAAAACTAGTTTTTTATAGTAAACACCATTTTTAAAGAGTGGCGTTACTAGCTAACACAACTTTTTTTCTGTGAAGGATAAAATTCTATTTTTTTAATTTAGATTTCTAACTATGATATATAGGGGAGAAGACCCAGTTACCACCCCCCATTGAAAAACCATCACCTCCATGCTCACTTAACCCCCCAAACAAAAATTCACTTTGATCCATTACAAAACTTTATTTGATTGAATAAATAATTACAAAAACACCATTTTATGCTCATTATAATTACAAAAACACTAATGGCTTCTCATTAAGTGTTAAAGTGCATGTTTTAGAGTGGAGTTAAGGCATAAACAGTTATAATTGATGGAAATTAGAGTGGGCGGATATTGGGACATTAGGTGGTGGCAATCAGACGACAAATCTAAAAGGTGTCCTTTTGACCTCCGTTCACATATCCAATGGTCCCGCACTCTACCGAATAGCCCAAAATCGAAAAGCTTAGTTATAATCTCTTCACTCGTGGGTGAAAAAAAACCATAATTTTTTTTTTCGATTCAACGCACGGTTTAGATTCTATGGTTGTGTGAAGTTAGCCCTAATGGATACTAGGTCTTCTCCCCTACTGAATGGAATTGGTTTAGTAGAATTTCATTAAATATTATTTTCTTAATTAAGTTTCAAATTCAAACTAGTTACAATTTAGACATGATTTACTAGCTAAAACATAACTTTTTTGCTATGTACTGAAATTCCTTTTTTTTTGGTTGCATCAAGGAAATCAATATCTAGTGCACTAATAAATTTTAAATTTTTTTTCATGATTTTCTATTTTTCCACATGTGGAGAACAAAGAGCTTGATTTTCAGTGAAAAACCTACATTCGTAAGAAATAAAAAATAAATATAATAATCAAATTAAATATATTTAAAATTATACTTTTTGGAAAGGTTATAATAAGGACTACATACTTACAAAAAATAAATTTTAAATGAATTCATTTGATCCCCCAAAAGGTAAACCAAAAAGGGTTTTTTATTAGCATTTTGATAAGTGTAAAGGAGACTCGATTATAGGTATGGTTTAAAAATAGTGGGGTTCTATCGAAGGGGGTTTGATCTAAGGTATTTTTAGGAATCCCTCTTCAATTAAAATCCTCCAAATAGAACTCTTCAAGGCTTAAATCATTATTTTTTCTAAAAATATGTGATTTCAGCAAAAACTAGAATGTTGCAAAAAGTGTAAATGACTATTGTGGGATCACCCATAGGGAGAGTAGGGGATTTACCATACATGGGTAAAAATAAGTGAATAAATATCCTAATCAAATCTCTACCAAAAATTCCACATTATTCCACACCAAAGCCACAACACCAGATTAGTGCCACATCATAAAAACAACCAAATCAACACCTTTATTCCTCCCAACAACAAATCTATAGAAATTATAATGGGATACTCATATCTCCTTAGATTCAAGGGTACTCATACCCTAGTAATGACAATTTCCCCAAGGGATACTTATAGCCCAAATAATGAAATTCCCCTTTGTGTGGGAGCTACACTCACTCAAACCCCTTGCACTTGGAGAACCCAAAATATCCTCTTCAAAAGAGGGGGGTCAACTCTTGTATAACCAAAAATTCCAAATCCTCATCATGACACTCAAGACCAACATTATTTTCATAGAAAATTAAAGAATTTCATCATATATTAGAACCCAATATTGCACTAAGGACTTACTTCTTGTTTACACACATTATTCAACTCATATTTCTATTGCTCCAATTTTAAGCATCGCTATTACAAAAAAGATAACTACTAATAAATGATGTTAAATTTATTCATATATTGCTATTGCATTCTAATTATCTACTTGAATAATTATTATAATATTTTTCTTTCTATTTAGCAATGCTACCATATTAATTCCTTTGAACAAGAAAACTTCAAGTTACTATCAT
Organism: Sequoiadendron giganteum; assembly: GCA_007115665.2. Taxonomy (NCBI): domain Eukaryota; kingdom Viridiplantae; phylum Streptophyta; class Pinopsida; order Cupressales; family Cupressaceae; genus Sequoiadendron; species Sequoiadendron giganteum. The sequence goes on from CM021100.1 coordinate 509,081,630, forward strand.
CAAGAAAAGAAAATAAGAGTTTCATTCACGGTTTAACGTTTCATTTTCTAACAACCAAAGTTAATGTTTCTAATCTCCAAGCATGCCATCAACATTTCATTCAATTCATATCAAACTTGGTCATACTTGTCTACAATCAACAACTCAACTATATAGTTTTCATAATTAAATTGTGACAATAACAAATACTATCAAATATGTAGAGAATGCAATATCCTTAATAATTATCCCAAATGTTTATGGTAGATATATAGTTTAATGTTCACACCTCTCCTAAAATTTATATTTAATACCACCCTTTTTAATATTATCAAAGATAATATCACCAATTTTACTCTTAGTATTATCGTTAGTTAAATATCTTTCCTAACATTTCGAATTCCAAATTTACTATTAGTATAGTTAACATCATTATTTATAAGGTATTATATATGTACACATAATGAATATTACTAATAGCTCTACCAATTGAAAATCTACTACTTACAATTCACTAAAACATTTATAATTATTATTCTTGAAACCAAAATTACCCTACTACTACTTTATTTTAACACCAATGATTCAATGCTAATATTACTCTTAGTGTTATTATTAATGATACTCACATCATTTTCATCCTTAAATGATGATGATATTATTATAATTGAAAATCACAACACTAATATCATCAGTGGATAAATTATTTATTACTCTTAATTCATAAGTTTTCTAATTTAATGACTCTATTATAAATATTTGCAACAATTTAAATTTATATGAAGACCAAAAAAAATCAAACCTCAACTAACCATGACTAGCATCAGATTGTGAAATAATGATCAACAAAACATAAAATTAACGTTCAAGAAAAATATATAAAAAAAAGAATAGATTTATCACCTCTAGACAACTAGACATCCAACAAGATTACTTAAATATTATCTATTCAACAACCTAAACCATTGAACTTTCTAATTCTTCTTTCCTCACTTAATGACTATAATTAATCATTGAAGACAAACTCTCTTAAGTAAAATAAACTCTATTATGAAAAGTAGAGATAATTACTTAATTACTGAAGGATACTAAATTTTTCACATTAAATAGTACTCTGATTTTTAATATAAGTCGAGAAAGAAAAATAATCCCATATAATTAATAACAACATTAATGAATGCAATTTATTGTCAACTCTTCAAAAGACTATGTCAAATGACAACATTGCATAAAGATATTTTAAAGGATAATCTGGATAATACAATTGATGGAACAAGATATGGAAAAGAAAATGAAATTATCTTATTAATTTTGTTATTTCTTGATAGTATCTATATCTTAAATCTAAGATAGGTTAGAAATTACACTAAATTATCAATATATTCAAATAATAATTCAAATATTCTCCAACATTTTTTTAAACTTTTTTGTTTTATTTCATATAATAATTGTTACCCATAATTATGACTAAACTATACACACTTAATAAAACGCTATAAACTTTACACAAATTCTTCTTAATGCAACTTCAATTAAGACTTCAAAAGATCAGAATAATTACCAAAACCAACTTCACAAACCTAAAAAGCCAACATATTAACTAACACCTATTCCATATAATATTTGAATCTGTATTTCCCATCTAATTTGGATGTGATTGCTATTTACCTCTTACCATGCAATTAATATAGATAAATTTATGATCTTTTTAAATATTAGTGTTCTTTAAAAACTACAAATTATAGAAAAAGTATTTGCATATTTATGCCTCTGCAATCATGGATCAGAATTTGTTTATGAAATTCTATAATATCAAAGAATGCAGATATTTTTTATCATCGACAATATGAAATTCATAAAGGCAAAATATATTAAAAGCAGCCCGTTCATTTGTGAATTTATTGTGCTTTGTTTTGTTGTTTACCTTTCCAGATTTTAGACTCTATCGACAAGTATTTCATTTTATTTAAAATGATATTAAATACCTTTCATGTATTTAATATGTATTCACACTATTTTTGTTTTACAGGTTTCCTTACATGTTTTCGTTTAAACCTAAAGGCATTCATTCGAATAATCTTTTCTTTTTATATCTTTCTTATATAAGAGAATGTAGAATAGATTCTTTCTCTCTCTTTTTTAAATTATATTTACATATATTTAATAAAATTTCTTTATTTTAATTATATTAAAAGTGATAATTTAGGTATAAGGAGACTTTTTATATTCTATTGTCAAATGAACATTTAATTGTTTTTAAATTATTATGTATATGATGATAAGGTTTATTTATTTTTTCATTTATATCCAATTCTTAAATATTTTTGTATAATTAGTATGTATATGTATGATTTAAGTATTTATATATTGTGTTCATATATATTTTTTAAAGTAATAAATATAAAATCTAACTAGTTGTATTATGAAATGAAATTCAAATAGGAAAATATTATACTTTTAATTTTCATTAGTATTTAGATTTGTGAAGACTGTTAGTACATGGTTTTATTTACCTTACTATAAGAGAATCTTTAATTTACACCCAATAATAATATTTTATTCTCCTGAACATCTACACAAAGGCTTAGATAGTTGCACATATAAAGTCTATCTTTACCCAAAAATTAGCCCTTTTAAAATTTAGAGACCTAAACATTCCTAATGTTCCCTTGAAAACACGCATCTAGATGCAAGAGTAGACATATTTACAAATTTAAATTATTAGACTCAAATAATAATGGTATGTTGACAAAACTAACCTCTTGGAAACTTGAACCTTCCTTATTTCACAAGGTCATCCTCTACTTTCTCCAAGCTATTTTGTTCCATTATTCCTCTCCCATCCTCTCCTCTATCTACACCAAGAATTATCCTTCCCAAAAGGAAAAAGCATCCCAAGGAAAAAAGAATAACCAAAGAAAAAAGAGAGAATCCGAGAAAAAGAAAGAATCCCCTTCCCCTCTCAAAGGGAAGGAATATATGGAGGAAAAAGGGCAACTTTCCATGTTGATCCCAAGCCCTTCTACATTGCAAGAACTTAGAAGAAAAGTACTATAGGATCTCACTAGTTCCTAAAAATGATGACGTTCCAACACCTTCTCTTTTGTTGACCCATATTCCATAGCTTGCACCTTCAAATACAATTAGTATAGGATCCCACAAGTTCCCATAAATGATGAAGTCCTAACACCCTTCTCTTTTGTTGACCTATCTTCCCTAGCTTCCAACTATGAATCAAAGACACCCATCATGCAGAGCATCCTAGATATCAAAGTAGTGATGAAGGATAATGGTTGTGGAGTCTATAACTTGAAAAAAGACTTATTTGGAATTGGATAATTACCTACTCTTAGATCCTATTGGAAGCCTAAACCTATTGGAAAGGTATCAAATACATTTAATATAGAATCTACAACTTTCAAAAAGTGGGGAGATTTGAACAAAGAAATTATTGATGAGGAAAATATATTAGAATTTATTTATCAAGATAATATACCAAAGCCATTTCTTCCAATAGAGGATGAAAAAAAAGGATAGTAGCTGATGAAGCGTTAGGGGAACAACAAAAATGAAAATATTAGTAAAAACAATAACGGTTTGCTTGAACCTCTTGCTCTTGAGAATTGACCTAAGAAAATCCATGTCTTGGATGTACAACAAGTAAAGTGACCCTTTTTGGAAAGGGTGATTATTTTAAGGGAGTCAAACATTCCTCTTTGTTACCTACATCATGTTATGATGCCATTAATGAACTCCCCTTCAACATCACAGACCTATTTAAGGATACTTGCATATTCATGATAACCACCGCATCCTTTGCTTCCAATATCCAAATCATTGAATTGAAACTAGTATATCCCAAACTTATAAATTGGGATAAACAAGGATCAATACCTATCTTAGATTCATTAAAAAAAAATGAAGCTATCTTTGAGTTCATGGGGCTTTACAACCACATCCCATATGAGGACAACAAAGTAGTTTTGACATTCAAGTGGTTACACAAGGGTACTATAGGGAAATTATTGATTCCCTTAGTCACAAAATGGAAAATATGAGAATCATGTCTCAATCCTTATAAAAAAACCACACTATGGCACTTTTTGATCGTAAAATAGTAAACATAAAGTATGCATCCGATGGTGGAAACCTCTTTGAGGTGCCCAATGATAAGGGATTTAATATTCCCCTTAGGAAAATACAATAAGAAAACTTAGCAATGCTTGCTAAAAACTCCAATCTAGTCAATGTAGGGACAAAGAAGGCACCACAAATCACCTTTTATGTAGAATCGCGCATTGGTGAAGAGAAAAAGAACTTGGAAAAATTCTTGAAAGAGCCAAATGTATACTTTGCATGGTCCAATGTAGACATGGTAGGCCTTGATCCTAAACTAGTTGTTCACCATCTTGTGGTTTATCCTCATGCTAAGACGGTAAATGAAAAGCTAAGGAAAATGCACCCATAGATAACATTATTGGTCAAACTAGAGTTATAAAAGCTTCTTGACATGGGTTTCATCATACCACTTTATTATCCTAAGTGGCTTTCAAACCTTGTACAAGTCTCAAAGCCCACTGGTCATAAAATTATGTACTGACTTTAGAGATTTCAACAAAGCATGTCCTAAGTATGATTTTCCTTTACCTAATATTGATGTCATTGTAGATCTTACTACTACACATAAAATTATTTCACCCATAGATTCTCAGGGTACAACAAGATCATGATATCCAAAGAATATGGACATAAAAAACCATTTATATGTCCATGGGGAATGTATTGTTGGAACATGATTCTAATTCGTCTAAGTAATATTGGAGCCACCCATCTAAGAAAAATAACTTTGATTTTTCATGATATGATTCACAAGACTTTCTAGAAGACTATGTGGACAATATTTTGGTAAAGTTAAAAACAAGCAAGGAACATATAAAGGTACTGGGACCAATCTTTGATAGACTGTAATAGTAGTTGGGTATGGTTGAACCCAAACAAATGCATCTTTGGTGCAACTTATGGAAAACTATTAGGATACACTATGTTATATAGGGGAATTGAAATAGATCTAGCTAAGGTCAAGATGATCTTGGATATAGAACCACCACAAACACTGAAGAAGCTGCAAGGTTTAAAAGGGAGATTACAGTCTATCAAAAGATTCATAACACAACTGGTAGATAAATTTCATCCCTTTTATCACCTTCTTTACAAGGGGATAACCTACAAATGGGATTCAAACTATGAAAAAGAATTCCAACAATTCAAATATTACCTACTAATAACCCCTATCCTTCTGCCACCAATAGCTAATAAATATATGATTATTTATATCTAAACTACATCAGTAGCTAGGATCTCTTCTTGCTCAACATGATGGAACAATGAAGGAGAAAGTTATTTAATATATCTATAGGACCTTGGTCAGATATGATCTAAAATATTCATCAACTCAAAAATCTTGCCTAGTAGTGATGCTTAATTCTCAAAAAAATTAGAACTACATTCTTTCTTACCAGGTAAAGCTTATGTGTAAGATAGATCTATTGAAGTAGTTTCTATGCAAAGCTACCCTCACTAGACGTATGGAAAAGTGGGTGATGACCCTCATAGAATTCTACATAGAGTACATGGATCAAGGGGCTATCAAGGGGAATGCTATAATGGATCAACTAGCAGAGTCACCTATCTACTCGAAAATAATGTTGTCTGAATTTATTGATGTCACTATTTACCCTTAATACGGTGGAGCAGTGGAAGTTGTATTTTGATGGTTCACATACACAACATGTATCCAAGAAGGAATCCTATTCATAACCCTACAAGGTGATTGTATACCTAAGTCATATCAGTTAGCTTTCCCATGTACTAATAACATCACTAAGTATGAAGCTCTTATCATGGGACTGAGTATTGTAATACAATGACAAATCCAAAAAATGAAGGTCTATGGATATTCTTAACTAATTTTTAACAAGGTTAATGATGACTACTAGACCAAGGATAACAAGATCACACTTTATAAAAAGATGGTGGAAAGCCTCAAAGAGTTATTCATTGACAAAATATTCAAGCACATACCCCGGGTAAACAACTGAGCAACAAATGCTATGGTTCGCTGTCAGAATATAAAATAAGATAGAGAAGAAATGTTACATAGAAAAACTAATCTCAATGCAATAGATAATTCACCAAAATGTTACCAACACCTTCACAACTTAATTGAAGAATTGTATACACCTTCTTCTCACTACATCTTGTACTCTAGCACATGAAATCTCACACTGCCCTTCTCAATTTCACACTCTAACACTGTATAGTTCATATTATTCACATCTTTTTTTCCATCTCATCATCCCTCAAGAAATAAACTCTTATTTATACCATCCTTAACCTTGAAACCCTTCTCCAAGGTCAGGTAAGCATGTCAACCATCCAAATTCAAATTATTTCACTACCAAAATACTTTCATGGCGGATAAAAGTGAAAGCATACCACATCACACCTTAGCCACAACCCAAATCAACAACACCATGATACAACACACTTTTAAAAATAATAGATATCCATTGCAAGTAGTATGAACACCAAGTCGACCATTACCCATGTAAACACCATTAAAATTTCAAGAACATGCTTCCTTAATTCAAAGTATGACTTGAAAAGCACACATAATGATTAAAAATTATCTGGAATATTCCTCAAACATTCTAAAATCCAACTAGCTTTGTTGCAACAAATTCCAACTAAATAATGTACACACTTAGTACATTCAAACAACTCTCCCATACACTATTACTTGAGAAACTAACTTCTAAAGCACAAAATCTTACCAAATATTAAATATTAAAAGACACCAATGTAATCAACTCTCCTTCATGTCTGCAGGACCTAAACCATAACTATAGAGAAATGTGGAGAAAATATATTTCTCACGGACACCTCTATAATGCACAGTTTACACACTAGTGAACACAACTTCTTTTGTACAATGATCCAATATACCGAATCTTGGATATAACACCTTTAAACCTATCCCACCAACATTTCCAAAATGCACAAGAAAATATTCAACCTATAAGAAATGCAGAGCAACACTACAACATGCCTCTTTAACCCAAAACACCACTGCAACACACTATCTCCTCTTTATATCAAATTTTCTCAAAATAACTTGGAAACTAAGCACCAAAGACACATCCTCATCATATTCAGCACTTAAACATCACCACCAGGTCAAGTGCAACATATTAACTCAACCACATATCCATAGAAAAAATATTATCAAATGAAAACTAGAGATTGCCACCAATAGCTTTAGTAGGGTGATCCCACAATACTGGTTTATAATTTTTGGGCAAACTAGACACTAAATTGATTTTTTTAAACTAAATCTTCACTTTTGAGCTCCTATAATGACTAAAACATGAGGAATTTAAAGATGATGCAGACTAGTGATTTGTAATGTTTTGTCTATAGATTCTAAATATATGTTATTGAAAAAAAATTGAATCGGATTGCACTTCTTTTAAAATCTCCTTGGAAAACTATCTTTGTTTTAAAAACAACATTTTTAAGGAGTGATGCTCACCATATACAACATAGCTTTTTTTGTATGAAGGATAAATTATTATTTTTTTTGAATTTAGATTTGTAACTACGATATCTAGCACTTTCATTTGGTTTCGTAGTGTTTTATAAAATATTTTTTTCTTAATCAAGTTTTCAAGTCAAACCAATTACAGTTCAGACATAGGCTGACTGTATACAACATAAACTGTTTCGTATGTATTCAAATAATTTTTTTTTATTTTAATTGATCAAGGACATCAATACCCAGCCCAAACATATTTCTTAATTATTTTTTTGGTAATATGCTTTTTCTTCACATGTGCAGAATAGAGAGCTTGATTTTCAGTGAGAAACCTATGTTAACAAAAAAATAAATACATAATAAAGCCAAAACATATTAAAATTATATTCGATGGATAGTTCACTTTGAGGCATCTAATTAGGTTTCTGAGGTATCCTCCATTTTCTTCGTCAAATCCTGGTTCATTCAAATTCTGGTTCATTTGAACCCCCTTTCAAAAATGGATTCCTTTGTGTTTTTTTTGCGGGAATGGCAGGAAGTTAATTGAATGGGTTTGATCAAACCCTAGCTCATTCGAACCCTCTTTTGGTTCATTCAAACCCAAAAATGATTTTTTTTGGTATGGGGTCATTTTTTTCAACTTTTCCTTCCTCACTCCAATTATAAATCACTTTTGTGAGTTCACCCACTAATGAAAATAGAATGCAACTAATCAAAGCATCGATATCATCAACATCATCAACCTTTACACTTGCACTCTCAAAAATGTTTATTTTTTTTTGTAGCACCAATAGGCTTTGCTTTTTGTACAATATCCAAGGAGGATTCCTTCATCAGACCTTGTGCATAAAAAATTCCTAATCTTTCTTCATCTCTTCTGATATAAATTTTTCTTCCAAATAATCTAAAGTACTTGATAGCAAGAATCCTTTTGCTTCTAATTTTTTATGTATATAGACAATAATATGAATTTCCCCTCTCTAGTGGAATTTTGGTAGGTTAGCTTCCTTCATCATATTCCTTGTACCTTCTTGAATAGTCCTATTTTTTCTTTCAACCAGTCCATTTTGCCAAGGAGTCCTAGGGGCATACAAGTGCCTCTTTATGCCATGATTCTTACAAAACATGTTAATTTCATTGGACGTAAACTCCCCACCTCTGTCAATCCTCAAACACCTGATTTTCATATCCATTTCATTCCCATTCAAGCCTTGGTTCATTCAAACCCCCTTTCAAAAATGGTTTCCTTTGTTATTTTTTTGCAAGAATGGTGGGAAGTTAATTGAATGGGTTTGATTGAACCCTAGTTCATTCGAACATATTAGTTCATTTGAACCTGAAAAATAAAAATAATTGGTGTGGGGTCATTTTTTTAAAAAATTCCTTCCTCACTCCAATTGTAAACCACTTTTGTAGCATGGGGTGACTTTACTAGCTAATGCATAACAATTTTTCTATGGAGTATAATTTTTTTTTTTTTGAATTTAGATTTAGAACCATGATATCTACTGCATGGAATTGGTTTCATAGAATTTCATTGTATATTTTTATCTTAATTAAGTTTCAAAGTCAAACCAGTTATAGTTTAGAAATGATTTACTAGCTAAAACATAACTTTTTTTGTATGTATCAAAATTCAATTTTGTCTTTTTTGTTGGATCAAGGACATCAATATCTAGTAATATTATTAAATTTATTTAAAATTATAATTTTTGGGAAGCCTATAATAAGGACTACATATTTACAAAAAAAAAAAAAAATTAATTCATTTGATCTCCAAAAAGGTAAATCAAAAGATATTTTATATCAACATTTTAATAGGTGTAAAGGAGACTTTGTTATAGGCATGTTTTAAAACTAGCAGGGTTCTATCCAAGGGGGTTTGATCTAAGGTAGTTTGATGAGAACACCTTCAATTGGAATCCTTTAAATGAAACATTTCAAGGCTTAAATCATTATATTTTCTAAAAATATATTATTTCAACAAAAATCAAGATCTCCCAAAAAGAGTAAACCACTATTGCAGGATCACCCATAACCGTAGGGGCACATATAGGTTTAGAGTCTTCCATTCCAAAATTATTCAAGATATTTTTTCTTTCAACCAATCCATTTTGCTTAGGATTCCTAGGGGCATACAAGTTCCTCTTTATACCATGATTCTCACAAAACATGTTAAATTCATTGGAGGTAAACTCCCCACCTCTCTCAATCGTCAAAAACTTGATTTTCATATCCCTTTCATTCTCATTTGAACCTTGGTTCATTTGAACCCCCTTTCAAAAAGGGTTTCCTTTATTTTTTTTGTGAGAATGGTGGGAGCTTAATTGAATGGGTTCGATTGAACCCTAGTTCATTCAAACCTATTAGTTCATTTGAACCCAAAAAACAAAACAAATTGGCATGGGGTCATTTTTTTCAACTTTTCCTTCCTCAATGCAATTGTAAACCACATTTTTTGGGCTCACCCACTAATTAAAACATAATGCAACTAATCAAATCATGGATAACATCATAATCTAAAAATCTTACAAAAAAATAGACATCAATGACAACATAAGCTTTTTGATATCAATTATATGCTCAGTATCTACTCATACTTGCAACAATCCCCTCTTTGTCATTGATGGCAACAAATGTTTTGAAAAAATCATCAAAGACACAAAATTTTTGAATATTAACATACTACAACTCTTCACATTACTTATCTCCCTTTCTCACCAATATTATTACTCTCTCCCCAGTTTGTATCTTTAATTTTCCACACGACTCTCTCTCCCCTTGATAACTTGTTCTTTTTCACATGATCTTTTCTCCCCCTTTGACATCAATGAAAAAGGGAAAAAAATTGAATTATTTATTCTATCCCTTTGTCATCGATCAATATGCTTACCACTACTATGTAGTACCCTGTAGGAACACACACTAAATTACACCAAATAAACAACTACTACATAATGACAACACATACTCTTTTGACTACAACAACCAACAATGCCACTACCTACTCACCTTGAGAGGTAGCCACCAATGTAATGCCCTGCCACGCAACCCTAGAGGAAGTTTCAATTCACTAAACAAGCGTACTAATTTTTTTTTTTAAAAGAAGTAAAAGAAGTGAATTAAACCCACATGTTCAACTAAATTGACAACCTCCCCTAGGGTTACATAACTGAGATTACATAAACCCCATTAACCAACAACATTAAAAAAAAATACATTGAAAGTAAATACACAAGTAATAACATTTTACATCAAAGAAAAGTACAAGATAAAGATAAAGCATTCATTTATATAAATCAGTTACAAAGGTCTATTACAATCCTCATTCCCAGAATGAGTATAAATACATAAGTCTGAATATTACAAGATCCACCTCATACACAAGAGGGGTAAAATTAACATTATTACATATGAGATACTAAGTACAAGAATCCTAAAGTAAGCAAAGAGAGATGTCCATCAAGAAGTCTCGCCACCAAGTACTGAAGATCAAGGGGACCCAACGGCTATGGCGCATGTTCCACCCAACCATGTGGTACCCGAAGGACCAAACCCCATGCTAGGAGATAGTAACCAATTAACATGGATGAGAAACCTACCACCTCAAACCAAAGGCAGACTCATACTGATAAAAACTGACTCAACCACACATATGCACAATAAAGTCAAAACTCTGATCATGGTTACATTGCTTCCAGACATAATATGATCAAGTGTGCTAAAAGAAACATACGCACAACATAACACACGGTGTTATCCTAGACAGAGTGTCATCACAAGGCTTGTCATGAGATATCCTCTGGGCATTCTTCATAGGATCCGGAAATCTTGGTGGCCTCAACCGAATCCCGGCACTCATACAAACTCAAGCGGAATCATCTATCTCTCATAGGGACGAGATAGTGATCTTGCCATTCCAGGCCTTCTCACCCACCCCAAGTCTAAACAAACCCTTGTGCCTGTGAGTGAGGTTAACTTATCTTGGTTAATGTGAACTACATCCTAATATGCTAAGTATATTTACTTTAGTTTTCAGTTGTTAAAATCACTTCTGAAGGTTTCCCGATTTACCTCTTTGGGCTCCGGCCCGTAACAAAAGCCACTCTTCTAATTGGATAACACACTACGGAACTAACTCCAAGGGTTACTCAAGTGCTACAAAATTGCAACAATAAAACTCTCTCCAATCCTAGGAGGCAACACAAAGAATTCTACTCCAATACTAGGAGGACAAGACGAATGTAACACAACCCAAGGGAAATCAAGCAATATTATAATAAGGGAATGACCCACGTGTAACTGGAAGACTTTTACAACCCACTTCTCAATAATGATTCACCAAATAAAACATTAACGAATACAATCAATGAACTCATGCATTGGCAATATAATTTCTATATTTGGTTATTCTAAAACCATGTTCCTATCTAATGCATTTTCGCAGCAAATAGAATAATGCCATTCCAAGTTTACAATTGTAACAATAGATTCCCATAACATAACTATTTTCGCAACATATGCTAAACATGGTTAATACTAGACCTAACCGAAATTGATTATCCATGTCATTTCATAACCTTATTTTAACAAAATATTAAACCCATACAGGTCAAGACAATCTTCTCATATTTAAATTTACTAAGCACTTATTAAAATCAACATGTTTATCGTAATCCAAACGAAATTAATTATACAATGAAATCCTTAAATAATATTAAATCTACCATATATATAATATTAACTAAATTCTATATATATATATATATATATTAAAATATTATATATATATATTCATATATAATAATAAAAAAATACATATAATATATATATATACAAATTAAAATTATATATATATAAAGTAAATTAAATTAAAATAAAAATAACCTTAAAATCGAAATAAAATAAAACAAAATTAAAAAAATTTGAAAACAATTAATAAAAAAAAAACTTAATTCATAAAACAAAATTAGTAAACCAAAAAAAAACTAAAATCAACAGCACGTATTCATGGGGCGACCGGACGGTACCTCGTCCGACGGACGATACCGCCGGTACCGCAGTCCTATCAAGGCAGGTGCCGACTGTACACTGTGTATAGTCGGTCGGTAGACGACGTAGGGGCCGCAGTCCCCAGTGGACAGTGTGCCCCCATACGGGTGGCGCACTGTGCAGTGGGTACTGCGTACCCACTGTATATAAAGCACAGGGGTGGGGGCCGAGCCCCCACCAAACATTAAAAAAAAAATTTTATAAAAAAATTCCGAATGACAGAAAATTTCGGATGGACGAAAATAATTTCGAACGAAATAAAATTCGGACAAAAAATAATTTCGTACACAGGTACGATATGCCAGGCCGTATGCGGCCAATTGAAAATGGCATAATACAATTTAAACAACAAAAATTTTATATCTATAATAATGTGGATTGTATATATCATTTCCAGAAATGGTATATGCAATGTGTATTATTATACATGTAATTTTTTTTTCAGAATTTTCAAAACTAGGGTAATTGAAGAAAAAATGTATAAACAACCAGAAAATGATTTTCTTTTGCAACCATAGCAAACTTTCCAACAAAGATTAAATTCAGAATACAATAAAACCATTCCCTTTCCTTTGTGTTTTCAAAATTTCAATGACACAAGAATAATGATTCAAAGATCTGGTTTTCTCTTGCACCATTTTTCTAATAGGGTTTGCATTTCCAAAATAAATGAATCTGAATATCAAAATAATGGAGTTTAACCTAGGGTTTCAAGAAAATTCCCCATTTGCAAATTTCTTCAAATTTAAACAAACTAGGATAAACTAGAAATATTAAAACAAGAAATAGAAAAGAAAACCTGGTTATTTGCAGCCACCAAGATTATTGATGCAGACTTTCCTTTGAGCTCTTCACAATTCTTTTTCCACAATGCCAAGAAATTTCCAGCCAGCTTCAATCTACTAATTCCACCTTCTTTATAGAATTTCTCTCCCTTTTCAATTTAATTCTTCAACCAGAAATAATTTCTTAAACTTTCATCAAAAAATTTCTCCAACAATTTTCCTGCCTGTCTAAAAATGAAGCAAGAAGAATCCCCAAATTTTCTGCCCTAAACTTATAAAATAACAATTCCAAAATAACCTAATGTAACCCTAATTCACTTTCAAATGCAAAAGTTGAATTTACAAGTTAATTTCATTTCCCTCTTTTCCAAAAGCCCTAACTTTTGACTTTTAATTAAAATTCTAATTTCTCAATATTCCCTTTTTGATTTAATTTAAACTTTACAATCAAATACTATTACATAATTATTATAAATTATCTAATAACTAAATTCAAACACAAGAGATTTAAATTTAATTAAATAAATAATTTAACTTTAATGAACTTACTCACAATTATTTATTAATTAAATTTAATCCTTTGAGATTTAAATCTAATTAAATAAATATTTTGACAAAACTAACCCACTTTCAATTATTTACTAATTTAATCCAACTCCATGAGATCTAAATTTAATAAATTAAATAATTAAACTTTAGTAAGCCTACTTACAATTATTTAATAATTAAATTTAATCCCTTGAGATTTAAATTTAATTAAATAAATAATTTAAGTTTAATTTCCAAAATCTATTTAAATATAACCAAAGAGCATAATATTAAATACTATAAAATCACCATTTCTTCCAGCCAATGCAATATTCAAAAGACCAAATCAAAGGGTTAACACATTTTGAAACATTACAAAAAGCATCCAATAAGATCAAGCAAGACTCAAACATCAGAGCTGAAGACACACAAAGGCTAGGGTGTAGACCTAACACATGTTACCAAGTTACTGTCTCCCATTCAACTTAACCGTTGGATCGACACGCTCAAACCTGTGGAACCAGGTGGAGTCGATGTCTTGTACCTGCAACCTGTAATCAGATAATCAACATAATATACGCAGTATATAATTCACACCGTGAAGAAGGAATCTCAGGATCGTAGGGCGCTCGCAAACGAGTGATGCAAATCCGTCTCCTTCTCCAATACACTCATCGAAGACTGACACTAACGTCATAAAAATAGTTTCATAACTAACCACATGATAATTCTACTGTCAGCATTCATTCATCAAAGCATGTAAAATCAAATCAGATAATCACATCACATAGTAATAGTTTGTCGCTCAAGAGTAGCGATCAAAATATCATAATAAAATATGTCCAGTATCTCAGTAGCTATGATCCAAGCAAAGCATAAACAACATGAAAATAGAAGCAAAACGGAGGGGTATTACATCCTCCCCCCCAAGGACTAGGCTTACTCCTGGAAACCTGCAAACAAGTAGGGATACAACTGCCTCATCCTAACTGCATCCTCCCAAGTGGATGAAGCATCATCCCTGGAATCCCACTGCACTCAAACCTGATCAATATCTTGCCCTCAAAGAGTGAGCATTTTGCGCTCCATCACGGCCACAGGCTCTAAAGCCAGCTGCCCGTCCTCTACCTGTAAACAATTCCAATTAAGGACATGAGTCACATCAGGATGATAAGGTCGAAGAACTAAAACATGGAAAACGTCATGAATACGTGCAAGACTGGGTGGCAAAGCAAGACGGTAAGCAACTGGACCAATCTTTTCGAGTATCTCGAAAGGTCCGACAAAGCGAGGTGCCAACTTAGAAACCTTTCCATAACGGATTGGACTCTTTCGCAGATGCACCCACAAGAATACTCTGTCGCCAACAAAGAACTGACGATCCACCCTATGTGCATCCGCATACTTCTTCTGTCTATCCTGTGCTGCTACTAGGTGCTCTCTAATCCGATCCACCTGCTGCTCCATATCCTGTAACATCTCGGGTCCCAATAACACTCTGTCCTCTAATCGATCCCAACTCAAAGGTGTACGACAAGGACGGCCATAGAATGCTTGGAATGGTGCCATGCCAATGGAACTCTAATAACTATTATTATAAGCAAACTCCACTAGATAGAGATAATCCTCCCATCGTGTCTGCTGGTCCATTACATACATGCGAAGCATATCTTCGAGGATTTGATTAACCTTCTTTGTCTGTCCATCTGTCTCTAGGTGATATGCTGAACTAAAGTTCAACTGTGTTCTCATAGCATGCTGCAATGACGTCCAAAGAGCTAAAGTAAACACTGGATCCCTGTCAGAAATAATCCGACGTGGAATACCGTGCAATCTCACAATATCATCCATGAACACTCTAGCAACTGATGATGCATTATAGGTAGAACGCATAGGCGAGAAGTGTGCTACCTTCGTCAACCTATCGATCGTAACCATAATAGCATCATGTCGTCGCGAGGAGTTGGGTAAACCAACAATGAAATCCAATGAGATGATATCCCACTTCCATTCCAGTATAAGATGTGGCTGAAGAAGACCGGCTGGGTGATGATGCTCGGCCTTCACTCGCTGACACTCCAAACATCTAGCAACAAAATCAGCAATGTCACACTTCATTCCTGGCCAAAAATACAACTGGCGCAAGTCTGCGTACATCTTCTTCACACCAGGATGGGCGGAATATGGTGCATGATGTGCCTCAGTCAAAACCAAAGTGTGAAGCCCACCTGCTGAAGGTACATAAATACGCTCAGAATGCCTGAGTAATCCATCTGACTCAAGTGAGTAACCTGTGAATCTACCCTCAAGAGGTCTGCCTGCCTCAATCTCTACTCTCACGTCCTGATACCAACCGTCTACTGGAAGAGTAGCAAGAATCTGACTCCGTAAGTCTACCATGAGAGTCATCTCAGATAACACATGCCTACGCCTACTGAGTGCATCAGCTATGACGTTCTCTTTCCCCTGAATGTACTTCACCTCGAAGTCATACTCACAAAGGAATTCCATCCAATGCCTCTGCCTAGCATTAAGGTTTGGCTGAGTGAAAATGTACTGGAGACTCCTGTGATCACTATGAAGCTCAAATCTCTGTCCGAGTAAAAAGTGTCTCCATCTGGTCAATGCATGGACTACTGCCGCTAACTCAAGATCATGTGTGGGATAATTCAGTTCATGATCTTTAAGTTTTCGTGACTCATATGCTATCACTCTACCCTCCTGCATCAAGACTGCTCCTAAGCCCTCTAAGGATGCATCTGTACAAACCATGAAGTCTCCTACGGGATCAGGTATTGCTAAAATTGGTGCACTAGTCAACTTATCCTTCAGAACCTGAAAAGCTGACTCACACTTCTCTGTCCAATCAAACCTCTTCCCTTTCCTCTGAAGAGAAGTGATAGGGTGCCCTACTCTGGAAAAGTTCTGAACAAACCTCCTGTAGTATCCTGCAAGTCCCATAAAACTATGAATCTCTACCACATTCGTGGGTGCAGGCCAATCCAGAATAGCTTGGATCTTGGAAGGATCCACTGACACTCCCTCTCTTGAGATCACATGACCAAGATACATGATCTCAGTCTTGAAGAATTCACATTTCGACAAGTTGGCAAAGAGTTGGTTCTCTAGCAAATACTGAAGTACCTGTCGCAAATGCTCTACATGTTCCTCTACTGTCCTGGAATATATCAGTATGTCATCAAGAAACACAAGGATAAACCTATCAAGGTAGGTGCGGAATACTCCATTCATCAAACTCATGAATACAGATGGCACATTCGTCAACCCGAATGGTACCACAGTAAACTCGTAGTGACCATACCGCATTCGAAACACTGTCTTATGGATATCTGCGTCAAATATACGAAGCTGATGGTATCCCGATTTAAGATCAATCTTCAAAAAGATTGTGGCACCTTTGACTTGGTCAAACAAGTCATCAATCCTGGGAAGTGGATAACGATTCTTAATCGTTACCTTGTTCAACTATCGGTAATCAATGCACAACCGAAGTGAACCGTCCTTCTTCTTCAAAAAAATTGCAGGTGCTCCCCATGGAGAAACACTAGGACAAATGAATCCCTTCTCCAGCAATTCCTCTAACTACAAGCGAAGCTCTTTCAGCTCCTGAGTGGTCATACGGTAAGGAGCTCGTGAAATAGGCTCCGCTCCAGTTAATAAGTCAACCTTAAAATCAATATCTCTCTTCGGTGGCATTCCCGGAATGTCATTTGGAAAGACATCAAAGAACTCCTAAAGTACGGGATGACTATCCAGAGATACCTTCTCCTCTCCATCTCCTAAACTCAAGTCATCAACTGAAACAGCAAACTGACATCCCTGTCTAACACATCTCCTCAACTGCATAGCTAAGATCATCCTCAAGGATATCGGCCTCTGAACTCCTATAATCTCAATCTCACTCCCAGATGCATCAACGCATCGAATCGACTTCTGTCGACAATCAATCACTGCTCGGTGAGTCTCAAGCCAATCCATACCTATGACAACATCAGAGGATCCCAAAGGTATAACTCAAAGATCTAAAGTGGTATGAAGTGGTCCACTCTCCAATCTACAATTCGGCACTATGGAATGCGATGCAACCTTCGCACCTGACGCTAACTTAACCTACCACCTATCACCTTGCCCTACGGCTCCTAGTCTGCAATGTGACGCTATAGATGAAGAAATAAAAGAGTCGGATGCTCCTGAATCAAAAAGGATAGTAACCGGGTTACCAAATATCATACCCTGAGTCTCAACAATAGGACCCTGATGCTCTGCCTAGTGGTTATCAACCGCTGAGAATACACGGTGCCCTCTACCTGCATCACCCACTGTCGGCTCTGACGCTGCTGGTCTCTGAGTGAATCCCGATGTGCTCTTATTGGGGCACATCCGAGCAATATGGCCCTGCTAACCACAAGAGAAACAACCTATTCCTCTACTCTGACCTCTGTCTTCTGCTAGTGCACTCGACTGCTGAGCATTACCTCTATAAGTAGACTGAAAACTCTGAGCGGGTAGCTCAGAATTGAAACGCTTCATGCGCCTCCAGTTCTTGTTACTCTGTCCTTGCTAAAACCCTTCCGCTTCCCTTGGGAAGACTGCTGATGACTACCCTGTGCTGATGCGTGCCGAGTCTTAGGAGGCGCTGCTCCCTGTAACTGACCACCTCGAACACTAGACCCAGCTCCTGCATTACTGCCAATAACAACTCCTGCCTGACCTCCCAGTGCCATAGCTAGGTTCTCCTCCACAAGCCGTGCCTTCTCCACAGCTACCTCCATAGACTTGGGTTCAAAAACCCGCACTCCTCCACTGATACGGGCGTTTAAGCCCCTGACGAAATGTTGTACAAGCATCCCCTCATCATCACCAATCCCAGCGAACTGCTTAAGTTCATAAAACCGCCTCTCGTACTGGTCTACAATCAAGGCCAACTGTCGTAAGGCATGGAACTCATCGCCTCTACGCTCATGCCAGTGATCTGAGAGAAAACGGGCTCTGAACTGCTCTAAGAAGATCTCCCACGATACAGTACTCATACTGATGTGGAGCTTCTGCTCCTCTATCTTCCACCAAGTGTCTGCAAAACCATGGAGGTGAATAATAGCGCACCGCGCTTTGGTATTACTGTCATAAGGCTGCATGGAAAAGCATCGATCCAATCCTATCAACCAAATCTCAGCCTCTAGTCCTGTACCTACTCCATCAAATAGTGGGGGTTGTGACCAAATAAGGTCTCTCATATGAAAAGATGCTACCCTCTTTGACTGCGCTGGAGCTACTCTTGCCCCAGGGTTAACCTCTGCATCTACCCGCTTCAGACCTAGAAGTGTCAAAGCGTCTTCCAAAGCTTTTCGAGCAGCTTCGACCCCTGGAGGGTCATGATGTCCACTGCCTCCTGGACCATTCTGTGAGGCCTGATGTTCCTCCTGATCTGGTATGAGTGTAACATGCGGCGGAGAGTCATGTTGACTCCCTGCAGGTACCTCTACTCGACCACGTCCACGTCCTCTCCCTCGTCCGCGTTTAGGAGGCATACTCCTACATAGAGACAAAAGGGATATTAGACAAGGTACACTTCAAAAACCTATGCAACTAAGCTTAATGGATACAACATAATCCCAGAGTACCCAGTGTTTAAACTTAGGCTTTGATACCATGTGCAATGCCCCGCCACGCAACCCTAGAGGAAGTTTCAATTCACTAAACAAGCGTACTAATTTTTTTTTTAAAAGAAGTAAAAGAAGTGAATTAAACCCACATTTTCAACTAAATTGACAACCTCCCCTAGGGTTACATAACTGAGATTACATAAACCCCATTAACCAACAACATTAAAAAAAAATACATTGAAAGTAAATACACAAGTAATAACATTTTACATCAAAGAAAAGTACAAGATAAAGATAAAGCATTCATTTATATAAATCAGTTACAAAGGTCTATTACAATCCTCATTCCCAGAATGAGTATAAATACATAAGTCTGAATATTACAAGATCCACCTCATACACAAGAGGGGTAAAATTAACATTATTACATATGAGATACTAAGTACAAGAATCCTAAAGTAAGCAAAGAGAGATGTCCATCAAGAAGTCTCGCCACCAAGTACTGAAGATCAAGGGGACCCAACGGTCATGGTGCATGTTCCACCCAACCATGTGGTACCCGAAGGACCAACCCCCATGCTAGGAGATAGTAACCAAGTAACATGGACGAGAAACCTACCACCTCAAACCAAAGGCAGACTCATACTGATAAAAATTCACTGAACCACACATATGCACAATAAAGTCAAAACTCTAATCATGGTTACATTGCTTCCAGACATAATATGATCAAGTGTGATAAAAAAAACATACGCACAACATAACACACGGTGTTATCCTAGATAGAGTGTCATCACAAGGTTTGTCATGAGATATCCTCTGGGCATTCTTCATAGGCTCCGAAAATCCTAGTGGCCTCAACCGAATCCCGACACTCATACAAACTCAAGTGGAATCAACTATCTCTCATAGGGACGAGATAGTGATCTTGCCATTCCAGGCCTTCTCACCCACCCCAAGTCTAAACAAACCCTTGTGCCTGTGAGTGAGGTTAACTTATCTTGGTTAATGTGAACTACATCCTAATATGCTAAGTATATTTACTTTAGTTTTCAGTTGTTAAAATCACTTCTGAAGGTTTCCCGGTTTACCTCTCTGGGCTCTGGCCCCTAACAAAAGCCACTCTTCTAATTGGATAACACACTACAAAACTAACTCCAAGGGTTACTCAAGTGCTACAAAATTGCAAC
Source organism: Sequoiadendron giganteum (assembly GCA_007115665.2). Lineage (NCBI taxonomy): Eukaryota > Viridiplantae > Streptophyta > Pinopsida > Cupressales > Cupressaceae > Sequoiadendron > Sequoiadendron giganteum. The sequence goes on from CM021100.1 coordinate 509,102,382, forward strand.
AATAAAACTCTCTCCAATCCTAGGAGGGAACACAAAGAATTCTACTCTAATACTAGGAGGACAAGATGAATGTAACACAACCCAAGGGAAATCAAGCAATATTATAATACGGGAATGACCCACGTGTAACTGGAAGACTTTTACAACCCACTTCTCAATAATGATTCACCAAATAAAACATTAACGAATACAATCAATGAACTCATGCATTGGCAATATAATTTCTATATTTGGTTATTCTAAAACCATGTTCCTATCTAATGCATTTTCGCAGCAAATAGAATAATGCCATTCCAAGTTTACAATTGTAACAATAGATTCCCATAACATAACTATTTTCGCAACATATGCTAATCATGGTTAATACTAGACCTAACCAAAATTGATTATCCATGTCATTTCATAACCTTATTTTAACAAAATATTAAACCCATACAGGTCAAGACAATCTTCTCATATTTAAATTTACTAAGCACTTATTAAAATCAAAATGTTTATCGTAATCCAAACGAAATTAATTATACAACGAAATCCTTAAATAATATTAAATCTACCATATATATAATATTAACTAAATTCTATATATATATATATATAAATATTATATATATATATTCATATATAATAATAAAAAAATACATATAATATATATATATATACAAATTAAAATTATATATATATAAAGTAAATTAAATTAAAATAAAAATAACCTTAAAATCGAAATAAAATAAAACAAAATTAAAAAAAATTGAAAACAATTAATAAAAAAAAAACTTAATTCATAAAACAAAATTAATAAACAAAAAAAAAACTAAAATCGACAGCACGTATTCATGGGGCGACCGGACGGTACCTCGTCCGACGGACGATACCGCCGGTACCCCAGTCCCATCAAGGCAGGTGCCGACTGTACACTATGTACAGTCGGTCGATAGACGACGTAGGGGCCGCAGTCCCCAGTGGACAGTGTGCCCCCCGTACGGGTGGCGCACTGTGCAGTGGGTACTGCATACCCACTGTATATAAAGCACAGGGGTGGGGGCCGAGCCCCCACCAAACATTAAAAAAAAAAATTTATAAAAAAATTCCGAATGACAGAAAATTTCGGACGGACGAAAATAATTTTGGACGAAATAAAATTCTGAAAAAAAAATAATTTCGTACACAGGTACGATATGCCAGGCCGTACGCGGCCAATAGAAAATGGCATAATACAATTTAAACAACAAAAATTTTATATGTATAATAATGTGGATTGTATATATCATTTCCAGAAATGGTATATGCAATGTGTATTATTATACATGTAATTTTTTTTTTAGAATTTTCAAAACTAGGGTAATTGAAGAAAAAATGTATAAACAACCAGAAAATGATTTTCTTTTGCAACAATAGCAAACTTTCCAACAAAGATTAAATTCAGAATACAATAAAACCATTCCCTTTCCTTTGTGTTTTCAAAATTTCAATGACACAAGAATAATGATTCAAAGATCTGGTTTTCTCTTCCACCATTTTTCTAATAGGGTTTGCATTTCCAAAATAAATGAATCTGAATATGAAAATAATGGAGTTTAACCTAAGGTTTCAAGAAAATTCCCCATTTGCAAATTTCTTCAAATTTAAACAAAGTAGGATAAACTAGAAATATTAAAACAAGAAATAGAAAAGAAAACCTGGTTATTTGCAGCCACCAAGATTATTGATGCAGACTTTCCTTTGAGCTCTTCACAATTCTTTTTCCACAATGCCAAGAAATTTCCAGCCAACTTCAATCTACTAATTCCACCTTCTTTATAGAATTTCTCTCCCTTTTCACTTAAATTCTTCAACCAGAAATAATTTCTTAAACTTTCATCAAAAAATTTCTCCAACAATTTTCCTGCCTGTCCAAAAATGAAGCAAGAAGAATCCCCAAATTTTCTGCCCTAAACTTATAAAATAACAATTCCAAAATAACCTAATGTAACCCTAATTCACTTTCAAATGCAAAAGTTGAATTTACAAGTTAATTTCATTTCCCTCTTTTCCAAAAGCCCTAACTTTTGACTTTTAATTAAAATTCTAATTTCTCAATATTCCCTTTTTGATTTAATTTAAACTTTACAATAAAATACTATTACATAATTATTATAAAATATCTAATAACTAAATTCAAACACAAGAGATTTAAATTTAATTAAATAAACAATTTAACTTTAATTAACTTACTCACAATTATTTATTAATTAAATTTAATCCTTTGAGATTTAAATCTAATTAAATAAATATTTTAACAAAACTAACCCACTTTCAATTATTTACTAATTTAATCCAACTCCATGAGATCTAAATTTAATAAATTAAATAATTCAACTTTAGTAAGCCTACTTACAATTATTTAATAATTAAATTTAATCCCTTGAGATTTAAATTTAATTAAATAAATAATTTAAGTTTAATTTCCAAAATCTATTTAAATATAACCAAAGAGCATAATATTAAATACTATAAAATCACCATTTCTTCTAGCCAATGCAATATTCAAAAGACCAAATCAAAGGGTTAACACATTTTGAAACATTACAAAAAGCATCCAATAAGATCAAGCAAGACTCAAACATCAGAGCTGACGACACACTAAGGCTAGGGTGTAGACCTGACACATGTTACCAAGTTACTGTCTCCCATTCAACTTAACCGTTGGATCGACACGCTCAAACCTGTGGAACTAGGTGGAGTCGATGTCATGTACCTGCAACCTGTAATCAGATAATCAACATAATATACGCAGTATATAATTCACACCGTGAAGAAGGAATCTCAGAATCGCAGGGCGCTCGCAAGCGAGTGATGCAAATCCGTCTCCTTCACCAATACACTCATCCAAGACTGACACTAACGTCATAACAATAGTTTCATAACTAACCACATGATAATTCTTCTGTCAGCATTCATTCATCAAAGCATGTAAAATCAAATCAGATAATCACATCACATAGTAATAGTTTGTCACTCAAGAGTAGCGATCAAAATATCATAATAAAATATGTCTAGTATCTCAGTAGCTGTGATCCAAGTAAAGCATAAACAACATGAAAATAGAAGCAAAACGGAGGGGTATTACAACCAACATTAGTCAAGAATAAAGAATGAATCTTGAGATCGACTAGATTGATGCATCTCCTTATGCATTTAGTTCAAGAGAGGAGGCACAATGACCCCCAACTTGTCCCATAGATACTCAAGAGTATCCTTAGGAAGAACCTTAGTGAATATATCAATAATATGATCCTTTTTAGTCACATACTCAAGCTTCACCTCATTCTCCACAACCTTCTCTTTAAAAAAATGATATCTAGTTGAAATATCTTTTATCCTTGAATGTATTACTAGGTTCTATGAGATATTGATTGCACTTGTATTGTTAGAAAAAGATAAAAATTGGTTCATCATACACTACTCTAATATCCTTCAATGTTTTCCTTATCCATAACACTTGTGTCTAGTAAGATGTTGCTACAATGTACTTAACCTTTGTAGAAGTTAAAAAAATTGAATCTTGTTTCTTTCTTAGACATGACACCAATCTACATCCAAGAAATAATGCACCACCACTTGTTCTTTTTCTATAATCTACAAAATCATCCCAATATGAATCTATGTAAGCACTCAAAGTGAAATTAGTATCCCTTGGATACCAGAAGGAATAATTCAAAGTGCCCTTCAAGTATCTAAATATACTCTTCATTTCTACAACATGTGATTCTCTAGGCTCTTCTTGAAATGTAGCCACATGACAAAGTACATGCATGATCTACAATCCAGTAGCAGTTAGATATAACAATCCATCAATCATTGATCTATACTTTCTCCAATCATCCTTAGGAGATATATCATTCTTGATCAACTTACAACTAGTAAGGGTGGTCCCACAATAATGGTTACAATTTTTGGCAAAACTGGACATTGAATTGATTTTTTTAACTAAATCTTCACTTTCAAGAACTTATAAAGGCTAAACCCTGAGGAATTTGAAGATGACGCAACATAGGGATTTGTGAAATTTTGTTTTTTGATTCTAAATATATTTTTTTTAATTTTTTTTTAGTCATATTACACTTATTTTTCAATCTCCTTTGAAAACTAGTTTTTAATAGTAAACACCATTTTTAAAGAGTGACTTTACTAGCTAACACATAACATTTTTTCTATGAAGTAATTTTTATTTTTTTTTGAATTTATATTTGTAACTATGATATCTAGTGCATGGAATTGGTTTCATAGCATTTCATTGTATATTTTTTTCTTAATTAAGTTTCAAAGTCAAACTAGTTATAATTTAGAAATGATTTACTAGCTAAAACATAACTTTTTTTGTATGTATCAAAATTCAATTTTATTTTTTTTGTTGGATCAAGGACATCAATATCTAGTGTGTGTATATATATATATATATATATTGATAATCTAATATTTTTCCACATGTGAATAATAAAGAGATTGATTTTTGGTGGAAAAACTACATTCACAAGAAATAAAAAATAAATATAATAATATTATAACATTTATTTAAAAGTATACTTTTTGGGCAGCTTATAATAAGGAATACATATTTACCAAAAACAAATTAAATTAATTCATTTTATCTCCAAAAAGGTAAATCAAAATACATTTTATATTAGCATTTTGATAGGTGTAAAAGAGACTTTGTTATAGGAAAGGTTTAAAAATGGGAGGGTTTTATTCAAGGGGGATTGATCTAAGGTGGTTTGGTGAAAGCCCCTTCAATTGGAATCCTTTAAATGAAACATTTAAAGGCTTAAATCATTATATTTTCTAAAAATATGTTATTTCAACAAAAAAAAAAAAGATCTCCCAAAAAGTGTAAACCACTATTATAGGATCACCCATAACTGTAGGGGCACATATAGGTTTAGAGTCTTCCATTCCAAACTTCTTCAATATTTTTTTGACATAATTTGATTATGAAATGAATATAAATTTTTATGTTTGATTGATTTTTAGCCCAATGAAGAATTTCATCTCCCCAAACATAGACATCCCAAACTCATTTTGCATTTCTTCTATAAATTTTTTACACATAGATTCATTACCTAAAAAATTTATGTCATCAACCTGCACAACCACAAACAAGATTTGAAAATTTTCAACTTTAAAGTAAAGATTATTGTTTGTGGTATCTTTATTAAATTATTGTTATATAAAATACTTATCCAACCTTTCATACCAAGCTCGAAGAGCTTGCTTCAATCCATATAATACCTTCTTCAATTTGTAAACCATATTTGGTTTATCTTATAACTAAAATCCTTCTATTTGTTCCATGTATACCTTTCCCAATTCTCCATTCAAGAAACAAAATTTCATATCTATTTGATAAAATTTAAAGTTCTTATGTGCTACAAGATCCAAAAACATCTTGATAGATTCCATTCTTTCCACCGGAGCAAATATCTCCTCCAAATATACTCCTTCAACTTGTGAGTACCCCTAAACATAAGTCTTACCTTATTTCATACCAGTTGTCCAATCTCATTCAAATTATTTATATAAACCCCCTTCGTTCCAATTATATTCTTATTTGAAGGTCGTAGGAGAAGTTCCCAAGTTTGATTCTTTTCAATCTGTTGTAGTTCTTGTTTCATATCCTTTATCCAATGTCCATCATTACATGCCTCAATCACTATTTTAGGTTCAAATTAATAAAGTAAAGTATAATTTACCTCTTCTTCAGCAACTTTCCTTCTTGTCAACACACCTTTTCTTTTATCTCTAATGAAATTTTCTTCAAAATGATTTCTCTAAACATACTTAGGGGTTCTAGGGGTCTTTTCTAGAGCTTCCTCCTCTTTAGACTATACTTCATTTCCCTTAGCATTTTCTTTTTCTTTGCAAATAGGCTCATATGATTCATATCCATCTATCACCACTAATTTTTGAAAATCTTCATCAACCTTGAGACTTGCACTCTCAACAATGTTTCTTTTTTTTGTAGCACTAATAGGCTTTGATTTTAGTAGAATATACAAAGAAGATTCCTTCATCAGAGCTTGTGCATAAAACATTCCTAATCTTTGTTCATCTCTTTTGATCTAATATTTTCTTCCAAATAATCTAAAGTACTTGACAGTAGGAATCATTTTCCTTGTACTTTGTTATGTATATAGACAACATTATTAATTTCTCCTCTCTAGTACAATTTTGGTAGGTTAGCTTCCTTCACAATAGTCCTTTTACCTTCGTGAATAGTCTTATTTTTTCTTTCAACTAGTCTATTTTCTTGAGGAGCCTTAGGGGCATACAAGTGTCTCTTTATGTGATGATTCTCACAAAATATGTTAAATTCATTGGAGGTAAACTCCCCACCTCTATCAATCCTCAAAAACTTGATTTTCATATCGATTTCATTCTCAATCATAACATTAAATGATTTGAACCAAAAAAAAAGAAAATTTTGGGCTCCTCTCTTTCACTTCTACCATTTTGTACCTAAAAGAAGAGAGGTCAAATTTTCCTTACTCTTCACTCAAGAAAAAGCGCTTGAGATTTCAATGTAGAGGATATTGAAATATGGAAAATCAACTATTTTAGGGAATTGAATGATGTAAAATGAGGGGCTCACCACCAAGTGTAAACTTGGAAAAGACAACGAGTTGTAAAACACAATGTGATATGCAAAGTGATATAGAAAGATGAAAAAAATACAGTAAAAGACTATGAGACTGAAAGTATGCACCTATAATATTGAAGAAGGTAGCATGGAGGTCAGGATCACTAAAAAAATTTCTATTGAAGCTGACTAGGACTCATTCACCAAGCTGGGTGAATCATTCTTGTTTTTGATAAAATTTACTAGAGCAGGTTTCAGCCAAAAGGGTGTCCAGATCTGTGAGAATCTTGATCAACCCTGTATAGTGGGACTCATTTGGAAATAGTTGTGAATTAGTCCACTTCTACCTTTTTGGATGTTCTCAACTAGATTTTGTGTCTCTCGGTCTTCTCTACTCTTTTTTTCTAGTTTCAGGATCTAAATCTATGAAATACCACCTATAGGTCTTCTCCAAGGCTTGATGAAAACTTTGAAAACTTTAGGGATTAGAAAAAATTTCTTCGACTTTGATTGTTGACAAATCTACAACCTAGCCCTGCAAATCACACACAAGAAGAGGGAAAAATGTTGTGGGGTTAGAGAATAGGGGTTTTCTCTGGTAAAACCCCTTGTTGGTAATCAAACCTGAGAATGATGAACGAACAAAAGATAATTTTGTAACTCACCAAACCCTAGAAATAAGGTGTTGCAATGTTGCAATGGATGTGGTCTTTGATTCTTGCTTGAATGATGTTGATCTTGAATGCAATGATTGCTTGAATCATGGACTCTATATCACAATTTTTACCATAATTAAAAACATGAAGAATGAAATATTTGACATGATGACTGATGCTCTTGAATTCTCTTGAATGCATGATAATATGCACTTGAATACCTTTAATGGTCTTGCTCAAATTCTCTTGTGAACTAAAATTTCTATAAGGATTCTCTCACAAAATTCTTAGGTCACTTGACTGCATTTTAGGAGAAAATGAGTGAAAGAACCTTATATTTATACTCAATTGTACAAGAATTCTTGAAATTACAATTATACTAAACTTGCATTGGGGCCAAAAATACCTAGGTGGGACTCATTTTCCCAAGGTGGTGAATGTGTGCCAAACACTAAATCTAGACCACACAAGTTAGGAACAACTGAATTATGATTGGTTACTAATTGGTATTAGGATTATCTTTGAAAAGATGCAATAGATGAGGCTTGTGGATGAAAATTAGGGCCAAGTAAAGCATAAGAAAGAACAATTATTAATGAAAATCCAAGAGGAATGTCAAAGTGTGTTACAACACTTTACAACACTCCAAAAATGGAACAATTAAGATAAACTATGATTAAAATTACGTTTATTATTCTTAGTTAATTGATAAAACCCTAGAAAAGTGTGAAAGTGTATTACAACACTTCACAACACTTTAGCAAGACGCCATTGAAATTTGTTAGTTCAAAAGGGCCCAAGAGATAATGTGAATGTGTTATCCACATTACAACACTAAATTAAGGAAACCTTTAGACAAAATCCACAAGGATGACTGAAACAAGTGCAAAAATGTCCTAGAACCCATTTTTTCGCACTACAAAACCTATTTAGGGGTATGTGCAAGATCATGATGGGCCAAAAAGTGGCAATATGATGCATATGTGGCTGACAACTTTTTTTTACCTAAAATTGACGAAACGAAAAGGGTTTTTAAAGGAGTTTCTCAACTTTCCACCAATATAAATTATTCTTTACTTTGAATTTAATAAATTATTATTATTCATTTTCTATTGAATTACAACTTAAGTTGTGATTTTTAGGTTGATTGAAAAACATCTATAGCTTTCAAACGGTATCATGTTTTTTGAATCCAAAACATGTGTCACATTTTATGCTTCACATACTATAAGATTAAAAAATTAAAAAATGAATTTCATCAAGTTTTGACCAAGTTAAGGTGGTCAGACATACGGGTCTTTATATTTTTGAAAAGTTGTCATAAAAAAATTATAATTAATTATTTACTTGGAAAAAACTTACAAACAAATATGCATCACATCGGGACATGAATCCTCTACTTATATCTAAAATCTTATAAAATAATATTATTATTTTAATGTGGTTAGGGTGGTCAGACAAACACTTCTTATTTTTTCCCTGAAATTTAAGTACTGCTATATTGAAATTTCAAATTTTCACCAAAAATATTTTAGTTTTTTGTAAATAAACCTAGTAATTTAGAAACTAAATTCAATTTTCTACAAAATCTATTCTTACATATTTTTGAAATAATATAGATAACATTCAAATTTCTATGTCAAGTTGCCTAACTTTGATTTTTTTGATTTTTTTTCCACTTAAGGGCCTATTTTTTCCATGATGATCCTGCACATACCCTTAGGGCTTACAATTTTTAATTGAGAAAAGTAATCCATGTCATTCTATATTAAGAATCAATCAAAAGCATAAAACATCTGTCACCTTGATGAATTCTTACTTTTGTAGGATCACAAATATTTGTATGCACAAAATCCAACAATCTAGTAGTAAGTTGTTCTTTTCCTTTGAAACTTCTTCTTGTTTTCTTTTGGATCTATCAATCCTTGCAAACAACATTGTTAGGATTTGTAATCTTTAGCATATCTCTTATGCCTTGAATTGAACCGATTATTACTAGATTATCAACATTAATGTGACACATCCTCCTATGACATAGCTAATTTTTTTTAGTATAAGTCATAAAGCCATGACCATCAGCACCCTTGAGTTGATGAACATTTCCATTTGTCCTTCTTCCAACAAAAATCACAATTTTCAACCCTATTTTGATCTCACATCTATCATCCTAAATCATTAGATTGTATCCTTTGTTGTCACATTTTTCCAACACTCAAGAGGTCATGCCTTAAACCCTTAAAATAGTAAGCATCATTAGTATTACACTTGTCACCAAAAATAATTGAACCTATTCCACATATCTTAGCACCTAAATCATCACCAAATCTAATAACTCCTCCAGCATACTTTTCAAGTTTAATAAGCTTAATGTTGTCTTTGGTTATATGGTTAGTCCAACCATTGCAAATGATCCAATAGTTCTTATTCTCTCTATCATGAAAATTAGATACCAAGTTACCTTCAATCTTAGCTTTTATCTTCATAGGGAATTCCTTCACACATCTTTTAGAGTTAGCAAAAATATATTCATATTTTTAATCCATGAAAAATCATTCATCGTCATCATAAATACATGCATATTCTCTACCATAGCTTTTCTTAATCATTTTACCTTTGTTTTCCTTAATTTTTCATTCAAAACTATATTTGGACATCTTGAAGTAGAGTGACCTATCTTTCCACAACTAAAACATTTGAAAGGAAAATTACCTTTGTAATTACTAGTACCCTTTTTCATTCTTCTCACAAAGTTATCTTTCACACCATCAAGATCCTCTTGATCTAATTCTTATCTCTTCTTTGAATTTCTAGTCTTAAAATTAGTGTCAACTTTTTCACCATTATTAGTACCAAAATTATCTCATTTCAAATACATTTAGAGAACCATATAATTGATTTCTATAATATTGATCTAAATTTGAAAATTCTTGAATAGTAGAAACTTCATGATTGTAAGATTTAGGAAGGGTTCTGAGAATTTTCTTTAATAATTTTGATTCTTTGAATTTTCCACCAAGACAACTGATGGAGCTGAAAACTTGATCTACCCTCTACATGTAGCTTGTAATTTTTTCATCTTCAAAAATTCATAATTTCTCAAATGTGATCTTCATATTTTGCATCTTAGCTTTTTTAACCTTATCATCTCCATCATAAATGTTTTCCAAATTTATCTAGATTTCTTCACTAATTTAAAATTTGTAAGACTACTTAAGAGAACATACCTTCCTTTACTATTTATTTCGTAGGAATTGATTTTAGTTTCAATGCTCAGACCATTTGTAGGTATAGTATATCCATTCTAGACTAGTTTCTAGACATCATATCCTAGATAACTTAGAAAGAATTCCATCCTTGTTTTCTAGAATATAGTTCATTCCATCAAACATAGGGATCTCTTTCTTGTGGACCATCCCCTATCTACCTTAAGTGGTTAAGATTTTTTCCAAGGAACCTTGCTCTAATACCAATTGTTGAATGCACACAACAACTAAGAGGAAAGTGAATTAGTTGTACCTTAGAACCTCAAATCCATTATACACATTTAGATCCACAATCATTAAATAAACCATTAATTTTTTTATGATGAATCAACATAGAAAGAAAATAACATTGTTACCAAAAATTTCACCTTAGCTCATTTTGGTAGAGTTAGAATTGTTGATTACATCTAAGGTGAAAGGTAAATTCATTTTATATTGATAGCTCATTTGTAATGAAGTATCTCTAATGGATTTTAGTAACATACTTGAGATTGCATAAACATTGAGTGTTTCATGCTTTGAAGATAAATTAATTTTTTAAAAGGTCCCACACAAGCTGTGGGAATGACTAAATTGATTTAATTCAACACTTGGTATATAAACTATACATCTGAAGATTAAATAAAGGAAAAACACATGAGAGGAGGTCATAGCAATCATTACCTTAAGGGATGATGCAGGGTTGGTCCTTCAATCTTCAACTTGATCTTCCTATCTTTAGTTCCTCTTGTTCCTGATATTTAGATGCACCTGTAGATGATTGAGAGATTTTGTTAGATCTCGGGACATGAAATCCAATCACATGTTTCCTCAAAAAACACATAATTTACAACCATTATCAGATTAAATCAACTCAACCATTATTAGATATATGAATGCAAAAGTATCAAATCAAATCATCAAAAGAACATTGAATTTCACTATTTTTATCTAACATGTTTATTTAGTGTGCAGGTAAAGGTATAATTAGGTCAGTTCAACCAACATATAGTCTTATGAGTCATGGAAAATGTGGCTCCCACAAGGGTTGAGCTAGCTCATAACAATGATTTAAACAAAATGTAGAAGAAAGTAACCATAATGATCCATGCAAGTTTTCAATGATAGTGAATACCATGAAGAATATACTAATTTTTCAAAAGATCCAGAAAATAACCCTATACAAGAGAATTATAGCATTACCACAATATGCATGCAAATCCCTTTCATGAATACTCTAAGAGAATATATTATTTTAGGGTATGTGCAGGATCATCATGGAAAAAATAGGCCCTTAAGTGGCAAAAGTTTTAGAAAAAACAGACTTAGGAAATTTTTATCTTTATTTTTAAATCTATTTGGTGAAAATTTGAAATTTCAATGGAGTAGTAATTAAATTTCAGGGAAAAAATAAGAAGTAGGTGTCTATCTGACCACCCTAACCACAATAAAATGATTATATTTTTTTTATAATATTTTAGATATAAGTAGAGGACTCATGTACCGATGTGATGCATATTTTTTATTTTTTTGTATTTTTTTCCAAGTAAATAATTAATTATGATTTTTTTATTACAACTTTTAGAAAATATAAAAACTCGTATGTCTACCCACCTTAACTCGGACAAAAATTAATGAAATTCAATTTATTTTTTTAATCCTATAGTATTTGAAGCATAGAATGTGATGCATGCTTTGGATTCAAAAAATGTGATACCGTTTAAAAGCTATAGATGTTTTTCAATCAGCCTATCAATGAGGACTTTATTCGTAATTCAAATAGAGAATGAATAATAATTATTTATTAAACTCAAAGTAAGGAACAATTTATATTTTTGGAAATCTGAGAATATTCTTTAAAAACCCTTTTCGTTTCATCAATTTTGGGTAAAAAAAAATTTGTCAGCCACATACCCATCATATCGCCACTTTTTGGCCCATCATGATGCTATACATACCCTTTACTGCACAAGAATTAGTCTTCCTGATGCAAAATAGATATTTGAAGAAAAAGAAGGTGAATACTTTCATATGTAGTAGTATAAATAATAGCTATATCTATAGTAGAGAGCTATTCTGGTATTGAAAAGATATGTCATCATCAAACATAGATCCTTGCCATATTCCATGAAATGAAAGATAGTTCCCTCTAAATCACATGAGCATATTGAAAGAGATTCTCAAGTGTGGATAGCAATCAAAGACCACATTCATAATATATTCACTACAGAACAATAGAAACCCTAGCAAGGATACAAAGCAAGATAGGTTCTTATCATTCTGATATGCCATGAATCAACAACCTGTGGAATATCAAGATTGGATAAAAAATGGATACACAATATAGTCATGATGAGGAGCCTAGATCATCAATATAGGTGGCAATCATGAATCATTAAGAATTTATAGAGATCATCAAACATGAAAGTAGGATTTGAGACACTTAAAAATTCTTTAAAACGGTCATTGAGAGTAGTTACAACATACAACAAAAAGTTACAAGATAAATAAATAAACAAGTTGGAAAGTTATTCAAACCTACTGGACAAACCACAAGGGAATTGATAGCCAATATAGCCAGATAACCATCACTCTCTCACTATGCAAGGTACAAAAACAATATTACAAAGGGTAGAGATGATAGAGGGTAATAGAGCTTAAAGGAAGGTAAAGATTTTGCAAACCTATTAATGCACAATGACTATCACAAGCATGAAGATAACACCTCTCTAGAAGAGAACTCACAAGGAAAGATTTATGATAAACACTATAGAAAAATAGATCTCACCCACTATGATAAGGTAAGATGCATGAACATATGAGCAATTAAAGAAAATTTTCAGGAGAGGATAATCATTCTTGTTCAAAAAGTCACAAAGATACAAAAATAGGTGCATCTGTGGCTATTGAGAATCAAAAGGAATAATATACCTAGCTAGGAAGTTCCAATTGTCACTAAGCACAAGTGCTCTACCAAAGGCTTTAGCTTGACGTGGACATATAGTGATAATTGTGACTCCTCCTTATGGTGATTATCAAGAAGCTACTGATGTAAGAGTTACTAGGAGATATACGATACATGGGCATGATTTCTTAATGTCAGATGATATTTCATTTAGCATATCTAGAAGGAACTTATGGGCATATGCAGCAAGGTAAAATCCCATGGCCTACAATAGGTAAAACCTTCAAACTACGATAAGGAACAAAATATATTGAATTCTATGGAGGGTTGTTTCACACAAGTATTCTATCATTGCATAAAGGATGAACAAACCGTCATGTATACAAGTTTACAAACCTACGGCCCATGCAAGTGAAGGATTCAAGCTCTCAACAATAGGAAGAATAAAAATCCACAACCTTAGCATATAGAAGGGCCTCATAAAGGAAGAAAATTATTCATTCTATAGAATCAATCGAACCCATGGAGTTTTTTCCCATAACGTAGTAATAGAAGAGAAAATACATTCATTTTTTTACTACTATCAAGAATCTTGTTGATAAAGAATAAAGAAGAGTGTGAAGTTCAAGCAATGGACTACTTACCTCATTCTTTATTGTTGAGGAAAGGCTCTCAAAATACCACTTATAGTGCTCTTACAATACTCCAGTGGTAGTCAAGAAAATCTTAGAAAAATTACCCAAAAAGAACAAGAAATGGAATAGATTCGAGCTCCAAACCCTACCTCTCATGGCGGCAGTCAACAACAAAATTTTCAAAATGGAAAAGTTTAGGGTTTGAGTTGCCTTTACTCACCCTAATTTGAATAATGGTGCTTTCTGGCCATGTTTTATGCAAATCATTTCATATTATTATTGCCTTGAAGGTCTTGACTTTAAGTCAATTGACCTAATCATGATTAAATATGTGATGTATAAAAGGAGGACTACTACATGTCAAATATTAAAATAGTCAATAGATTATCTTTAATATTTAACCAAATAGTTCTGTTTTTCCAAAATCCATGCAAGGAAGATAAGTGAAAGCCAACTGAAGATCAAATCCTTTCAAGAAACATAAAAAAGGTGGAATTGAAGTTAGTAGGAGTCTTTCAGAGTGTTGGATTTTTCGGACTTGGAGTCATTTTTCAATCTTGTAGAGACCACATTAATTGGGGCCATTATTTATGTTGATTTTGTGACATAATCTCAGTTCTATATCAGTTTTGAGAATATTTTGATCATGCACATGGGGAAGTGGTGTTTGACCACTTATTTTTTAGTCTACTTTAGTTTTGAGGCCTTTTTCCTAGGCTTTTTACCTTTGATCATGAATCATGTTGGACGTCGAGTTTTTCTCGACTTGAGTCACACTTTAGTGTTTTCATGTAGTTTTGAGTTATCATTCATTATAAATATATGATGAGACTTAGCCTTTTCTAGTTAGTTATTTATTTCTACCTTTGCATTTTGCAAAGAAGACTATCGTGTGTCTCAGGTATTTTTACAGTTTAATAGATTCAACATTTTTATAGGTTTACCATAGTTTGTCAATTGTAGAATTTTCCTTTCATCTTTAATTATAGTCAAGTTTCCCTTCCATATTTTAGGTGTCATGCTTATGTTTGATTTGATAATAAATTTACTATGTTTCAATCTAGAGACCTCTAATTTTCTATCTCACATAAGTGTATATATGTAGTTGAGTTTAAATTCATAGGTTATAGATTGTGCATGTGATCCCTTTATCATTTTGGTTGTGAAAATATAGTTTTCCTTCAATAAGGATAATATCATCAAAGCCTCTATATGAAACATTTAAGTGATTGAGCTATTAAAATTTAGTTGTCCAAGTAGAAATATCAAAAGGTCATTATGAATTAGAATGAAAGTTCATCATCAATTAGGTGCAACACCATCATTTTAAGTTCAGTTATGCATTCAATTCAAGCCTTCTTTCCTTTTCCACTAAAATTATAGTCAATCATTACAAAATCATAATGGAAGTCGATCTATAATCTAGAGGTCTACTTTCAACATTGTGTACCCATAACCTAAAAGTATTCCCATATTTCATAGGATTGCAAAGCATATTTTCTTTTGCACACAGATGCAATCTTATTGATGAAAAAAATTAACTTAAACAACTTAATACCATACATAAGAGAACGCCATATTTAAATCAAAAACCAAAGAATGGAAAAATCATGGTGAGGATTAGCTCACGATATAAGTAAGATCAACAGAAAATATAATAGGGCTCACCACCCAAAGAAGAAAGGCTCATTGCCAAAAGGCTTACTACTAGAAAATAAAATAAGATAGAGAAGAGATGTTACATAGAGAAAATAATCTGAATGCAATAAATAATCTACCACAATGTTACCAACACCACATGTTGATCAAAGAATTATAGACACCTTCTGCTCACTACATCTAGTGATCCAACACATGAAAAATACCACTGCACATCTCAATTTCACACTCTAACACTCGAAAATTCACATCATTCATTTCCCATTTCTCTATCTCATCATCCCTAAAAAAATGACTCTTATTTATACCATTATCAACCTTAAAACCCTTCCCAAACACCTTTACAATGCAAAGTTCACACACTAGTGAACACAAATTCTTCTGTAAAACAATCCAACACACCAAATCCTAGTTATAACACATCTAAACATCTCTCACTAGCATATCTAAAATGTATGGGTAGATATTCAATCAAGAAGATATTTGGAGCAACACAGAAATGTACCTCTAACACCTAGAACTCCACTACAAAACATAGTTTTGTATTCTTCTAAAATTTTCTCAAAAGCACTTGGAAACCAAATACTAGAGATGCATCCTAATCATCTTCAGCACTTCCACATCACCACTAATCCAACTACAACATAGTAAATGAACCATATGTATATATATAAAATCTTATCAAAGAAACCCTAGAGGTTGACACCAATAGCTTTACTAATGACAACATAGTGAAATTAGTGAAAGAATGGAGAACATCAACTTCGCACACTCTTGTAACATAATAAGCATCATTGACCACATCGATTTTTTTGCATCAATGACAAAACTAACTGATCATACTTGCAACAAACAATACCAAAATTTATACTCCCTAATAACTTTGATAAGGAACCACGTATGAAAAACACAAGGCTATTAAGTTGTGTTAAACTAGACACTCATGAAACAAAGGCACAACAAAGAAAGTTGCATTATGTTTAGTGGCTAAAAGTTATGGTTTAAGATAGTCAAAGGATCTTTTCTAAGTTCATGAAAGGTCTCACTTTAGGGAACATCATCCTCGATATCACCATCACGAGAGGACTAGCTGAGAGATAAAGTATTCACACCTTAGGAAATCAAAGCCATAACATTACCACTAAGAGTAATGTCATATTCTAATAAAGGTCACACTCTTAAATGACATCAATTCCAATGTAACCAAGAAGAAGACGCATCACGTGAAGTATCAAGCTCAAAATCATCATCGTTCCCCAAATAACTCATGGAACAATGAGCACAAAGGAAGAATGACACATAGAGAGAGTGAAAACAAAGGACAAGCCTTTTTGGTCAACATGGAAGAGACCTAAATGTCTTGAAGCTTTGCATTACCCCCGAAAGGAAAGACAAGACAAATTCGAAAGACAATGGTTACAACAATTAGAAAAATATAGATACAAATAGAACAATATCATAACAGATTCACTTCCTTTGTATCCTTGCACCAATAGAGTGACAGGGGTCATGTAAAGTAGGCTCACAAATATAAAGACACATCAAGAATCACAATATGGGGGATAACATTACACACATGAAAACACATAAAGAACATGAAAAGAAGATATAAAGCTAGTATAACACATGTGAGCCAACCTAAAGCAAGTCGTTTGCATCCTAATCTTGTCCATTATATACAAAAGGAAAATGACCGGCCAAATGGGAAACAATAAGTGTTGTACTAGGACAACGCTATCTAACCCCTCCCCCCCCCCTCCCCCCCAAATGTAGGAAAAAGATGAGCTAAGATAGGTGATGAGAATGTGCTCCTTGCACTATATAAATGGTTTGCATAAAATGTAATACATGTAATAGTGAGTATTCTATTATTATACAAGTATCACATGCAAAGGAGAAAAGTGTGTATATTCTAATCAAGTTGGATCAGAATTTCTTAATAGCTTTTCTAAATGATGACAATCATTCGTGTAATGTCTAAATATTCCATGATATGCATAATATGGTCAATTTTTATCACTCTTTCTCATTTTTTAATTTTTTACGTTTAGGACATAACCTAATTAATCCCAAATGTAAAAGTGTACAGAAATTACGCTCAATCTTAGATAAATTTAATAGATCATGCAGATGTTCAAGAGGGTCATGGACCTTATGTTTCTTGGATTTATAACACTTATGCTCCTTTTTCTTTGGTTAGACAATTGGTTGATTTATAGGTGGAGGATCTAAGGCAACCTTATACTCTTCACAATTCCTAAATTGGTCTTTTGAGAGCATTTTATAAAAGAGGACATATTTCCTAGTAGGAGAGGTAATGGGAGGGAGATGAAGAGGATTCCCATGATGGTAAGAAAATGGATCTTCTAGCTTGAAGGCTTTTCCTTTACAAGGAGGAGATTTGTTAGAAATATTAGGGTTATCAATGATTGTATCATCTTTTACTCAATCTCTCCCACAAATGAGGGAGATATTGAAAGTTTAGTGAAGGTAGGGAAAAGTGATGTTAAGGAATGTGTCAATGATATGAGCTAGGTTACACATAATTTATATTCCCAATTCATTACCAAGCATTCTCCTCATGTTATCTATGACAAGATCTGCAATACAAACAATATATTTAAGAATCTTAATATTTTGAGGTTTCCTTAAGGATTTATCAATTTTTTGCAATTTTTGTTGAGGAACATGAGCAACAATGGTTTCATTATCAATGATATTGGAGGTCATAGGACATGTTATTTAGGTATGGATTCCAACATGGGTTGACTAGTGTCAACACTATGAGTAAAAGAGTTATAAAACCCAAGATCCACAGTGGATGTACTAGTAAGGAATGCCACGACTCTTGAACTATGTCTCACTAAAGAATAAAAACTCAAGAATGTAGAAAGATATAGTAATTTTCAAATTTTACATGCAATATTTTTTTTATTTTTTAATGTAAGAAATTGTAAATTGATATCTTTTATTTTTGAATGTGAACTATAATTAAACCTTGATAATGAAAGATTTAATGATAAATGAAAACGATTGATGAATGAAAAAATCTATGTTACAAATCACCAAACCTTTAATGGTTTCCCTTAGAGGATTGAAGTCCAACATATCTCTCTAATGATTGGATCTTGCATGAGTTGTCTTTAGTGATAGCTTGACTTGACACTTGAATTCTTTTTTTAATGCTTGAAACCTACATCACAATGTTAGCTCCACAACATAACATGAACACAAATACAAGTATTTCATGATGATATGATCTTGGTTTTTTACTGTAGATGCTTGATAAATCTGCTCTTGAATGCTCTTGACAATATTTTTTTCTCGTGTAAAAGTTTCCTTAATGCTAGATGAATTGAATTGATAAAATAGCTATGTATTTATAGATGATTATCTAATTTCCCAAAAAATAGATTCCAAATGCTGAAATTTGAAACTTGAGTTTGAATCATTAAAATGCAACCAAAGATATATTAAAAATTGGGATCTAGGACTTAAGGAGGACCCATTCGCCCTTTAGAAAATGGGTCTTGGGACCTGAATCTAAGACACACAATTTCCAAGATAGTTAAAATAATTCTCATATTTGTTTAGTGTTGGTTTACCTTTCGTAAAATGGGAATAATAAGGTTTACGGATGCATAGTTTAAGGAATATGAAGCTTAATTAAGTTCAATATAATTAAGGGAGTCAAAAATAATGTGAAAATGAAAAGGAATAAATTTTTTTACGCTACACAAAATATAAAATATAAAATATATACTAATACTTGTAAGAATAAGTACATCTTAAAAATATAAAATATATACCAATACTTGTAAGAATAAGTACAATAGACAAGCCATCAAAAGATACTTCATGTCCATAAATTTGCTCAAAACAGTATCGAAGGCATAGAACGTGGTCGAGTGGCGCTTGCAAGTTTTGCGAACGTTATAAAACGTGGCTTCTGGCAATCATGTGGTGGTGACTGGAGACATTTTACGGAATCTACGGATCTGTGTTAAAGCCTTGATGTGACGTCTTGTACCAGATTGCCCATAATCAACGTACTTCATGTCTATAAATTTGCTCAAAACAGTATCGAAGGCATGCTTGCATTTTGATTCGAAGCGTTAGGTTGTGTATTTTGTGAAACTCATTACAATATATTTGAAGAAAAGTCCCTATGGAATTCAAGAAGTGCAACAAGGATGAAAACGTGTTCTTATCAGGCCACTGGCGTTTGGCCTGTGTGCAAGAAGTGAAAAACAATTTCGAAGAGATTAAGAGAAAAGAAATCCTTGATTCGTTGGACGTTGTTCGCCTCCTGGACGGATGGGTCGATGGCCCCGGCTATGGATATAATCTTGTGCAAGGCTTCAGGCCCGACGTTGGAGACATCCTGCTTGTTAAAACAAGTGCAACAAGGCCGCATGGTAAATTATTAAATGATGTTTATTGTTTTACTTCTGCTTCATTTAACAAAAGAATTTCAGAGCACTAATTCTAAACTGGCCTTTCTGCAGATGGCGTATTCGTTCCGGAAATTTACTCGTGAATTGAACTGAACGCGGAAGGAAGAGAAGCTGCTCTGTTGTTATCACTCCACGATAAAAGTACTGAAGTCATGCACTTCGTTCTTTATCTTTTCACCAAGATTGAAGAGCGCTTAGCCGAGTTAGATCGCTCCATCCGTTAGGTCAAGCAAGATGTGGGGTGCCTTTCTTATGGATATTGATAGCTTAGGTTGTCTTTTTCTTTCAATATCATTAGACTATGGTGTGTTTCTAGTGTAATCTTTGCTCAACTTCTTGTTTCACTGTCCTCTACAATAAGCTTTATATTGTATTTCCTGTTAAAAGTGACAATGTATTATGTTGTGGATTTATTTTGAAATTCCAAACATCATGGATTTACTTTTAGATCTTTCTAAATGATCAAGATACCAATGTTTGGAAATGTATACAAGCTAAGGGTGACTGGGAATGCATAATCATTGAAGTCATCAAACATTTGTGATCTAAATAAAATGTGAAATTCATCACTGCAAGAAAAACTAATTATTTTCAGACAATTAAGATACAAGCATATTCTAGATGGTAAATGGAAAGAAAATGAATCAAATTTGAATAAGGATTAGTGGTTTGGATTTTGTCATTTTAAATTAGTGGACCATGAAATGTATTATCTTTAGATATTATTATATTAATCTTTGTCAACAATATATGTATGTATATTTGCAAACCATAGATTTGTTTGTTTGAACAACATGGATGAAAGCTCAATGTCTTGGTTAATGTAATGCCCCGTCGTGGAACCCAGGAAACGTTAAACAAATAACTCAAAACATCTGAATGATTTATTTTTAAAACCAACTAACAACATGTGTTAACATCTTAACATAAACATTCTTGGGTTCCACAACTACACTACTAAAGTAAAAACATATAACACATCAAGAACCAAATATAATTATATCATGTGTGTTAGAAACCCTAGATCGGACATGCAAACGTAAACACCTTCCACAAAAGAGAAAATTAGATAAAAGTAGAGCTTTGCATGAAATGTGCAAATTGATAATATTCAGAATTAAGAAATTACAATAAGAGAATTGCTTTATAAAAGAAATGTATGCAACCTTAATGTTGACCTAAAAACAATTCAACTAAATAAAGCTTACTTATTAATTAGGTAAACTAATTATTACCTAAGCAAAACTTAAGTAAAGTTATGCAAGTGTAATTAAATATTAATTACACTAACACCCCCCGATAAGTGCAACTTAGGGAGACTAAAAAAGCATGCACCTAAAACTGAGATGAATGGAAGAAAGCATGAATGGGTCCCAACAACAAGGCTTGATCAGGTACCCATGTACAAATACAATAATGAGGTAGAGAAGGAAAACCCAGTGGGACAACCCCCCCTACAATGAGATGACTACTCCAAAGAAGCACTAGAAGAACTTTGTAGAGTAACACTGGAACCGAAATCTTGCAAACAAGGAAAGATACTTTTGTGTACTACTGAAACCGAATGAGAGTCACTAATTGACTCAAGGAATCATGATAAAAGCAATAGAAGACCTGATGCCACAGAACACTCGAACACTCCAAACTAGAACAACCCTGGAATCCATAAAGCAATAGTGGCTGATATGATGATGACATAATTTGGAAGCCGTGTATCTTGGTGCCGATGTCAAAATAAGACTGAAACTCTTCCATGGGAAAAAATACCATAAAGACTCTAAAACATTAACCACAAATATAGTGGCCCTCAAACTGAGATGGATCTGATGTGGATCATTAACTATAGGCTCTCAATCTAAAGTGTGAACCACTATGAATATGATATGTGTCAACTTAGGGAGACTAAAAAAGCATGCACCTAAAACTAAGATGAATGCAATAAAGCATGAATGGGTCCCGACAACAAGGCCCGATCAGGTACCCATGTCCAAATACAATAATGAGGTAGAGAAGGAAAACCCAGTGGGACAACCCCCCTACAATGAGATGACTACTGCAAAGAAGCACTGGAAGAACTTTGAAGAGTAACACTGGAACCAAAATCTAGTAAATAAGGAAAGATACTTCTATTTACTACTGAAACTAAATGAGAGTCACTGATTGACTCAAAGAATCATGATAAAAGCAATAGAAGACCCGATGCCATAGAACACTCGAACACTCCAAACTGAAACAACCCTGGAATCCATAAAGCAACAATGGATGATATGATGATGACATAATCTAGAAGCCGTTTATCTCGATGTCAATGTCAAAATAAGACTGAAACTCTTCCATGGGAAAAAGTACCATAAAGACTTCGGAACATTAACCACAAATGTAGTGGCCCTCAAACTGAGATGGATCCGATGCAAATCATTAACCATAGGCTCTCAATCTAAAGTGTGAACCGATACGAATCTGATATGTGTCAAGCTAAAACAAAAATGTGGCCAAAAGAAACTAAGAAACCAGATTACAACCCATGTGATTTTCCATCAAAACATGATGAAGATCAAAGTGCATGCACACTCAAATCAGATTATTATGCAAAAAACCCCCCTAATGGAACTTTATATCAGTTCATTTATTAAAAATACTATAGATCTATGTAGAGGACTGAACCTGCTTTCCAATTCCATGAGAATGGGGAAAAAAGGATTGTCGAGTCAAAAGATATGCCCTCTGGAGTGAAAAACACAAGTTCTGAGTTCAAGGACCTAAAACATATAACTAAAAAAAAATTATAGAAAACTACCTTCACCACTAGATGGGCATTGGAATTATCTTTCCAATGGTATCTTGTTTGTGAAAAAAGGACACCGTACGCAAAAGTTACGCCCAATTTTGTAAAAGTGCTCCAATTTGGCCAATAAAGCCTATAGGCACCCCAAGGGGCTAAAACAATTTCGATCCCTAGTCCTATGCGTGACCAGAGCCTGGCATGCAAGGGGCTGGGGTAGTGCCCTTGGTCACCCATGTGACCACAATGAATGTAGAGGGGCTGGCTGGGGGCTGGGCGCATAGCACCCAGTCCCCCATGTGACCGTCAGTTGTGTTGGAGGTGCCCATGGGGGCTGAGCTGCAGGTGGCGGTGGCGGTGTTTAGGGGCGGCGCTGCCCGAGGGCCGCCGCTCCTAGTGGCCGTTGGGTGGTGTGGCGATGGTGCCCTCTTTTCTACTGGCTGTGCTGAGTTTGAAGCATGATTTTTAATTTTTTCTATTTATTTTTTAAATCCACGCCTCGTGAAGCATGCCAAGGAGGTCGTACGGCTTCCCTGGCAAAAACAAATTGCCTTCTGGATCAACTTCACAAAATTGATGAAACGAAAGGTGATCTTAGGGTTTTGGGGCACTGTGAACGCAATGGCGGTGTCCATTTTTCTCCAAGATGCACCAAAAAAATGTTCAAGGTCAGATCCCTCAAGGAACTCTGAATGAACTCTGCATAATTTTCTCCAGATTTGAGAAGGGGCACCTGCATGCAAATGGATACCTGTCACATGCAAAAGACATTCAAAACAAAAAGAAGTTCTGTAAACTTCAAAGTGTAAAATGCATTATTAGAATCTCAATTATTACAAAGAGATCAATCATTATGAAGGAGACTAAGAAACCCTAAATGAAACCCTAGTGTACACACTTACTAATTAATCAATTATTAATGTGCTTGAGTTTAGCTTAAGCAACTAAAGGAATAAGTGACTTAATTAATTAAGCATAATAACTTATTACTCTAACACTCCCCCTTAAGATGAACTTAGGAAGAAGCTAAAACACTAGAAGAAGATGCATGCAAGCAAAGATGGGTCCCAACAACTAGGCCTGATCAGGTACCCATTTACAAATGCAAGAAAGAGGTAGAGAAGAAAAAAATAGTTGGAAAAACCCCCCTATAATGATATGACATGATGCAAGGAAGCACTAGAAGAACACTGTAGAGTAACACTGGAACCAAAATCTAGCAAGCAAGGAAAGATTCTTCTGTCTACTACTGAAACCGGATGAGCGTCATTGATTGACACAAGGAAACATGGTAAAAGGAACAGTAGACCCGATGCCTCAGAACACTCAAAAACTCCAAATGGGAACAACCCTAGAATCTATGAAGCAGTAGGTGATTATTGAATGATGTATTACTGAAAACACAGTGCAAAGATGCAAGTTGCACTCTCCCAACTGTCAAAACATCCAAGTAATCTCCAAAACACCCAATGGGCCAAATGTGGATTAATGATAAACCTAGGATAGATATAGGAAAAAGTACCTAGACAGTGACATAGAGCTTCTCAATACCTTTCCAATGCTGCAAAGATAGCAAAAATTGGAGATTGTGGCAAAAAGTTACGAGCTCGAAAGCATAAAATAAACGTCTGAATTCAAACAGAAACAAATGTAGTAAAATAGTAAAATACTATAAAATAAACTACACCACAGGAAAGTGCTCGGAACCAGCTTTCTGGCGATATCTCATTTGCCCGATTTCGATACCGTATGCCGAAGTTATGCCAAAAACAAAAAAAACTGCTCGTTTAGGGCAAATTAGGGCTAGGAGGGGCAAAGAGGCTGTATGGCCAATGACGTCAGCACTTCACTGGAAATAATTTGATGGCCATCTAGTCGTCACCACAAAAAATCGGCCTCTTGAAGAAAACTTTGGGCCCCTGGTCACCCATGTGACTACGGGCATAGGGTAGGGGGCTGGGACGGAGCTCCTGGTCCTGAATAGGGTCCTAGCGGCAAAGGAGGAGCCTTCAAGGGTTGGCGGCAACCCCTGGTTCTCCATATGACTATGGTACAGCTGGTGAGGGGCCCGCAAGGCTGGAGTTGGCCGGTGGTGAGTTGGCGGTGGTCGACCGGTGGCCGCTTGACGGCGGGTGTCGGCCTGTAAATTAAAAAACATGTTTTTTTAAATTTTTTATTTATTTGCGCGCCTCAAAATGCGTGCTAAGGAGGCCACCCTGGCAAAAAAAAATTTCCTTCCGGATCAACTTCACCAAAATCAACCAAACGATAGGCGTTCATAGGGTTTAGAGGCGCTGCGAACGCAATGGTGACGTCTATTTGAGCCCATAGTGTCCCGAAAAATCAGCTATCCCTAGATCTTGCAGAAAAGATGCCTGTGGAAACCGTTGCACTTGAAACTCATTGAAAGGCCATATCTTCAGATCACGAATAGGTAGTGGCAGGTTTGGAGCTCTGATACCATGTTAGAAACCCTAGATCAGATATGCAAACCTAAACACCTTCCACAAAAGAGAAAATCAAATAAAAGCAGAGCTCTGCATGAAATGTCCAAAATGATAATATTCAGAATTAAGAAATTACAATAAGAGAATTGCTTTATAAAAGCAATGTATGCAACACTAATGTTGACCTAAAAACAACTCAACTAAATAAAACTTACTTATTAATTAAGTAAACTAATTATTACCTAAGCAAAACCTAAGTAAATTTATGCAACTGTAATTAAATATTAATTAAACTAACAATGTGAATAGTCATGTCCAGAAATATTACATCATAAGTTACATAACAATAAGTGAGATTGTGAGAAATCTCAAAACAATATAAGTATAGTTATAAAGAAACCTCATGCAACTTCATGAGGGTGTACGATCATGAATAAGCTCAAGAATGGATGACGACCATGCCCATGAACTCACCAGACAAACAACTCCATGAATGATGTGCAATCAAGATCTTGTCGAGAACAAACATGTCATGAACAAAATCATCTACAGGGGACCCAATGGAAGATGTGACACATTCCTCCCAACCATGTGGAACTCGGAAGCCCACCCCCTGTGCTAGGACACATATCAGGTCCTCAAGTAAAATTGACAATAAGACATACATCACACAATACATGGTCGACATACATGATATCACAATAGATAATGACATACTCCCAAAGGCAACTCACAATCATGAGTGAACAATCCAGTGTACCAGGATAAGAATGTCATCACATAAACGTATCAGGTTACTCTGGATAGCTTTCTTAGGTTACATTCCCTCTACTAGAGCTACCTTGGCAACCTCTAATGACTTTTGGCCCCTAAATGAACTTATGTGGCTTTGGATCACTTCTTGAGAAGATGAGGTGTCCGAGTTTCCATTCAAGACCTTCTCAACCTGCTTTAATCTAAACAAGCATTAAAGTCCAAGGTGAGGCAAAACATTATTTCAATGGTTAGATTTAGCTACCCAACCCCTAAGAATTATTAAGGTTATCATTGTATTAAGTATTTCCAAGAGGTTACCCATGCAACCACTTCCGATTCCGGCCACTTTCAAAAACCACTCCTCGTATAACACTACTCACAAATATAACACAATGGGTAGCCAAGATGCACATCATACAAATCAAGAACATAAACCACATTAACGTGATGATACCAAAAACAATGAATACCTCCTTTGAGACAACATACTATGCATGGCTAAGTCTCTAATTCAGGTCATTTGCGAGAAAACAACAATAACCAAGCATCAACCACTCTATAATGTAAATCACCATCCTAACCTCTGGAAGAATTCTAAGGTTAAATTAAAAAGACAATTTAAACATGAATTAATGTCCACTTTCACATTTATGAGTTACATCAATAAACTTGTTTCACAAATCATGCAAACAATTATAGAAAAGAAAATACCAATGCAAGTACATAAAACACTCAAACTTCGTTACAAATGATATGCATAACGAGATATTCCCCTCATAATAAAAAGAATAAAGAATGAATTATTTTTCTTATTTACACACACCATTGTTTTCTCAATTCATCAAGTATTTTTCCATGGAATTCAAATGAAATCATAAATCATATTCCTCGAAATCTAATACATTGTTTCGTAACAAAACAAGCATAATTTGCTACATAAATACATAAAGATTCATATAACAATTACAATAATATAATAATATTAGCATACTACTTTTCTCAAACAATCTCAGGAACATTTAGACACACTATAAATTTATATATTCATTACAAATAATCTAACAAATTCAACATCTCGATATTAAAATTGCCATTGTATTTAGATTAATAAACCATTTCATATTTAAACTATCTACATTCAATTAACATAGCAAACCACAAACCAATGCATTTGTGATAAAGTAAAAATAAAACAATTAATAAATCAAAGAGGAAATTTTATTTTTAACAGTTAATAACTATTGAATTAGATTATGATTTAAGTGTGTATATATTTATTCTTATAGAATAAATCATGGGTAAAATGTAAATGTAAATAATAGTTTTTTTTTTTTTTTAGGCAAAAGTGGCAAGCCACTATAATATATATATATATATATATAACTGATTCAAAATAGGTCAAAAATATAAATAATAATTATAATTATCAATGCTAGTATAAATGGTGCCTATCTTTTGTAATGCAAAATCATATTTAATAAAAAGAGTTTGCTTCTTTATAATTTACCAATAACAAATAACAAGTTAATTTATATTAGAGAATATCACCGAATAATTAATGACAAGGTGAAGAGTAACACGAAATAAGAACTAGAAGTCTAATGTGTGGTTAACTAAACAAAGCCCGTGACCACCTATGTAAAGTGGTCGATTCAATCATACATTAATTAACACTAAGAAAAAATAGTCGATCAGAAAGATTTGGACTTATAGATTCAACTCCACACAACATAACTTATAGGTAACTCCATACCAAAGATTAATAATCACTCAGCGGAGGAAAAATAGGACTCGTACTTGGCACATATCAGAAAGCATTCAGAGACCAAAAAAATTGGATACAAGAGAATTAAACTCGACCGAATGAAAATACATACAAAATATAGAAGCATAACAAACACATGATACATAAGGCATTGACATCCAAACTAAAGGTCACAACTAACAAGATTTCAAGGTAAATAAAAGGCTAACTAGTCGACATAACACATGTATATACATCTATTAAACGAAAAGAATTCACACAAAATTGGCTATCCATCCACTTCTGGAGTAGGAGTCAGTTTAATTAAGAGAAAACATAACCATAATCAAAACCACGTATAGTTCAAAAGGCAAAATGCCAAGTAATATGATACTAAATCTGTGGGTAGTGAGAACCCATCATTAGAGTAAATATTAAAGAAAACAATAACAATTCATTTCATACTCGATTCAGAAAATGTTCAGGGTGACATTAAGGATCAAGAGATAATTGTTGACAGCCATCATTCGCAAGAAACAAGACAATGAAAATAATAATAAAATAAAAATAAAAAATACTATAATCCATTCATCACTCTGGCTAAAGCTACATCGTCAACCACCTAGAACAAAAAGAGCATAGACTACAAATGGTGAGTTTTCCAACTAAATTATCAGGTAACTGACATATCCTAAAACAATATGATGACATGCATGGCAGGTTCAAAAGACCAGGTTCAAAGTACTTTAGACGCTGCATAGGTATGTTAGCCAATAGGAATAAATCAAATTATGTACCCCAATAAACAACAACCAAATGATAAGAAAAATAAGTAAAGCCTCAGGTAAAATGATTGGTTTAACTGGAGAAATGAATTGTGCTATTTCGTGCATCAAGGTCTAAGATCATTATTGGACACACTTAACACATACAAAGCATAAATGAACTGAGAGTAAGAACAAGATCCAACGAGAAATGATATCTAATTTAAATCGGATCATCCAGAATCAGAAAAAACCTAATTACACAATTGTAAAGAAAAATTACAAATTTAATAGTATAAATATGGTATCTACTATAACAAACAACTGGTATGATTTCTTGATTCACCTATGATGTTTATATTTTGCAAGAGTTATATTTTTTTTTCTTCTTTCCAATTTGGATATTCATCAAATTATTTCATGTTGATTGTGCAGGTTGGCTAAACAATATTTTTTCCATAGCCAAGCATAGATTTATTCCAGTGCAAATATAACTTTCCAGAAAGAAACAAAGGAAAAGAAGAAAACCTGTTTGTGCAGAAAGGCTGAGTTGAAACAAAAATATGTAGCTAATATCAATTCAACTGAAAACATTGGAAATATGACCATGTAATCCAAAAACACTCGAGCCCCCCGCCCCCCAATTCACATGTTTCCAATCAAAATTTAAGATAATTACTTTTCCAGAACCACTGTCGTACCAATTTTTCTCCTAAAA
Organism: Sequoiadendron giganteum; assembly: GCA_007115665.2. Classification (NCBI taxonomy): domain Eukaryota; kingdom Viridiplantae; phylum Streptophyta; class Pinopsida; order Cupressales; family Cupressaceae; genus Sequoiadendron; species Sequoiadendron giganteum. The sequence continues at coordinate 509,131,760 of CM021100.1, forward strand.
GCTATTTAATATATTTAATTGTCTGAAAATTCTAAAACTTAAATAATTGTCCATCTTGCATTCATAATGGATCAATCACTTCTAACTTAACCATTTAACTGTAGATCATATTTTCAACTCCAAATCCAAATTCAATAACATGTTGAAAATAACCTCTTTTAAAATATGTATTTACACATAAATCCTATTTGCAAATTATATATTTAAATATTTCGATTTCAATTAATCATTAATCACCACAATATCATTTAACCATTAAATAATCTAAATCAACATGATAAAAACATAGAAATGCAACAAGATGTGACAACAATGAATGCACCACAAACAAATGACAAGACATAAAGGTGACAACATATACTCATTCTTTTTAGAATGATGGTTCATGACAAAGGATAAGTCTATCTCCCTTCAACGATTTCATTGGGCCATGGCATGCTCGAACCTGACAAGTAGGTGGAGTCAATGCATGCACCTGAAAGCTAGATCACAATGCACATTCAAACAAAATTTATAAATATAAAGAAACACCGTGAAGAAAAATTGTGATGTAGCAGGGCACTCACAAATGAGTACTTCTAAATCGTCTCCCTCACTGACTGATGTAAAACATAGCATCTAACATAAATCACACCATAGTATCATCATGTATATAACAAATCATCATAGATCATCATAATAATGTGATCTCATGAAAATAAAAATCACATCATAAATTAAAGTGTATCGTCAACTGAGTTTCACAACTGGTCATGTAAACCATGACATAAAGCATCAAAATAACATAATCTCAAATATCTAACTGCTAACAGTAAGTCAAAACAACTAAAAATTGAAATGTCATCAAGCGGGTCACTTCTTCCTCCCCCCTAGGGTGAGGCTTACTCCTTGAAGGCTATGAATAGATAGTCCCTCATACGCATTGCATCCTCCCAAGTAGAAAAAGATTCGTCACTAGGGTCCCATTGGACCCTCACCTGGTCAATGTCTCGACCCCTAAGGGCGAGTCTCCTGTGATGTAGAATGCCCATGGGCTCCAAAGCTAGCTTCTCGTCCTTGACCTGTAGAGCATTCCAATCAATTACATGTGAAACATCACAATGATATGGTCTAAGAATAGATACATGAAGGACATTGTGGATGCGTGACAAACTAGGTGACAAGGCAATTCAGTTAGCTACAAGACCGATCGTCACTAGAATCTCGAATGACCCAAAAAATCGAGGCATGAGCTTAAAGCCTTTTCCATAACAAATTGGACTCTTTTGCGGATGCACTCGAAGAAACACTCTATCACCAATAGAAAACTAGCGATCCACACAATGAGCATCGGCGTACTTCTATTTGTCCTGTTCTGCAATCAAATGCTCTCTAATATGATCTTCCTACTGATCCATATCTCACAACATATCAGGTCCAAGAAGTACCGTGTCCTCAAGTCTATCCCAACTCAACAAATTCTTCCATGGGCGTCCATACAATGTTGTAAATGGACGTATACCTATGGAACTATGATACCCATTATTATACGCGAACTCCACCAAGTAAAGGTATTCTTCCCATCACGACTACTGATCCATAACATACATCCTAAGAATATCCTATAACACTTGATTAACCCACTCAGTCTGACCGTCTATCTCAAGATGATAAGCTAAACTGAAGTTCAATTATGTACCTAAAGCATGCTAAAGAGACTTTTCCATAGAGCTAATGTGAAAAAAGGATCCCTATCCAATATGATTCTACGTGGGATTTCATGCAAATGTACAATATCCTCCATGAAGATCTTCACCACACAAGAGGCATTATATGATGAACGAATCGAAGAGAAATGAGATACCTGAGTCAACTTGTCAATAGTGACCATGATAGCACCATGTCGATGATAAGACATAGGCAACCTGATAATAAAGTCAATTGATTTAATGTCCCATTTCTATTGCGGAGCAAGGTGAGGCTATAATAGTCCTACAACATGTTGGTGCTTGGCCTTAACCCTCTAGCACTCTAGACATCTCGCAACGAAATTGGCAATGTCACGCTTCATCCCAGGCGAAAAGTATAACTGACGAAGATCCACATGTATATTTTTCACACATGGATGACCTGAATACAGTGCTTGATGTGCCTTTGAAAATATCAAGGTATGAAGTCCATCTGCAAGCGACACATAAATATGACCCAAATGTCGTAACAAACCATTAGACTCAAGTGTATAATCTACAAATCTACCCTCCAAAGGTCTGCTAGAATCCAACTCTGCCTTCACCTCTTGATATAATTTATCTATAGGAAGTGCTGCCACTATCTAACTCCTCAAATAAACTCCTACAGTCACTGAAGATATCTCATGTCTTCACCAACGAAGAGCATCTGCTACAACATTCTCTTTCACTTGAATAAATCTGACCTCAAAATCATATTCGCAGAAGAACTCCATCCACTGTCTCTACCTAGCATTAAGATTTGGCTGAGTAAATATGTATTGCAGACTACGGTGATCACTGTCTAACTCAAAATGATGTCCCAACAAAAAATGACACCAATGAACCAAACAATGAACGACTGTTGCTAACTCTAGATCATAAATGGGATAGTTCAATTCGTGATCCTTGAGTTTGCGAGACTCATAGGCTATCACATGACCTTCCTTCATCAAAACGGCTCCTGGACCCTCAAAGGACACAGCAGTAAAAATTACGAATTCCTTCGTAGGATCAGGAATAGCTAAAACAGGTGCACTCGTCAACTTCTCCTTGAGTTTCTGGAAGGCCAAATCACAAGGATTTGACCAAAGTAATTTCTTCCCTTTCCATTGATTAGAAGTAATAGGATGAGCAATTCTGGAGAACCCTTCATCAAACCGCCTGTAGTATCCCATAAGACCAATAAAACTATGAACCTCTGAAACATTGGTAGGCACAGGCCAATCCATAATGACTTGGATCTTCAAGGGATCCATTGCAATACCCTCTCCAGAGATAACATGAACAAGGTATTTCACCTCGGTCTAGAAGAACTCACACTTTGATACATTCACAAACAACTGGTTCTCCCTCAAACACTATAATATATGTCTCATGTGTTCCTCATTCTCCTTAATATTTCTATAATAAGTCAAAATGTCATCGACAAACACTAGAACAAATTGGTCTAGGTACGTGCGAAAAAGACCATTCATCAGGCTCATGAAAACTAACGATGCATTCGTTAACCCGAATGGTACTATAGTGAATTTGTAGTGCCCATAACGAGTTCATAATGCAGTCTTATGTATATTTGCTTAAAAAATATGCAACTGATGATATCCAAATTTTAAATCAATTATAAAGAGCACATTTGCTCCCTTAACTTGGTCAGCAAGCTCATCAATTCTAGGAAATGGATATCGATTCTTGACCATCACCTTATTCAATTATCGGTAGTCAATACATAACCTGAGGGATCTATCCTTCTTCTTCATGAACATGGCAGGTTCTCCACAAGGTTAAATACTCGGTCGAATGAAACCCTTAGCCAAGAGCTCCTCCAACTGCAATCGAAGCTCTTCTAACTCCCGAGTAGTCATCTTGTATGGAGCCTGAGATATAGGCTCAGCTCTAGGAACTAGATCAATATGAAAGTCAATATCCCGTTTTGGCAGCACACCCGAAATGTCACTAGGAAAATCATCTACAAACTCTCGAAGAATAGGGTAATCATCAAGAGATACCTCTCGACTGTCCCCTACCTCCAAATCACTAACACTAGCTACAAACAGCTCACAACCTTGTCGCATACACCTCCTTAAATACATAGTAGAAATAATCTCCAAAGAGATGGGTCTTTGCACACCAACTATCTCATTCTCTGCACCAGAGTCATCTAGACAACTCACAGTCTTGTCTCGGCAATCTATCACTACACTATGAGATTCTAACCAATCCATTCCCAGAGCAATATCGTATAATCCAACGGGTGTAACTCAAAGACCAGACGAGGTAAGTAACAATCCGATCCTAAGTCCACAATCACAAATGAGGGATTCAACTGCTACTTTAGCCCCAGAAGCCAATTCTACATACTACCTAATGCCTTGATTAACCACCACAAGTCCGCATCGTTCAAAAATTGGAGAGATAAAAGAATTAGATGCACCAGAATAAAATTAAATGGAAACTCTAACACCCTGCAACTAACCTCATGATTCAACCATAGTATTCTGGTGGTCTACCTGATGATTGTCCACTGCAGGAAAGACTCTGTAAGAATATCTTGCATTGCCAACCGGGTGATCCCACAAAGCTGGTTTACAATTTCCTAGAGGAATTGATTTTTGCTGAAATGACATATTTTTAGAAAATATAATGATTTAAGCCTTTGAAAGTTACATTTTAAGGATTCCAATTGAAAAGGGTTTGATCAAACCACCTTAGATCAAACCCCCTTGCATAGAACCTCACTAGTTTTAAACCATACCTATAAATGAGTCTCCTTTACACTTATTAAAATGCTGATAAAAAATCACTTTTGATTTACCTTTTGGGGGATCAAATGAATTCATTTAAAATTTATTTCAAATGATTATAGTAGTCCTCGAAATGAGCTATCCCATTAATATAATTTTAATATGTTTTGGTTTTATTATGTATGTGTTTTTTTAGTTTTATTAAACATAGGCTTTTGACAGAAAATCAAGCTCTCTATTTTAAACATGTGTAAAAATAGAAAATTATCAAAATAATTTTTTTAAAAATATGTTTGTGCTAGGTATTGATGTCCTTGATCCATTAAAATAAATAAAATTGAATTTTGATACATAAAAAAAAAGTTATGTTGTATACAGTCCGCCTATGTTTGAATTGCAATTGGTTTGACTTCTAGGGTGAGGCAAAGCATTATCTGAATGGTTAGATTTAACTATCCAAACCCTAAGAATTATTAAGGTTATCACTGTATTAATTCTTTTTGAGAGGTTACCCATGCAACCACTTTCGTTTCCGAACCCTTTCGGAAACCACTCCTTCTATAACACTAATCACAAATATAACACAATGAGTAGCTAAGATGCCCGTCATACAAAACACAAACATAAACCTCATTAACATGATGATACCAAAAACAATGAATACTTCCTATGAAACAACATACCATGCATGGCTAAGTCCCTAATTCAGGTCATTTGCGAGAAAACAACAATAGCAAAGCATCAAACACTCTATAACGTAAATCACCATCCTAGCCTCCGGAAGACTTGTAAGGTTAAATTAAAAAGACAATTTAAACATGAATCAAACTCCAGTTTCATATTTCTAAGTTACCTTAATAAAGTTGTTTCACAAATGATGCAAATAATTAAAGAAAAGAAAATACCAATGCAAGTATATAAACCACTCAAACTTCGTTACAAATTGTATGCATAACGAGATATTCCCCTCACATTAAAAGGAATAAAGGATGAATTTTCTTGCTTATTTAAACACACCATGATTTTCTAAATTCATGAAGCATTTTTCCACGGAATTCAAATGAAATCATAAATCATATTCCTCGAAATCTAATACATTGTTTCGTAAAAAAAGAAGCATAATTTGCTACATAAATACATAAACATTTGTATAATAATTACAAGAATATAATCATATTAGCATACTACTTCTCTCTAACAATCTCAAGAACATTAAGACAAACTATAAATTTATATATTCATTACAAATAATATAACAAATTTAACATCTCGATATTAAGATTTCCGTTGTATTTTGATTAATAAACCATTTCATATTTAAACTATCTACATTCAATTAACATAAAAAACCACAAACCAATGCATTTGTGATAAAGTAACAATAAACCAATTAATAAATCAAAGAGGAACTTTTATTTTTAACAATTAATAACTTTTGAATTACATTCTCATTTAAGTATATATATATTCTTATAGAATATAGTCATGGGTAATATATAAATGTAAATAATAGTTATAATTATCAATACTGGTATAAATGGTGCCTATATTTTGTAATGCAAGATCATTTATAATAATAAGAGTTTTCTTCTTTATAATTTAATAATAAGAAATAAGAAATTAATTTATATTAGAGAATATCACTAAATCATTAATGACAAGGTGAAGAGTAACACAAAATAAGAACTAGAAGTCCAACATGTGGTTAACTAAACAAAGCCCGTGACTGCCTATGTAAATTGGTCGATTCAAACATGCATTAATTAACAATAAGAGAAAATAGTAGATCAGAAAGATCTGGACTTATGGATTCAAATGCGCATGACATAACTTACAGGTCACCCCATACCGAAGATTACTAATCACTTAGGGGTGGAAAAAGAGGACTCGTATTCGGCACATATCAGAAAGGATTCGGAGACCAAACAAATTTAATTCCAAAGAATTAAAGTCAGGCGCATGTAAATACATGCAAAATATAGAAGCATAACAAACACATGATACAAAATGCATTCACATCCAAACCAAAGGTCACAACTAACAAGATTTCAAGGTAAATAAAAGGGTGACTAGTCGACATCTATTAAAAGAAAAGAATACGCAAAAAACTGGCTATCCAACCATGGCTGGAGTAGGAGTTAGTTTCATTAAGATAAAAAGTTACCATAATCAGAACCACGCATAGTTCAAAAGGGAAAATTCTTGGTAATATGATACTAAAATTGTGGGCAATGAGAACCCATAATTAGAGTAAATATTAAAGAAAACAATAACAATTCATTTCATACTCGATTCAGAAAAATTTCATGGTGACATTAAGGATCAAGAGACAACTTCTGTCACCCACCATTCACAAGAAACAAGATAATGAAAAGAATAATAATAAAAAAAACAAACACTATAATCCATTCATCACTCTGGCTAAAGCTACAACTTCGACCACCCATAACAAAGGGAGCATAGACTGCAAATGGTGAGTTTTCCAACCGAATTCTTAGTTAATCAACATACCATAAAACAATATGATGACATGCATGGCAGGTTCAAAAGACTAGATACAGGGAAGAATGGGTCCAATCAAGTACCATAGAGGCCACGTAGGTGTGTTACCCAACAAGAATAGATCAAATGATGTATCCCAATTAACATCAACCAAATGATAAGTAAAATAAGTAAAGCCTCGAGTAAAATGGTAGGTTTAACAATAGGCCAAATAGACTAGAGAAACAAATTGTGCTATTTCATGTATCAAGGTCTAAGATCATTATCAGACTTAACACATAAAAATCATAGATGAACCGAGAGTAAAAACCAGATCCAAAGAGAAATGATAACTAATTTAAATCGGATCATCCAGAATTAGAACAAATCTAATTACACAACCATAAATAAAACATAGTAATTTAATAGTCTAAATATGGCATCTATTATAACAAACAACTGGTATGATTTCTTGATTCACCTATGATGTTTACATTTTGGAAGATTTATTTTTTTCTTCTTCTTTCCAATTTGGATATTCATCAAATTATTTCATTTTGATTGTGCAGGTTAGCTAAACAATCTTTTTTCCATAGCCAAGCATAGATTTATTCCAGTGCAAATATAACTTTCGAAAAAAAACAAAGGAAAAGAAGAAAACCTGTTTATGTAGAAAGGCTAAGCTGAAAGAAAAAAATTTAGCTTATATCAACTCAGCACAAAACACTAGCAATATGACGAACAAATCCAAAAACACTCCAGCCCCGCCCAATTCATATGTTTCCAATCAAAATCTTAGCTAAGAGATTTTCCAGAACCACTGCCATACCAAAAAATTTCCTAAAAGCTATTTAATATATTTAATTGTCTCTAAATATCAAAACTTAACTGATTTTCCATCTTGCATTCATAATGGATCAATTAGTTCTAACATAACCATTTAACTCTAGATCATATTTTCACATAAATCCTATTTGCAAAATATATATTTCAATATTTCACTTTCAATTAATCATTAATCACCACAATATCATTTAACCATTAAATAATCTAAATCAACATGATGAAAACATAGAAATGCAACAAGACACGAAAACAACGAATGCACCACAAACGAAAGACACGACATAAAGGTGATGACATATACTCATTCTTTTTAGAATGATGGTTCATGACAAAGGAAAATTCTATCTCCCTTCAACGATTCCATTGGGTCATGCCATGCTCAGACCTAACAAGCAGGCGGAGTCAATGTATGTACCTTAAAGTTGCATCACATTTCATAATCTAATGAACAACATGTATAAATATGAAGACACGGCGTGAAGAAAAATCGTGATGTAGGAGGGTAGTCACGAATGAGTACTGCTAAACCATCTCCTTCACCGACTGACGTAAAACATAACATATAACATAAATCACACCATAGTATCATCATGTATATAATAAAGCATAATAGATCATCTCATGAAAATAAACATCACCTCATAAGGTAAAGTGTATCGTCAACTGAGTTTCACAACTGGTGATGTAAACCATGATGTAAAGCATCAAAATAACATAATCTAAAACATCTAACTGCTAATAGTAAGTCAAAACAACTAAAATAGAAATTTCATCAGGAGGGTCACTACGGTTGACCTCAATTTAATTAGACTCTAACAAAATGTGAGAAATGTGTTAGGATTTTTTAAAAAGACAATTAAATGAATATTCTTTTCACTCATACCAATTTTAAATTCTACGAGGATAATAAAAAAGTAGATTACTAATTTATTCTAGTTAGTATTACACATATTTACAAAACAAATTAGTGCACATGTTTGAGGGTTTTGAAAAGTGGATGAGAAAAATATAAAATTGAAGTATCCTAAATGCAAGGTTTAGACATTTTCATTAATACAAACTATTTTTCTTGAAACATACCTTGAATTTCATCATTTGAATTTGAATTTCATAATCAAATCTTCATGACATTATCTAGTTTGGAGTACTTGACACTAAAAGCTATATTTTTCTAGAATTTCATAGACTAGACCCCAAAAAGATTCCAACACATTAAAATGTTTTTGAAATTAATGTAAAGGCCGAACTATTTCATAAAAATCTAAAAATTCCTATGCACAATTTAAAATTTCATAGTCCTATCCTATGTCGTGTATATTATTTTCAACCCATATTAAACAAATAGCTCAAAAATTGAGAATTTAAAATTGAGGATAAAACCATTATAACATGGTAAAAGAATATTCACATCAAAGAACTAGTAGGTATGTTTCTACAAGAAAACCTATGCTCCATCTAATTGTCAACCAACTATCATTAATGCATCACATAGCCAATGTATACTTGGTCTCATTGTATATTTTGAGGCCAACATAAAAAATTTAGGTTCAATGTTAGTCATAGTTATATTTTTGGTTAGGAAGAGATTGTCTAATATTATCATATTAATTTTAGCACCAAGAATATAGTACTACTGTCAACATCCCATGCATTCTATCTTTACAAATTATAATAATTAAAATGAATATCATGACCTAATATTTTTTATAATTTTTCCTATTATAGAATGAATTAGATTAATGAACATTGAATACTAATTTCAATTATTTCGTTTCTATTGTTGTGTCTTGCACAAATGCCCTATTTTTGATAAGGTAAGCAAGGTTTTGAAAGGACCAATAACCTTTTATAGAGCCAGGAGAAGGACACTTCCAAACAACAAAGCGTCAAGCTTGTAAATGAACCAGTACTAGTAGAGATACTATAGTAGCACAACAAAAATATAGATAGCTTTTGGTCAGCAACAACTAGGAGTAATAGAACACTTATAACCAACAATATTCCTAAGTCAAAGATAGACTTACAAACCTAACTTAGCACTACAACCAAGAGCAACTGTATGCCTAGGACAAAAACCAGTCCTATTAAACCAAGAAGTAACCCACAAAATTGTAGTCCCAAAAGACTACCTAAAACCACCAGGCCACAAAACACCTACAACAGCTGGACTACAATAGACCTCCCGCTCAAATTAGACCAAAATGAGATTAACAGTTTCTTACCAAAATGAGCACAAATGCCATGTTTCTCTTTTTTAGTGTGTTTGGGTTTTATATATATATATTTAAAAACCAAGGATTTTATCCAAAAGGAAGTTGACTACAGTTTTTCCAAAAACAATCGATACACACCTAATATGCATCAACTCTTTTCTTTCCAACAACCTTTAAAAACTTTATATTAGGCTTGGGATGACAAGTATGATAACTAGCTTGAGTTGTCAAACTTTTTTAGACTTGGGATCCATATATTCTTTCTTTCTCTCTGTATTTGAAACAAACTTCCATTTTATATCTTCTTTAGTCTACTGAACATGAGAAAATATCTTCTCTAGCTCTAGTAGAGTAGGTATTTTATCTTCTAGTGGACCTTCTTTTTATCTACTTATACCTAGTTTTCACTTCCCATGTTTTGAAAGGTAAAGAAGGTAAAGAAAATAATATCAAGTATATCTACATCCACCTTCTTCTTTGAGCACATTTTTGAAGGAAATGAGGATCTTCTATAATTTCCCATGCAAGGAATGCAAGGAATAGAAAACAAAGATTCACCACTGTTAATAAATACTATAAAGATCTCGATGTCAAAAATGGAAGAAAGTTAAAATTCAGAAGAGATGTCCCATAGAACGATAAAGAGAGACTAAAAGGGATATGTTCTAGATATGACAGGGTCATAGCTTAGACCTATGATGATCTTAGAGGATATGATCCATGCATAATTCAACATACTATTGACTTGGTTGAAGGGTCAAAGCATATTTGATAGAATCAAAGGTTAGTCAATCCAAAAGTTGGAGCATTGATGGCACAAGAACTAAACAAATTAATCAAATCAAGGATCACATACCCAATCAAACATTCAATTTGGGTACCTAATCTTGTATTAATGAAGAAAAATGGAAATATTCAGCTCTATGTGAATTTAAGGGATTTGAAGAAAGGTTCACTAAACTATCGTTACCCTTTGCCCTTAATGTAGCAAATTGTACAAACCATGGCAAAATTAGAGATTTTCTTGTTGGTCGATGGTTTTTCGGGCTATAACTAGGTATATATAAAGGAAGAAGAGCAACATAAAACAATGTTCACTACCAAGTGGGGAACATTTACATACTCATAAATTCCCTTCAGGCTCTCTAATGCTGGTGCAACCTTTCAACAAGAAATTAATATTGCTTTCAAGGGGCTGATTATTTATATTATCTTAATATATCTACCTAATGTGTTTTTTTCAAAATCAAAGGATGATAACTTTGATCACCTAGAAAAGGTCATCTAGAAATTCTAACAATTTGGGATTGCCTTAAATCCCAAGAAATGTGTTTTCAGAGTACCCCAAGGAAAGCTACTTAGTTTTGCGGTATCAAAGGAAGGAATAGCTATATATTTCAAAAGGGTGAAAGATATAATGGAGCTACAATACTAGTCAACTAGAAGGGGCTATAGTCTTTTTTGGGGAAGATTAATTTCTTTAGTCAGTGCATTTCAAACTTTTTAGGCATAACAAGAGCTATCACACTGATGTTAAAGAAGAATCTAGTGTTCAAATAGACTATTGAAGCCAAGATGGATTTTGATCAAGTAAAGGAATCCATCTGTGTGGCCCTCGTGTTAGCTAACCTGGACTTCTCCAAGGATTTCTTGCTCTTCATATATAGTGGCCAACATACCATAGCTGCAGTGCCCACTCAAAAAGACGACAACAATAGCGAAGAACATCCCATCACATTCCACTCTAGGACTCTCAATGGATATGAATCTATGTATAATTTTTTTGACAAACAAGCTTTTTCTATTGTTAAAATCCTTAAGCAATTATGACACCTAGTATTAGCCAAAAAAATCACCATCCTCGTCACCCATCCTAGTGTTCGAGAGTATATCATTGAAGGTGAAATAACCGGATTACTAAGATCCTAAAATATTATGTAGAAATTCTATTCACAAAACTAGTTCAGGGAAGATGTCTTTGTGAATACCTTGTGCAAGAATTAAGCTCCCTGGTAGAGGAAGATATCAATCAAGCCTATACAAATTAGTTTGAATCCAACGAGTTATAGGTGATGGATCAGGCATGGTATATGAAAAAGACGTAGTACCTTACTAACATTCCACCTGACAAAAGATGCTACTACTAATTGCAAGGCACCAAATATGTACTATTTGAGGGGATTTTATTTAAAAAAATTATGATGGCATCTGGCTCCATTGCTTAGATAAGCCACAAGTGGAAAGAGTTTTAAATGAATTCCATAGTAGTCCTAAGGGTGGAAATTTCTCCATCAAAACTATGACTCTAAAAATAATGTGGGTAGGATATTACTAGCCTTCCATTTTTTCTAAGGCACACCATATGGTGTGAAAATGTACTCAGAGCCAATATTTCATTGGCAAGCGGAAGAACTCCACCATGTCATTAAGCTCAATTGTGACTGAGGAACCCTTTACACAATGGGGTTTGTATTTCATCAGGATGATAAATCCTATCTCCAACATTGTCCACAAATAGATACTTACAACAAATAATTATTTCACAATATAGATGGAAGCTGTGGCTCTAAAAATGCTATGAAAACTAAAATATTCAATTTTCTTAAGGAGCTAGTGGCAAGTTTTGGTTCATGAAAAACTATCATATATGATAATGAACAAGATTTTATGGGCTCTACGATGTTGGAGTTCACTCTAAAACATGGGGTCTACCTCAATACTTCATTAAATTATTACCTACAAGAAAATGGGTTAGAAGAATCAACCAACAAGAATTTGATTAGGTTAATTGAGTGCATCGAGTCAGAATGCCAAAAAGGAATCACACAAGCACTTGTGAGCTATTATATGGGATGATATGATTACACCAAAACAAATATTGAAGGCATCTCCTTATGAATTACTATATGGAAAGGAGGTGGTTTTACTTGTTTCTATGGAAATTCTAGCATTACAACTATTAAAAGCCTTGGAAATCAAAGAAAGAAATGAAATGTAAGTGATATTGGTGGAACTCCTGAATCTTCAAGAAAAAAAGGGAAAAATCATATGATGCCATGATAAGGTGCTACAAGATAATCAAATGGTGGTTTCATAGAAGTGCCTCCAACCAAAATTTCAAAGAGGGAATCTTGTTTCTAAAGTACAACGAGTTCATTGCAACACCAGGAGAACATGCCAAATTTGAAGCGATATGGAAGGGCCCCTTCCACATTCACACATGCAAAGAAAGGAATGCATATGAGCTATAATACATGGATGGAAACATTC
>CM021100.1:509145119-509330362 GCA_007115665.2 Sequoiadendron giganteum
AGAAGGTGATATCCACCATTTTAATTTACCTTTACATTATCATATTTGTATTGTAGCATATTGTTTTTTGAGTATTTCTTGGTATTTCCATTTCTATACTCCCTTTATCATATTTATATACAGTCATTGATATCTAACTATTCATGGAGGTGGAAAAACCAAAGCAGGGGATTGATTGAGATTTTTTTCTAAACAATGCCCCAACATTTTTATGTTCTTCTATGTATAGGTACTTCTCAATTGGAACTATTTGAATAATCAAGTTGCACAAAGTTTGGAACCATCTAATCATCCTTTATTTGTCAATTAAAGCATATCTAATTAAATTATTCTTCTTGTTATACTCTATTTTTATGTTTCATTTACATTCTTGTATAGTATAAAATTGCTTAGTCAGACTATTAGTTAAATTTTTCAATGTTTTATTTGTCTTACAAATCCTCTATCAATATAGATATCATCACCACACTGAGACACTAATGTGTTGGAGTAGAGTTTGTGTCCTACACTATCATCCTCAAGCAATCAGCTACCTCAGTTGCAAAGTGAACTTTGGGAATCGACTCACTTGACTCACTTGAATTCTTGAAAAAAATGAGTTATTAGAAGGATAATAATAACTAGATTTATCTTTATTTTCATCTACAAACACCTAACCTTTCCAATCATTTAGAAAGTCTTGAGGTAGATCAGGGTAGTTTGTTTCTTAAGACCCTTCCATGACTTGGTGTCTTAGAGAAACCTATCCCTCTCCTCTGCATAACCACTCCATTTTGTTCAGGAGTCATAGGGGTAGATAAATGCCTCTTTATCCCATGATTCTAACAAAAATATTGAACTCATTTGAGGTGAACTCTCCATCTCTGTGAAACCTCCAACACTTGATTTTCATATCCATTTCATTCTCAACCATAGTTATGAATTCTTTAAAATTATCTAGAGCTTCTTATTTTCTCTAAGTAAAGTAACCCATGTCATTCTAGAATAATCATCAACTAATAGCATTAAATACATATAATACCTTGAAAAATTATTACTCTGGTAGGACCACATAGGTCTATATGCACCAACTCCAATAGTATGGTAATGGATTGTTCTTTAAATTTGAAACTTTTTCTTGCTATCTTCCCAGTTTGACATTCATTACAAACAACATTGGAGGGATTTATAATCCCTGGTATATCTCTCACAACTTAAATTGAACTGATCCTCAATAGGCTATGAAAATTAATATGAGACATCCTTCCAGGCCATAGCCAACTTTCATTAATATCATTCATAAATAAATAACCATCACTACCTTTAAGCTAATAAAAACTTACATATGTCCCTCTTCAAGCAACAACCACAGTTCTAGAGATTTTTCTAATCTCACATCCATCATCCTGAACCATAAGATTATATCCTTTTTTACACATTTATCCAAGACTTAATCATGGTTATGTCTCAAACCCTTAACATAAAGAATAAAATCTATATTATTATTGCCATCAAAACTTATAGAACCTTTTCCACATATCTTAGTAGATGTATCATCACAAAACTTAAGTAGACATCCTTCATATATCTCAAGTTTAACTAACATACTTGTGTCATAGGTCATATGATTTGAGCATGAACTATCAATAATCTAGTAGTTTTTCTCCTTTCTAGCATGAAGAAAAATCACCATAGAATTTTGATCTATTTTAGAAGCACTTTCCTTCACACATCTCTCAAAGTTCACAAAATTAGTTTCGTCTTTAATAGCCATGAAAAAGAATTAACTATCTTCATCATCTCCATAATTAGATTCATCATTAGATATACTGGTATCTTCTCTAACATAATATCTTTTATTAATTTCTTTACCTTTTTTCTCTGTTCTTTTCATTAAAAGATCTGTTTGGACATCTTGAAGCATAATGACCTGTCTTACCACAACTGAAACATTTGAAAGGAAGCTTACCTCTATATTTACCAGTACCATTTTTCATTTTCCTCACAAAGTTTCTCTCTACATCATCAATATCCTCCTGATATAATTCCTCAATTGTTTTCTAATTTTCCAACCTTAAAATAATTCTAAACTTTTTTTATTACTTGTACCATTTATTCTCATTTCAAAATTAGATAAAGCACCATACAACTAATCACTAGAATATTTACTTAAATCTTGAACTTCTTCAATAGCATAAAATTTATGACTATAATATTTAGGAACAGTTATCAATACCTTCTTTACCATTTCTTCTTCTTCAAGATTTATACCAAGACCTTTGATGGAATTGAAAACTTCGTGCACCTTCTACATGTAGCATGTAATATTTGCATCTTCATACATCCACAGGTTCTTTAATGTGATCTTTAGATTCTACATTAGTGCTTGCTTGATCTTATCATCTCCTTCATTAACACTTTCCAACTTTGCCTAGATCTCTCTAGCATATTTTAAACTAATAACTTTCATAAGTTCAGTATTAGATAGACCACTTAAAAGAGAATACATTGCTTTACCATTGTTCTCATAGGTGTTGATCTCATCATCAGTCTTCAGACCACCAACATGCATAGTATATCTAGTGTCCATAGACTTCCAAACTCCAAATCCAAGAGATATCAAGAAACCTTCTATCCTTGTCTTTGAGAAACCATAGTATGATCCATGAAACAAAGGAGCATCCCTCTTGTGCACCATCCCAAACCTACCTCAAGTGGTTAAGATTGCTTCCAAGGAGCCTTTCTCTAATACCAATTGTTGAATTCACATAATCAAATTGAGAGAGGGTTGAATTAGTTGTACATTAAAACTTCAAACCCTCATAAATATTTAGATCCACATAAACTAAATTAACCCTCAATGTATTAAAATTATTTAGCATGAAATAAAATAATAGAAAACATAAACACATCAACACCATGCATAAAAGAACTCCATAGTTATGTCAAAAACATAAGAAGGGAAAAACCACGATGAGTATTACGTCACAATATAAAGTAATTGGAACACTGAAAAAAATAGGATCACTACTAGAGGGCTCACAACCTAAAAGAGAGAAAGCCTCACTACCAAATTACAAAAAGGAAGAAAGAAGACTATTATAATGAGAAATCTATCTTAATGAAATAAAAAAGATCCACCACAACATCACCAACACATTTAGAGTCTCTCTCAAGATTTGAGACACCTTATACTCACTACTTTCAGTAGTCTAACTCACTAAGCTCACAATGCACTTCACAAATTAATAGTTCACAATTTTTTAATTTACATCACACACTTCACAATTTAATTCTCCATCAACACATCACTTATTTATACCATCTTTTACCTTAAAAATATTCTCCAAGGTCAGTTATGCATATCAACTATGAAAATTTAAATTAGGTTACCAATAGGCATTATCATGGTGGAAAGGAAGGAAAGCATACCATTCCATATCTTAACTCAGATCCAATTCGTAGATACATCACATCACAATCAGTGAAGAAAATATGCAATTATTGTAAATACCCAAGGCCGATCAAACTTTTGTAAATATAATTAACATTTAGGTAGATGCTTCCTTAAATCCAAAGATGACTCATTGACCACACACAATACTTGAATACAATTTGGAATCTTCCACAAAAATCCTAAAACTCAACAAATTCAGGACTTCACAACAAAATTCACCTAAAGAATGTACACACCTCGTATACTTAGAGAAAATTCCATACTCTATTACTCAAGAAATCAACTTGTTGAGCTCCAAACCATGAATAGCTTGGACTGTAGGTATATATGATCGTATCAACATAGTGCTAGAACTTCAAGACTAGAAATTAAACTACAGATAAATATGGAGCAAAACCATTTCTCCCAAGCAACAGTCTAATATACAATTCACACACTGGTTAACACAACTCTCTCCACACAATGATCCAAACCAAGAAATTTTGGATATAGAACCTTTGAACATCTCAAACCAACATATCTGAATGAGACAAGTTGATCTTCAACCATGAAGAAATATTGAGAAAAACCTAAATGCCACATTGTACAGTAGAATACCTCTACAACACATTGTTTCCTCTTGTATTCAAATTATCTAAAAATCACTTGGAAACTAGGCATTAGAGACACATACTCATCATTGTCAACATTTCCTCACAATCACTAAAAGAATAACATCCACCCATAGAATCTTATTAAATAAACACTAGAGGTTGACACAAGAACACAACCAATACCTTGGGAAAACCCTCCAACCTAAGGGAGAAAAACCCAACCAATATATCTCGTATATATTGAGTGAATAAGAGAAAAAATATGCTTATAGCTTGGCAACAAAATAATTCCAATTAGATACAATGAATAATAACCCTTCTCCTATATGCAATACAAGAGAATATATGTATTTTCTTGAAGTTGATATGTTGCATCAGAAATGGAAAACTTGTTGATGCTGAAAGAACTCCTTGAATGTGAATATTAACTTGATGATGAACACAAATGAAATGGCTTGTATATATAGGAAATTCACACCTCTTCACCAAGAGAGGTCGGCCCAAGAGAGATGAATTTTCATAACAGTAAGTCAGGCTCAAGACATCTTTTTGCTGGGTGCAATTTCCTAGAGAGGGTCAACTCTTTAAATAAATATTATTTAATCATTAAATAAAAATCACTTTATTTAACTATTACAATGTGAAGTTGACCTCTTCAATTATATAAAAATTTAAATAGAATTGATGCTACATTTAAATTTAATCTCTAAAATCGAATCTTGAAGTATTACACATGTGGTTGCTTTTATCATCAACACTCCCTCTCAGCTATAGAGAAATACTTCCACTTGCATAATACAAATCACCTCATAGTGATGTTAATTAACATGATTACATCCCCGTAAGAAAAGACCTTATCACCTCATCGTGATATCAACCATTATGGCTACCTCCATAGATGGTATGTACGAGTGCTCATCACTCTATGTGATGTTGTCACGTCACCATGACTTTCACCATGGCTCTCCAAAAGAGTGAAACACAAGTACAAGAAGGATCATCACAAACTCCCTCACATGATGTTGTCATGGATTAACACACATGACATCCACCATGGTTCTCCCAGAGGGTGGAATAAAGGAATTTAACCTCGAACTTCTCTTACAAAGAAGAACTCATTAACAAGGGATTTCACCTTGAACATTTCTCAGAAAGAAGAACTCATTAAAGAGGATCACTAATACTAAGACTCCTTCTCAGTTAAGGTTGTATTCTCCACCATACTAGGATTATTTTGAAAGTACAAAAACTTTATCTTGGAGATAGGCTTGGTGAAAATGACTACCATCTGCTAATTACTGTTGATATACCTCAACTATATAGATTTCCTCAATACCATATCTCTGATATAGTGGTATTTTATATCAACATTCTTGGTTTTGTCATGAAACACAAGATTGACAAAAAGCGTCACACAACTCTAGTTATCACAATGAATGTTAGTAGGATATATTGATTGTCCAAAAAATCCTACAAGGAGCTTACAAAGCCACACTGCTTCCTAAGGTGGCACACACACTGTAATATAATCTGCCTCTGTTGTACTCAAACCTACAGATGATTAGTTCTTGTTGCACTAGGAAATAATGGTAGATCCCAAACTGAAGCAACATCAGAGGTGCTCTTCTGATCAGTGACACACCCTACCCAGTCAAAATTAGTAAAAACATGTAGCTTCAAATCCACACCTAAAGAATATCTCAACCCATATCGAACTGTGCCACGCAAGTATCTCAGGATATGTTTTTCTGCAACAAGATGTATCTTCCTTGGTTCACACATGAACTGACTAAGTGCACTCAGTGCATAGCATATATCCGGTCTCGTGTTGACTAGACACATCAATGAACCAATCAACTACCTGTACATCATGGGATCCACCAGTTCTGAACTAGTTGCAACCTCCTTCAACTTATGTAAGTTGGTATCCATAGGTGTAGACATAGGTTTGCAATCAATCATACCAAATCTCTTCAAGATGTCTATTGTATACTTTCCTTGACTTAGAATAAACTCATTAGGCTTCTTCCACACTTCTAAACCAAGGAAGTAATGTATGTACTTAATATCCTTCATTTCAAATCCAGAAGCTAGCTTCTTGAAGTGCAGGTTTGAATAAACATCATTCTTGGAGAATCGCAAGCTCAACAAGTATTGATCCAACCTCTCATATGAGGATCTGGAACATCATCCACTTCTAGTTTAGTAGTCTCCCTCTGAATCTCCAAGTACTTACATCAACCTCCTGACCTCCTCATCCAAGGTTGCTTCAGATGAATTGCTAGACTCCCTTTGAAGGTTAATTCTTCCTCTTCGAAGAAGCTGATCATAAAGACAACCTGAAAGGTAGTTTTTCTTCGAGAGATATCTCCAGCCATCAATATAGTCCCATCACTACAAGCTATGACTCCAAGCTTGATCATCTCTTCATTCAGCATGAATTCCACACAAGATGCCTTAATCTCTTATATGTGATCTGTCATCACCCTATTTCTTCTTGATCCGTCCTAGAAGCATTATAAAAAGATATTACTTATCTCGAAGAGAAATGCTAGAAGAATATATAAACAATATTATAGCATGAATCAATAAGTACACAAGAATTTATGAACATTATAAATTACTTATCTCTTAAGTGATTTGGTTGGAACCATTTTGCAACTCGATGTCATCCTTCATTTTAAAGGATTAGTAATAGTTTATAAAACACAAACTATAAGTTAAAGATGCATGAAATATCAAAACATCAAGATAAAGAATTAATAGAAGTAATCTTTATTGATATTGATATATCTTTCTTCCATCTTTTACTTCTCTCAAAAGGAGCTATTCTCAGCACAACAAGAGACAATCTGTTCAACTCAGATTTCTTAAACACATTATGCAGCCAACATATACAACATAGAATCAAGTCTCTTAAGCACCATCATAACCCATGCAAAAGGAGAATGTTATTGATGTGATCATCTTATCACAATGAAGTTTCAGTTCTCTTTTCATCTTAGAGTCACACTCAAAAGATCTCCATAATTTGCAAGGAATAGTGATCTATGTTCAAAGGATCTTGTCCCAATGATCTCTATTCAAGAGAACCTATAATTTTAAATAGACATAATTGAAATAACCAAGGTCATATCTGCACAACTTAGCAAAATATATTTCAGTCGAGAATGGTGAATTCAAACAAAACAAGGAATACTTATCTCTTCATGAAAAGTCGAGATTCCTAGTAAACAACTTGGGAATATCTCATGAATATCTTCAACAAAAATTTTGAATGAAGAGTCTTGATTTATCTTTAAATACAATTTTGAATTCTCCAAATTGCATGAATTTGTATCCAATGACGTGCCCGATGCAGGAGCTCCAAATCTTGATGAGTATCTCCTTCACAAGAATCTCACTTACATCGAATACACGAAAAAGGGAATTCAAAGAAGACTCAAAATCTATAGCCTGAAATTGTGTCTCTTCAAACTAAGAATTAGATGATGATAATGAAGTATATGCACTATGCCAACTTCACCTTCAAAGATCTACCCTAGTTCACCATCTTGACAATAGGATGGATGCCTTCAAGATGAGAACAATAATGGAGGATAGCACTGCTTGTATAAATCTGATCTAGATATTCTTATACCCACTCTAATACCATGTTATTTTTTTAATATTATATTTTATGCACAAAAAATAATTCAAACTTGATAGAAGAACATAGCCAATACCCTTGGAAAACCCTCCAACCCGAGGGAGAAAAACCCAGGCAATATATCTCCTATATATTGAGTGAATAAGGGTAGAAATTTGCTTACAACTTGGGCATAAAATAATTCCAATTAGATACAATGAATAATAACCCTTCTCCAATATGAAATACAAGAGAATATATGTATCTTCTTGAAATTGATTTGCTGCTTCCGAAATGGCGAACTTGATGCTTCTGAAAGAACTCCTTGAATGTGAATATTAACTTAATGATTAACAAAAATGAAATGCCTTGTATATATAGGAAATTCACACCTCTTCATCAAGAGAGGTCAGCCCAAGAGACATAACTTTTCATAACAAGCAGTCAGCCTCAAGATGTCTTTTTGTTGGGCGTGATTTCCTAGAGAGGGTCGACTCTTTAAATAAATATTATTTAATCATTGAATAAAAAGCAATTTATTTAATTATTACAATGTGAAGTCGGCCTCTTCAATTAATTCGATTATATAAAAATTTAAATAGCATTGATGCTACATTTAAATTTAATCTCTAAAATCGAATCTGGAAGTATTACACAAGTGGCTACTTTTATCATCAACAAAACCAATAGCACTTACTAATGAAAACATAATGCAGCTAATTAAACAATCAACACACCTAGTCATCAATGAAAACACAAACATAATCTTACAACAGTATCTCCCATGCTTGTTAACATCAATGACCTCACCAACTACTCATGTAATTTTAACAATATTATCATACGTAGATTGAGATCAATCATTTCTACTTAGATACCAATTATTTTATTCTTGTATGAGACAATAGTATAAGTTTAGAAGTAGATTTTTTTTTTTAGCCTATAAAAGTAGGTTTACTTTTTAGAGGAATATTTTATTGGGGAAGTTTTATAATATAATTTCATGGATAATTCAAAGAAAATACACGAAGGATGCATGAATTTAATACTTGTATATTCATTGATGTTGCTTATGTATAAAATTAACATATAGAGGCTATGGTGACAAGAAAGGAATCGTACTTAGGTAGTAAGAACATGTGCACGCCTAATTTTCTAGAGGATTTCTAGGGTACACCCAAATCAATTCATAAAATATGGTACAACTTATTAGTGAACTACAGGAATAGTTTCTATATAGTATATAGTGATGTGTGTTTATACAATGAACTATTATATAAGAATTCCATAATTTGATTCCATGTTTCACATGCTTAGATATATATGGTGTAAGTTGGCTACCATGATCATGTGGATTTTCAATGCAAACAAATGTTCGAAATGTATGAAATTCAATCAAACATATTATATAGATGTACATGTGATGCATATGTGTATATATAGAATGTGATATATGTACATTTAAAACAATGCATAAAGGTTATAACAATTGACAATGTCATTTTGTATAAGCGTAGATTTATATAGTTGTGCAACATGGTTCAACAACACATGAATGATTTTCTTGCACTATCTTGCACAAATCTATTTGGAATGATGGTTTTAGTAATCCAAATTAAACAATTATTTCATAAGAATTTATAAATGTGCAACTTATTTAGATGTGTGGTATGCATGGAAATGATATGTTGTAACATGGAAATTATTAAGTAAATTCAATGCATGTTCTCAACTTTAGGTAGCTAAAATATATCCTCTATAGAAAATCCATCATATATTCAAGCATTATTTCTAGGTTCACCGTGCCCTTAGGAAAATAATTATGGGAATTGGTCTCTACTAATTTCTATTATGATGCACAAAATTAGTAAAAACCTTAAAAACATTCCAAGAGTACATCTCCTCACATCTAAAGGAATATGACTCACTTCAACTTCAAAAATAACATCTATTGGCCATTGTTCAATATTTTCAACTAATGAGGATACCATAGTGCTTTCATCAATATTATCTTCAAATTTGGTATCATAAGGGTAAATTTTCAGAGCATTATTAACATTGACAAGATGGAAAAATAGAATTAGTTTCACCTTATGAGTTTTGGAATCATTTAAGTTACTTTTATTCCCAGAAATATGTGTGAGATTTAGTTGTGGGATAAATTTTTTTCACTGAGCAATGTAAGGACTTTGGGTAGAATATGTTGGTTGTCTATTGTAAAGGGAACATAGATCATTTAGGAACTATTGAAGAAAGGGGTGTTGTATAGTTCAAAAGATCATAAATGGAAGGATGTCCCATAGCAAGTCCCTAAGAATTAAAATTTTCATCCAAATAAATTGTCTTTTTACAAGAATCTACAAGAGTAGCTGCTATTGGAACTTTTCTTTAAAATATTGCAAGTAGAGTATCAAGAGAAATAAATTAAAAATCTAAAATATTGCAAGCATTGGCTAAAGTTTATGGTTTAAGATAGTCAAAAGGGTTTTTCCAAGTTCATGAAAGGTCTCACTTTAGGGAACATCATCCTCGATATCACCATCAAGAGAGGACTAGCTGAGAGATAAAATATTCACACCTTAGCAAATCAAAGCCATAACATTACCACTAAGAGTAATGTGATATTCAAATAAAGGTCATACTCTTAAATGACATCAATTCCAATGTAACCAACAAGAAGACACATCACATGAAGTATGAAGACCTCACATTGAACAAGAGGTTATGGCATCAAGAAAGCAACACGTGGGAGGCATAATTCCCCCCACTTTCAAGAAATTGCTAAATACCATCCTATGAGAAATTACTTTAAAGTAGAATGCGATAGAAGCCAGTATATGAAAGAGACATGAGAAATTATTTTGAAAGCCTGATGACAAATATATGTTTCAAAATAGAGCTACACCTTGGAAAAGAGGTATTCACAATATGAAATCCTAAAATAACACATGCGGGATCCATGGATTTGGGTTTAGTGTATGTCTTTTCTATAGTGATATAATCAATCTCAAAATCATCATCATTCCCCAAATAACTCATGGAACAATGAGCACAAAGGAAGAATGACACATAGAGAGAGTGAAAACAATGGATAAGCCTTTTCGGTCAACATGGAAGATACCTAAATGTCTTGGCGCTTTGAATCATCCCCAAAAGGAAAGACAAGAAAAATTAGAAAGACAATGGTTACAACAATTAGGAAAATATAGATACAAATAGAACAATGTCATAACAGATTCACTTCCTTTGTATCCTTGCACCAATAGAGTGACAAGGGCCATGTAAAGTAGGCTCACAAATATAAAGACACATCAAGAATCACAATATGGGGGATCACATTACACACATGCAAACATGAAAAGAAGATATAAAGCTAGTATAACACATGTAAGCCAACATAAAGCAAGTCATATGCATCCTAATCTTGTTTATCATATACAAATGGAAAATGACCTACCAAATGGGAAATAATGAGTGTTGTACTAGGACAAGGTTATCTAACCCCTCCCCCCCTCCCAAATGTAGGAAAAGGATGAGTTGAGATAGGTGATGAGAATGTGCTCCTTGCACTATATAAATGGTTTGCATTAAATGCAATACATGTAATAGTGAGTATTCTATGATTATACAAGTATCACATGCAAAGGAGCAAAGTGTGTATATTCTAATCAAGTTGGATCAAAATTTCTTAATAGCTTTTCTAAATCATGACAATCATTGGTGTAATGTCTAAATATTCCATGATATGCATAATATGGTCAATTTTTATCACTTGTTCTCATTTTTTAATTGGTTAGGTTCAGGACGTAACCCAGTTAATCCCAAATGTAAAAGTGTATAGAAATTATGCTCAATCTTAGATAATTTTAATAGATCATGCAGATGTTCAAGAGGGTCATGGACCTTATGTTTCTTGGATTTGTAACACTTATGCTCCTTTTTCTTTGGTTAGACAATTGGTTGATTTATAGGTGGAGGATCTAAGGCAACCTTATACTCTTCACAATTCCTCAATTGGTCTTTAGAGACCATTTTATATGACATATTTCCCAGTAGGAGAGGTAATGGGAGGGAGATGAAAAGGATTCCCATGATGGTAAAAAAATGGATCTTCTAGCTTGAAGGATTTTCCTTTACAAGGAGGGGATTTGTTAGAAATATTAGAGTTATTAATGATTGTATCATCTTTTACTCAATCTCTCCCACAAATGAGGGAGATATTGAAAGTTTAGTGAAGGTAGAAAAAAGTGATGTTAAGGAATGTGTCAATGATATGAGATAGGTTACACATAATTTATATTCCCAATTCATTACCAAGCATTCTCCTCATGTTATCTATGACAAGATCTGTAATACAAACAATATATCCAAGAATCTTAATGTTTTGAAGTTTCCTTAAGGATTTATCAACTTTTTGCAATTTTTGTTGAGGAACATGAGCAACAATGGTTTTAGTATCAATGATATTGGAGGTCATAGGACATGTTATTTAGATATGGCTTCCAACATGGGTTGACTAGCATCAACTCTATGAGTAAAAGAGTTATAAAACCCAAGATCCACAGTGGATGTACTAGTAAGGAATGCCATGAGTCTTGAACTATGTCTCAGTAAAGAATAAATGCTCAAGAATGTAGAAAGATATAGTAATTTTCAAATTTTACATGCAATATTTTTTTTATTTTTGAATGTAAGAAACTATAAAATGATATTTTTGAATGTAAACTATAATTAAACCTTGATAATGAAAAATTTAATGATAAATGAAAATGATTGATGAATGAACAAATCTATGTTACAAATCACCAAACCTTTAATGGTTTCCCTTAGAGGATTGAAGTCCAACATATCTCTCTAATGATTGGATCTTGCATTAATTGTCTTTAGTGATAGCTTGACTTGACACTTGAATTCTTTCTTTAATGCTTGAAACCTACATCACAATGTTAGCTCCACAACATAACATGAACACAAATACAAGTCTTTCATGATGATATGATCTTGGTTTTTTACTGTAGATGCTTGATAAATCCACTCTTGAATGCTCTTGACAATATTTTTTTCTGTTTTAAAATTTTCCTTAATGCTACACAAATTGAATTGATAAAATAGCTATGTATTTATAGATGATTATCTAATTTCCCAAAAAATAGATTCCAAAAGCTGAAATTTGAAACTTGGTTTTGAATCATTAAAATGCAACCAAAAATATATTAAAAATTGGGATCTAGGACTTAAGGAGGACCCATTCGCCCTTTAGAAAATGGGTCTTGGCACCTAAATCTAAGACACACAATTTCGAAGGCAATTAAAATAATTCTCATATTTGTTAAGTGTTGGTTTACCTTTCGTAAAATGGGAATAATAAGGTTTACGGATGCATAGTTTAAAGAATATGAAGCTTAATTAAGTTCAATATAATTAAGAGAGTCAAAAATAATGTGAAAATGTAAACGAATAAATTTTATTACGCTACACAAAATAAAAATATAAAATATATACTAATACTTGTAAGAATAAGTACATCTTAATTTATGTATTTTTGTGTATATTAATACATAAAATATATTATGATATATACTCAAGCATAACATTAGAATATCTCCTAGAATAATTTAACAATAGACAAGCCATCAAAAGATACTTCATGTCCATAAATTTGCTCAAAACAGTATCGAAGGCATAGAACGTGGTCGAGTGGAGACATTTTACGGAATCTAGGGATCTGTATTAAAGCCTTGATGTGACGTCTTGTACCATATTGCCCATAATCAACGTACTTCATGTCTATAAATTTGCTCAAAACAGTATCGAAGGCATGCTTGCATTTTGATTCGAAGCGTTAGGTTGTGCATTTTGTGAAACTCGTTACAATATATTTGAAGAAAAGTCCCTATGGAATTCAAGAAGTGCAACAAGGATGAAAACGTGTTCTTATCAGGCCACTGGCGTTTGGCCTGTGTGCAAGAAGTGAAAAACAATTTCGAAGAGATTAAGAGAAAAGAAATCCTTGATTCGTTGGACGTTGTTCGCCTCCTGGACGGATGGGTCGATGGCCCCGGCTATGGATATAATCTTGTGCAAGGCTTCAGGCCCGACGTTGGAGACATCCTGCTTGTTAAAACAAGTGCAACAAGGCCCCATGGTAAATTATTAAATGATGTTTATTGTTTTACTTCTGCTTCATTTAACAAAAGAATTTCAGAGCACTAATTCTAAACTGGCCTTTCTGCAGATGGCGTATTCGTTCCGGAAATGTACTCGGGAATTGAACTGAACGCGGAAGGAAGAGAAGCTGCTCTGTTGTTATCACTCAACGATAAAAGTACTGAAGTCATGCACTTCGTTCTTTATCTTTTCACCAAGATTGAAGAGCGCTTAGCCGAGTTAGATCGCTCCATCCGTTAGGTCAAGCAAGATGTGGGGTGCCTTTCTTATGGATATTGATAGCTTAGGTTGTCTTTTTCTTTCAATATCATTAGACTATGGTGTGTTTCTAGTGTAATCTTTGCTCGACTTCTTGTTTCACTCTCCGCTACAATAAGCTTTGTATTGTATTTCCTGTTAAAAGTGACAATGTATTATGTTGTGGATTTATTTTTAGATCCTTCTAAATGATCAAGATACCAATGTTTGGAATTGTATACAAGCTAAGGGTGATTGGGAATGCATAATCATTGAAGTCATCAAACATTTGTGACCTAAATAAAATCTGAAATTCATCACTACAGGAAAAACTAAGTATTTTCGGACAATTCAGATACATGCATATTCTAGATGGTAAATGCAAAGAAAATGAATCAAATTTGAATAAGGATTAGTGGTTTGGATTTTATCATTTTAAATTAGTGGACCATGAAATGTATTATCTTTAGATGTTATTATAATAATCTTCGTCAACAATATGTGTATCTATATTTGCAAACCATAGATTTGTTTGTTTGAACAACATGGATGAAAGCTTAATGTCTTGGTTAATGTAACACCCCGTCATGGAACCCAGGAAACGTTACACCAATAACTCAAAACATCTGAATAATTTTTTTTAAAAACCAACTAAGTGAAATTTTGAAAAATATCAGAACAATACAAGTATCATTACAAAGAAACCTCATGCAACTTTATGAGCGTGTACGATCATGAATAAGATCAAGAATGGATGATGACCACGCCCATGCGCTCGCCAGACGAACAACTCCATGAATGATGTGCAATCAAGATCTTGTCGAGAATAAACATGTCACGAACAAAATCACCTATAGGGGGCCTAATGAAAGAAGTGACACGTTCCGCACAACCATGTGGAACTTGGAAGCCCACCCCCCATGCTAGGACACAGATCACGTCCTCAAGTCGAACTGACAACAAGAGGTACATCACACAATACATGGTCGACACACATGATATCACTATGACAAGATAATGACATACTCTCAGAGGCGACTCACAATCACAAGTGTACCTGGATAAGAATGTCATCACATAAACATATTAGGTTAACCTGGATAGCCTTCCTAGGTTACATACCCTCTACTAGAGTGAGCTTGGCAACCTCTAACAACTTTTGACCCCTAAATGAACTTATGTGGCTTTAGATCACTTCTCGAGAAGATAAAGTGTCCGAGTTGAAATTCGAGACCTTCTCAACCTACTTTAATCTAAACAAGCATTAAAGTCCAAGATGAGGCAAAGCTTTATTTGAATGGGTAGATTTAACTACCCAACCCCTAAGAATTATTAAGGTTATCATTGTATTAAGTATTTTTGAGGGGTTACCCATGCAACCACTTCTGGGTCCGGCCACTTTCAGACACCACTCCTCCCATAACACTACTCACAAATATAACACGATGGGTAGCCAAGATGCGCATCATACAAATCAAGAACATAAACCACATTAACTTGACGATACCAAAAACAATGAATACCTCCTATGAGACAACATACTGTGCATGGCTAAGTCTCTAATTCAGGTCATTTGCGAGAAAACAACAATAACCAAGCATCAACCACTCTATAATGTAAGTCACCATCCTAGCCTCTGGAAGACTTCTAAGGTTAAATTAAAAAGACAATTTAAACATGAATTAAAGTCCACTTTC
This sequence comes from Sequoiadendron giganteum, assembly GCA_007115665.2. Classification (NCBI taxonomy): domain Eukaryota; kingdom Viridiplantae; phylum Streptophyta; class Pinopsida; order Cupressales; family Cupressaceae; genus Sequoiadendron; species Sequoiadendron giganteum. Next base: position 509,160,879 of record CM021100.1, read on the forward strand.
ACATTTCTGAGTTACATCAATAAACTTGTTTCACAAATCATGCAAACAATTATAGAAAATAAAATACCAATGCAAGTACATAAAACACTCAAACTTCGTTACAAATGATATGCATAACGAGATATTCCACTCATATTAAAAAGAATAAAGAATGAATTCTTTTGCTTATTTACACACACCATCATTTTCTGAATTCATTAAGTATTTTTCCATGGAATTCAAATGAAATCATAAATCATATTCCTCGGAATCTAATACATTGTTTCCTACGAAAACAAGCATAATTTGCTACATAAATACATAAACGTTCATATAACAATTACAAGAATATAATAATATTAGCATACTACTTTTCTCTAACAATCTCAGGAACATTTAGACACACTATAAATTTATATATTCATTACAACTAATCTAACAAATTCAACATCTCGATATTAACATTGCCATTGTATTTTTATTAATAAACCATTTCATATTTAAACTATCTACATTCAATTAACATACCGAACCACAAACCAATGCAATTTTGATAAAGTAAAAATAAAACAATTAATAAATCAAAGAGGAACTTTTATTTTTAACAGTTAATAACTATTGAATTAGATTATCATTTAAGTGTATATATATATATTCTTATAGAATAAATAATGGGTAAAATGTAAATTTAAATAATAGGTATAATTATCAATGCTAGTATAAATGGTGCCTATCTTTTGTAATGCAAAACCATATATAATAAAAAGAGTTTGCCTCTTTATAATTTAACAATAACAAATAAAAAGTTAATTTATATTAGAGAATATCACCAAATCATTAATGACAAGGTGAAGAGTAACACAAAATAAGAACTAGAATTCCAATGTGCGGTTAACTAAACAAAGCCTGTGACTACCTATATAAAGTGGTCGATTCAAACATACATTAATTAACACTAAGAGAAAATAGTTGATCAGAAAGATGTGGACTTATAGATCCAACTCCACACAACATAACTCATAGGTCACTCCATACCAAAGATTAATAATCACTCAATGGTGGAAAAAGAGAACTTGTACTTGGCACATATCAGAAAGCATTCGGAGACCAAACAAATTGGATACAAGAGAATTAAACTCGGTCGCATGAAAATACATACAAAATATAGAAGCATTACAAACACATGATACATAGGGCGTTGACATCCAAACAAAAGGTCACAACTAACAAGAAGGGTGACTAGAAGATATAACACATGTATATACATCTATTAAAAGAAAAGATTTCACACAAAACTAGCTATCCAGCCACGGCTAGAGTAGGAGTCAGTTTCATTAAGAGAACACATTACCATAATCAAAACCACATATAGTTCAAAAGGGACAACGCAAGGTAATATGATAATAAAATTGTGGGTAGTGAGAACCCATCATTAGAGTAAATATTAAAGAAAACAATAACGATTCATTTCATACTCGATTCAGATAAAGTTTAGGGTGACATTAAGGATCACAAGATAACTCTTGATAGCCATCATTCGCAAGAAAAAAGACAATGAAAATAATAATAAAAAAAACACTATAATCCATTCATCACTCCAGCTAAAGCTACATCATCGACCACCTAGAACGAAAGGAGCATAGACTACAAATGGTGAGTTTTCCAATTGAATTATTAGGTAACCGACATACCCTAAAACAATATGATGACATGCATGGTAGATTCAAAAGACCAGATACAAGGAAGAAAGGGAATCAAGTACCATAGATGTCGCGTAGGTATGTTACCCAACAGGAATAAATCAAATGATGTATCCTAATCAACAACAACCAAATGATAAGAAAAATAAGTAAAGCCTCCGGTAAAATGATTGGTTTAACAATAGGCCAAATAGACTGGAGAAATGAATTGTGCTATATTGCGCATCAAGGTCTAAGATCATTATCGGACACACTTAACACATACAAAGCATAAATGAACTGAGAATAAAAACAAGATCCAAAGAGAAATGATAACTAATTTAAATCGGATCATCTAAAATCAGAAAAAATCTAATTATACAATCGTAAAGAAAAAATACAAATTTAACAGTCTAAATATGGTATCTACTATAACAAAAAACTGGTTTGAGTTCTTGATTCACCTATGATGTTTACATTTTGCAAGAGTTTTTTTTTTTTTTCTTCTTCTTTCCAATTTGGATATTCATCAAATTATTTCATGTTCATTGTGCAGGTTGGCTAAACAATATTTTTTCCATAGCCAAGCATAGATTTATTCTAGTGCAAATATAACTTTCCAAAAAGAAACAAAGGAAAAGAAGAAAAGTTGTTTATGCAGAAAGGCTGAGTTGAAACAAAAATCTATATCTTATAACAATTCAACTGAAAAGAGTGGCAATATGACCATGAAATCCAAAAACACTCTAGCCCCCCCCCCCCAATTCATATGTTTCCAACGAAAATTTGAGATAATTGCTTTTCTAGAACCATTTTCATACCAAAAATTTCCTAAAAGCTATTTAATATATTTAATTGTCTCAAAATTCCAAAACTTTACTAATTTTCCATCTCACATTCATAATGGATCAATCAGTTCTAACTTAACTATCTAACTCTAGATCATATTTTCAACTCCAAATCCAAATTCAATAACATGTTAAAAATAAAATCTTTTAAAATATCTATTTTCACATAAATCCTATTTGCAAATTATATATTTAAATATTTCTCCTTCAATTAACCATTAATCAGTACAATATCATTTAACCATTAAATAATCTAAATCAACAAGATAAAAACATAGAAATGCAACAAGACGCGACAATAACGAATGCACCACAAATGAATGACAAGACATAAAGGTGACGACAGATACTCATTCTTTTTAGAATGATGGTTCATGAAAGAGGATAAGTCTATCTCCCTTCAATGATTCAATTGGGCCATGGCATGCTCAGACCTGACAAGCAGGTGGAGTAGCTGCATGTACCTAAAAGTTGCATCACAATGCACGGTCAAGTGCACAACATGTATAAATCTGAAGACACACCGTGAATAAAAATTGTGATGTAGCAGGGAACTCACAAAGGAGTACTGTTAAACTGTCTCCTTCACTAACTGACGTAAACATAGTATCTAACATAAATCACACCATAGTATCATCATGTATATAAAATATCATCATAGATCATCATAATAATGTCATCTCCAAAAAATAAACATCACACCATAAGGTAAAGTGTATTGTCAACTGAGTTTCACAACTAGTCATATAAACCATGACATAAAGCATCAAAATAACATAATCTCAAATATCTAACTATTAATAGTAAGTCAAAACAACTAAAATAGAAATGTCATCAGGAGGGTCACTACATCCTCCCCCCACGGGTGAGGCTTACTCTTGGAAGCCTATGAATAGATAGGGATACAATTCCCTCATACGCATTGCATCCTCCCAAGTAGTAGAAGACTCATCACTAGGGTCCCATTAGACCCTCACCTGGTCAACGTCTCAACCCCTAAGAGCGAGTCTCCTGCACTATAGAACACCCATGGCTCCAAATCTAGCTTCTTGTCCTCGACCAGTAGAGCATTCCAATCAATTACATGTGAAACATCAGGATGATATGGTCTAAGAACAGATACATGAAAGACATCATGGATGCATGACAAACTAAGCGACAAGGCAAGTTAGGAAGCTATAGGATCAATCCTCAATAGAATCTCGAATGACCCAAAAAATTGAGTCGTGAGCTTAGAGCCTTTTCCATAACAAATTAGACTCTTTTGGAGACGCACTCGAAGAAACACTCTATCACCAACAAAAAACTATCAATCCACACGATGAGCATCGGCGTACTTCTTTTGTTTCTCATATGCTACAATCAAATGCTCTCTCATACGATCTACCTACTGCTCCATATCTCACAACATATCAGGTCCAAGAAGTTTCCTATCCTCAAGTCTATCCTAACTCAATAGTCCTACATGGGCGTCCATACAATTCCTAAAAAGGAGGCATACCTATGGAGCTGTGATACCCATTATTATATGCGAACTCAAGCAAGTAAAGGTATTCTTCCCATCTCAACTGTTGATCCATAATATACATCCTAAGGATATCCTCTAACACCTAATTAACCCTCTCAGTCTGATCATCTTCTTTAGGATGATAAGCTATACTAAAGTTCAATTACGTACCTAGAGTATGCTGAACAGAAGTCCATAAAGCTAATCTGAAAAAAGGATCCCTATCTGATATAATTCTACATGGGATTCTGTGCAAACTTACAATATTCTCCATGAAGATCTTCGCCACGGAAGAGGCATTATATGATGAATGAACTAGAGAGAAATTAGCTACCTTAGTCAACCTATCGACAGTGACCATGATAGCATCATGTCGATGATAAGACATAGGCAACCCGACAATAAAATCAACTGATTTATTGTCCCATTTCCATTCTGGAACAAGGTGAGGTTGTACGGCATGCTAGTGCTTGGCCTTAACCCTCTGGCACTCTAGACATCTCACAACAAAATTGGCAATGTTGTGCTTCATCCCAGGCCAAAAGTACAATTGACGAAGATCCGCATGTGTCTTTTTGACATAGGGATGCCTTGAATACGGTGCTTGATGTGCCTCTAACAATATCAAGTTATGAAGTCCATCTGCAAGAGGCAAATAAATATGACCCAAATGTCACAACAAACCATTAGACTCAAGTGTATAATCTACAAATCTACCCTCCAAAGGTCTACCAGAATCCAATTCTACCTTCAACTCCTAACATAATTTGTCTATAGGATGTGCTACCACTATCTGACTCCTCAAATCAACTCCTAGAGTCACTGCAGATATCTCGTGTCTTCACATACTAAGATCATCTTCTACAACGTTCTCTTTCCCTTAAATAAATTTGACCACAAAATCATATTCATAGAAGAACTTCGTCCACCGTCTGTGCCTAGCATTAAGATTTGGCTGAGTAAATATGTATTGTAGACTATGATGATCACTATGTAGCTCAAAATGATGTCTGAACAGAAAATGATGCCAATGAACCAAAACATGAATGAGTGTCGCTAACTCCAGATCGTGAGTGAGGTATTTCAATTCGCGATCCTTGAGTTTGCGAGACTCATAGGGTATCACACGACCTTCTTGCATCAAAACGACTTCTAGACCCTCCAAGGATGCATCAGTACAAACTATGAAGTCCTTCCTAGGATCAGGAATTGCTAAAATAGGTGCACTCATCAACTTCTCCTTGAGTTTCATGAAGGCCAACTGAAAACAATCTGACCAAAATAATTTCTTCCCTTTCCACTGAAGAGAAGTAATAGGATGAGAAATTTTGGAGAACCCTTTGTCAAACCTCCTATAGTATCCTATAAGACCCATAAAAATACGAACCTCTGAAACATTGGTAGGCATGGGACAATCCGTAACAGCTTGGATCTTTGAGGGATCCACTGCAATACCCTCTCCAAAGATAACATGAACAAGGTATTTCACCTTGGTCTGGAAGAACACGCACTTTCATAGATTCACAAACAACTAGTTCTCCCTCAAACACTGTAATATATGTCTCATGTGTTCCTCATTCTCCTTCATATTTCTAGAATAAATCAAAATGTCATTGAGAAATACTAGAACAAAGTGGTCCAAGTACATGCGAAAAACACCATTCATCAGGATCATGAAAACTAACAGTGCATTGGTTAACCTGAATGGTACTATATTGAATTCGTAGTGACCGTAATGATTTCAAAATGTAGTCTTATGTATATCTGCTTCAAAAATACACAACTCATGATATCCAAATTTTAAATCAATTTTAGATAACACATTTTGTCCCTTAATCTAGTCAACAAGGTCATCAATTCTAGGCAATGGATATCGATTCTTGACTGTCACCTTATTCAATTACTGGTAGTCAATACATAACCTGAGGGATCCGTCCTTCTTCTTCATTAAGATGATAGGTGCTCCCCTAAGAGAAACACTCATTCGAATGAATCCCTTAGCCAAGAGCTCCTCCAACTGCAGTCGAAGCTCTTCTAACTCCTGAGTAGTCAACCTATATAGAGCCTAAGATATGGGCTCAGTTCCAGGAACTAGATCAATATGGAATTCAATATCCCATTTTGGCAACATACCCATTATTTCACTAGGAAACACATCCACAAACTCTTCGAGAATAGGGTAATCATCAAGAGATACCTCTCGACTATCCCCTACCTCCAAATCACTAACACTAGCTGCAAACAGCTCACAGCCTTGTTGGATACACCTCCTTAACTACATAGCAGAAATAATCCACAAAGAGACGGGTCTTTGCAGACCAACTATCTCATTCTCTAAACCAGATTCATCTAGAAAACTCCCAGTCTTGTCTCGGCAATCTATCACTGCACTATGAGATTCTAACCAATCACTTCCTAGAGAAATATCATACAATCCAAGGGGTGTAACTCGAATACCAACTGAGGTAAGTAATGATACAATCCTAAGTCCACAATCATGAACAAGGAATTCAACTAGTAATTTAGTCCCAAAAGCCAATTCTACATGCCACCTAATGCCTTGCTTAATTGCCACAAGTCCACATCGTTCAACAATAGAAAGAGAGATAAAAGAATCAGACACACCAAAATAAAATAAAGTGGAAACTCTAACACCCTACAACTGACCTAGTGATTCAACCATAGTATTCTGATGGTCTTTCTACCAATTGTCCACTATAGTAAAGACTCTATAAGAACATCCTGCACCACCAACTGTCGGCTCTGAAGCTGTGGGTTGTTGACCAAACCTTGAATTACCTCGCATTGGACACTACCTCACAATATGGCCCTACTGACCACATGAGAAGCATCCAATGCCCCTACAAAAACCTCTACCAAAACCTCAACCACCCGATGGTGCATTCGACTGTGCACTCTGAGTAGGCTAATCCTAGAGATTGTGCTTATTAGGTATCCAATTAAGATTCTTTCAAAACTGAGAATTATTACCCGACTGCTTCTGAGAACCCCTATTCTTTTGTTAAAAACTTTCTTGTTTTTGTCCACCCTTAGAGGGTGCCTCTTGGTTCTAAGAGGAACCACCTATCTGAATATGACCACTATGTGGACCAAATCTTGTAGAAGAAGCATTGCCAATCAAAACACCTATGTGTCCTCCTAACGCAATGGAAAAATTATCCTCAACAATTCGATCTTTATCAACTTCCACATCCACTGTCTTTGGCTCAGAGACTCTAATTCCACCACTGATGCGGGCGTTCAAGCCCTAGATGAAACGCTGAACTAACATTGCCTCATCATCAACTATATTGACATAGTTTTTGAATTCATAGAAACTATTCTCAAACTGCTCCATAGACATCGCCATCTAGCGTAGGTCATTAAATTCATCTACACGACGCTGCCTCCAGTGATCAGATAAGAAGCATTTTCTAAAATGCTCTAGAAACATGTCCCATGATACTGATCCTATCTCCAAATGGAGCTTCTACTCCTCCAATTGCCACCAAGTAGAGGCAAAGCCTCTAAGATGCATGCTAACGCATCTTGCATGGGTGCATAGAAAAACACCATCCTAAATTCAGTAACCATGTCTCTTCCTACAAACCTCTGCTAGTACCATCGACAATAGGAGGGTGTGCCCTCAACAAGTCCCTCATGTGCCCTATAGCTAAGGAATCTTGCTCTATAGTTTGAACTATCCTCTTAGGTGGTGTCTTGTCTGTCTCTCTATCCACTTCCTGATCATTTCCCTATCTAGGCCTGCTCAAGTAACAGACGTAGAAGATCTCCTGCAATAGGTTGATTTAGAACCTGATTATTATTAATTGGAGGATTAGGCTACTCTCCATGTTCAATTTCATGTGAACTCTATGGTGGAGCATTCTGAAGATTCACTGCACGATCACCGCCATGGCCTCTAAAATGACCTCGGCTTGGCAAAATGATCCTACACAAGGTCAAATCAAGTCTCAGTTTACTAACACAAACACACAAGAATCTAACACCTAGGACAATCTAGTTGGCTCGCATGAACCACATCAGCTAGTGTTAGAACCTCGACTCTAATACCAGGTAGTAATGCCCTGCCGTGGAACCCAAGAAACGTGACACCAATAACACAAAACATCAAAATAATTTATTTTTAAAACCAACTAACAACATGTGTTAACATCTTAACATAAATGTTCTAGGGTTCCACAACTACACTACTGAAGTAACAATATATAACACATCACAAACCAAATATAATTATATCATGTCCAGAAACATTACATCATAAGTTACATAACAATAAGTGAGATTGTGATAAATCTCATAACAATACAATTATCATTACAAAGAAACCTCATGCAACTTCATGAGGGTGTGCGATGATGAATAAGATTGAGAATGGATGATGACCACGTCCGTGAACTTTCTCGATGAACAACTCTGTGAATGATGTGCAATCAGGATCTCATCGAGAAAAAACATGTCATAAACAGAATAACCTGCAGGGAAGCCAATGGAAGATGTGGCACATTCTTCCCAACCATCTAGAACTCGAAATCCCACCCCCCGTGCCCCTAATCGAACTTATGTGGCTTTGAATCACTTCTCGAGAAGATGAAGTATTCAAGTTGCCATTCAAGTCCTTCTCAACGTGATTTAATCTAAACAAGCATTAAAGTCCAGGGAGAGGCAAAGCATTATCTAAATGGTTAGATTTAACTACCCAACCCCTAAGAATTATTAAGGTTATAATTGTATTAAGTATTTTTGAGAGGTTACCCATGCAACCACTTCCGGGTTCGAACCCTTTTGGAAACCACTCCTTCCATAACACTACTCACAAATATAACACAATGGGTAGCCAAGATGCACATCATACAAATCACAAACATAAACCTCATTAACATGACGATCCAAAAACAATGAATACCTCTAATGAGACAACATATTGTGCATGGCTAAGTTCCTAATTCAGGTCATTTGTGAGAAAACAACAATAACCAAGCATCAAACATGCTATAATGTAAATCACCATCCTAGCCTCTGGAAGACTTCTAAGGTTAAATTAAAAAGACAATCTAAACATGAATCAAAGTCCCCTTTCACATTTCTGAGTTACATCAATAAATTTTTTTCAAAAATGATGCAAACAATTATAGAAAATAAAATACCAATGGAAGTATATAAAACACTCAAACTTAGTTACAAATGATATCCATAATGATATATTCCCCTCACATTAAAAGGAATGAAGGATGAATTATTTTTCTTATTTACACACACCATCATTTTCTAAATTCATGAAGTATTTTTCCACGGAATTCAAATGAAATCATAAATCATATTCCTCAAAATCTAATACATTGTTTCGTAACAAAACAAGCATAATTTTCTACATAGATACATAAGCATTCTTATAACAATTACAAGAATATAATCATATTAGCATACTACTTCGCTCTAACAATCTCAAGAACATTTAGACACACTATAAATTTATATATTCATTACAAATAATATAACAAATTCGACATCTTGATATTTACATTTTCATTGTATTTTGATTAATAAACCATTTAATATTTAAACTATTGACATTCAATTAACATACAAAACAACAAACCAATGCATTTGTGATAAAGTAACAATAAACCAATTAATAAACCAAAGAGGAAATTTTATTTTTAACAATTAATAACTATTGAATTACATTCTCATTTAAGTATATATATATATATATATATATATATATTGTTATAGAATATAGTCATGGGTAATATCTAAGTCTAAATAATAGTTATAATTATCAATACTAGTATAAACGGTGCCTATCTTTTGTAATGCAAAATCATATATAATAATAAGAGTTTTCTTCTTTATAATTTAACAATAACAAGTAAGAAATTAATTTATATTAGAGAATTTCACTAAATTGTTAATGAAAAGGTGAAGAGTAACACAAAATAAGAAATAAAAGTCCAATGCGTGGTTAACTAAACAAAGCACGCAAATACCCATGTAATGTGGTTGATTCAAACATGTATCACTTAACAATAAGAGAAAATAGTCAATTAGAAAGATGTGGACTTACATATTCAACTCCACATGACACAAATTATAGTTCACCCCATACCGAAGATTACTAATCACTCAGGGGTAGTAAAAGTGGACTCGTACTTGGCACATATTAGAAAGCATTCAAATACAAAAAAAATTGGATACCAGAGAATTAAATTCGGGCACATACAGATACATGCAAAATATAGAAGCATAACAATCACATGATACAGAAGGCGTTGACATCCAAACCAAAGGTCACAACTAGCAGTATCTCAAGGTAAATAAAAGGGTGACTAGATGACATAACACATGTATATACATCTATTAAAAGAAAAGCATCCACACAAAACCGGATATCCAACCATGGTTGAAGCAAGAGTTAGTTTCATTAAGAGAAAAAATTACCATAATTAGAACCATGTATAGTTCAAAAGGGAAAATGCTAGGTAATATGATACTAAAACTGTGGACAGTGAGAACCCATCATTACAGTAAATATTAAAGAAAACAATGACGATTCATTTCATACTCGATTCAGACAAAGTTCAGGGTGATATTAAGGATTAAGTGACAACTACTGACAACCATCATTTGCAAGAAACAAGACAATGAAAAGAATTTAAAAAAAATAATTTAAAAATACTATAATCCATTCATTACTCTGGCTAAAGCTACAATGTCGACCACCCATAACAAAAGGAGCATAGATCGCAAATGGTGAGTTTTCCAACTGAATTCTCAGGTAACTGACATACCCTAAAATAATATGATGACATGGATGGTAGGTTCATAAGACTAGATACAAGGAAGAATGAGAATCAAGTACCATAGAGGTCGCGCATGTGTGTTACCCAACAGGAATAAATCATATGATGTATCTTAATCAAAATCGACCAAATGATAAGAAAAATAAGTAAATCCTCGAGTAAAATGATTGGTTTAACAATAGGCCAAATAGACTAGAGAAATTAATTGTGCTATTTCATGCATCAAGGTCTCAGATCATTATCAGACGCACTCAACACATACAGAGCATAGATGAACTAATTTAAATCGGATCATCGAAAATCAAAAAAAATCTATTTACACGATTGTAAAGAAAACATACAAATTTAACAGTCTAAATATGGCATCTACTATAACAAACAACTGGTATGATTTCTTGATTCACCTATGGTGTTTACATTTTGCAAGAGTTATTTATTTTCTTCTTCTTTCCAATTTGGATATTCATCAAATTATTTCATGTTGATTGTGTAGGTTGGCTAAACAATCTTTTTTCCATAACCAAGCATAGATTTATTCCAGTGCAAATACAACTTTCCAAAAGAAACCAAATGAATTGAAGAAAATATGTCTATGTAGAAAGGCTTAGTTGAAACAAAAATTCGTAGCTTATATCAATTCAGCTGAAAACATTGGCAATATGACCACGAAATCCAAAAACACTCTAGCCGCCCCCCCCCCACTTCATATGTTTCCAATCAAAATCTGAGATAAGAGATTTTCTAGAACCATTGTGGTACCAAAAAATTTCTTAAAAGCTATTTAATATATTTAATTGTCTCAGAATTCCAAAACTTAATTGGTTGTCCATCTTGCATTCATAGTGGATCAATCAGTTCTAACATAACCATTTAACTCTAGATCATATTTTCAACTCCAAATTCAATATTATGTTGAAAATAACCTCTTTTAAAATATTTATTTTCACATAAATCCTATTTGCAAATTATATATTTAAATATTTCACTTTCAATTAATCATTAATCAGCACAATATCATTTAACCATTAAATAGTCTAAATCAACATGATGAAAACATAGAAATGCAACAAGACGTGACAACAATGAATGCACCACAAACGAATGAAAATACATAAAGGTGACGACAGATAGTCATTATTTTTATAATGATGGTTCATGACAGAGGAAAATTATATCTCCCTTCAATGTTTCCATTGGCCCATGGCACGCTCAGACCTGACAAGCAGATGGATTTGATGCATCTACCTGAAAGTTGCATCACCAACATGTATAAATATGAAGACACACCATGAAGAAAAATTGTGATATAGCAGGGCACTCACGAATGAGTACTACTAAAACATCTCCTTCATTGACTGACGTAAAACATAAGATCTATCATAAATCACACCATAGTACCATCATGTATATATAAAAAATCATAATAGATCATCATAGTAATGTCATCTCATGAAAATAAACATCACCTCATAAGGTAAAGTGTATCATCAACTGAGTTTCACAACTAGTCATGTAAACCATGACGTAAAGCATCAAAATAACATAATCTCAAACATCTAACTGCTAACAGTAAGTCAAAATAGCTAAAATAGAAATGTCATCAAGAGGATCACTATAGTTAACCTCAATGTAATTAGACTCTAACAAAATGTGATAAATGTGTTAGGATTTTTTAAAGAGACAATCAAATGAATATTATTTCTGCTCAAACCAATTTTAAATTCTATGAGGATAATAAAAAAGTAGATTACTAATTTAGTCTAGTTAGTGTTACACATATAAAACACACAAAGTAGTGCACATGTTTGAGGATTTTGAAAAGTGGATGAGAAATATATAAAACTGAAGTATCCTAAATGCAAGTTTTAGACGTTTTCATTAATACAAAATATTTTTCTTGAAACATACCTTGAATTTCATCATTTGAATTTGAATTTCGTAATCAAATCTTCGTGACATTATCTAGTTTGGAGTAATTGACACTAAAAACTATATTTTTCTATAATTTCATAGACTAGACCCCAACAAGATTCCAACACATCAAAATGTTTTTGAAATTAATGTAAAGGCCAAACTATTTCATAAAAATCTAAAAATTCCTATGCATAATTTAAAATTTCATAGTCCTGCCTTATGTCATGTATTCTATTTTCAACCTATATTAAACAAATAGTTCAAAAAATGAGCATTTAAAATTAAGGAGAGAACCATTGCAACATGGTAAAAAAATATTCATGTCAAAGAACTAGTAGGTATGTTTCTACAAGAAAACCTTTGCTCCATCTGATTGTCAACCAATTATCATTAATGCATCACATAGCCAATGTATACTTGGTCTCATTGTATATTTTGAGGCCGACATAAAAAAATTATGTTCAATGTTAGTCATGGTTATCTTTTTGGTTAGGAAGAGATTGTCTAATATTATCAAATTAATTTTAGCACCAAGTATATAGTATTAGTGTCAACATCCCATGCATTCTATCTTGACAAATTATAATAATTAAAATGAATATCATGACCTAAGATTTTTTATTATTTTTCCTATTATAGAATGAATTAGATTAATGAACATTGAATACTAATTTCAATTCTTTCATTTCTATTGTTGTGTCTTGCACAAATTCCATGTTTCTGATAAGGTAAGCAAGGTTTTGAAAGGACCAAGAACCTTTTATAGGGCTCGGAGAAGGAAACTTCCAAACAAAAAAGCGTCAAGCTTGTAAATGAACCAGTACCAGTAGAGACACTATAGTAGCTCAAAATAAATATAGATAGATCCTGGTCAGTAGCAACTAGGAGTAATAGAACACACAGAACCAACAATAGTCCTGAGTCAAAGATAGACTAACAAATCTAACTTAGCACTACAACCAAGAGCAACTGTACACTTAGGACAAAAACCAATCCTATTAAACCAAGAATTAACCCACAAAATTGTAGTCCCAAAGGACTTCCTAGAACCACCAGGCCACAAAACACCTACAACAGGTGGAATACAACAGACCTTCCGGTCAAATTAGACCAAAATGAGATTAACAGTTTCTTACCAAAATGAGCACAAATGCCATGTTTCTCTTTTTTAGTGTGTTTGGGTTTTAAATATATATATAATTAAAACCAAGGATTTTATCCAAAAGGAAGTTGACTATAGATTTTCCAAAAACAATTGATACACACCTAATATGCATCAATTCTTTGCTTTCCAACAACCTTCAAAAACATTATATTAGGCTTGGGATTACAAGTATGATAACTAGCTTGAGTTGTCAAACTTTTTGTTAATTGGAATCCATATATTCTTTCTTTCTCTCTGTAGTTGAAACAAACTTCCCTTTTATATCTTCTCGAGCTATAGTAGGTATTTTATCTTCTAGTGGACTTGCTTTTTATCTACTTACACCTAGTTTGCACTTCCCAAGTTTTGAAAGGTAAAGAAGGTAAAGAAAATAATATCAAATATATCTACATCCACCTTCTTCTTTGAGAACATTTTTGAAGGAAATGAGGATCTTCTATAAATTCCCATGCAAGGAATAGCAAACAAAGATTCACCACTATTAATAAATACTATAAATATCTCGATGTCAAAAATGGAAGAAAGTTAAAATTCAGAAGAGATGTCCCATAGAATGATAAAGAGATATTGAAAGGGATATGTTCTAGATATGACAGGGTCATAGCTTAGACCTATGATGATCTTAGAGGATATGATCTACGCATAATTCAGTATACTATTGACTTGGTTGAAGGCTCAAAGCATGTTTGATAGAAAGAAAGGTTAGTCAATCAAAAATTTGAAGCATTGATGGAATAAGAACTCACCAAATTAATCAAATCAAGGACCACATATGCAATCAAAGATTTAATTTGGGTATCTGATCTTGTACTAATGAAGAAAAAATGGAAATATTTGGCTCTGCGTGAATTTGAGGGATTTGAAGAAAGGTTCACTAAACTATCGTTACCCTTTGCCCTCAATGGAGAAAATTCTACAAACCATGGCCATATTAGAGATGTTCTTGTTGGTCGATGGTTTTTCAGGCTATAACTAGGTATATATAAAGGAAGAAGAGCAGCATAAAACAATGTTCACTACGAAGTGGGGAACATTTGCATACTCATAAATTCCCTTCAGGCTCTCTAATGTTGGTGCAACCTTTCAACGAGAAATTAATATCACTTTCAAGGGGTTAATTAATTAGATTATCTTAATATATCTAGATGGCCTAATATTTTTTTCAAAATCAAAGGATGCTCACTTTGATCACCTAGAAAAGGTCTTCTAGAAATGCTACCAATTTGGGATTGCCTTAAATCCCAAGAAATGTGTTTTCAGAGTACCCTAAGGAAAGCTACTTAGTTTTGTGGTAACAAAGGAAGGAATAGCTATAGATTTCAAAAGGGTGAAAGATATAATGGAGGTACAATACTAGTCAGCTAGAAGGGGCTATGGTCCTTTTTGGGGAGGATTAATTTCATTAGTCTGTTCATTTCAAAATTTGTAGGCATAACAAGAGCTATCACACTGATGTTAAAGAAGAATCTAGTGTTCAAATAGACTCTTGAAGCCAAGATGGATTTTGATTAAATAAAGGAATCCATCTATGTGGCCCCAATGTTAGCTAACCTAGACTTCTCCAAGGATTTCTTGCTCTTTATCTATAGTGGCCAACATACCATAGCTTCAGTGCTCACTTAGAAAGACGAAGAGAATAGCAAAGAACATCTCATCACATTCCACTCTAGGAATCTCCAAGGATATGAATCTATGTATAATTTTGTTGACAAACAAGCTTTTTCTATTGTTAAAATCCTTAAGAAATTATGACACCTAGTATCAGCCAAAAAAATCACCATCCTCATCACCCATTCTAGTGTTCGCGAGGATATCATTGAAGGTGAAATACAAAGAAAGAGGGCCAAATGGATTACTAAGATCCTAGAATATGATGTAGAAATTATATTGACCAAACTAGTTCAGGGAAGAGGTCTTTGTGAATACCTTCTGGAAGAATTAAGCTCCGTGGTAGGGGAAGAGATCAATTAGGCCTATACAAATAAGTTTGAATTTGACCAGTTGTAGGTGATGGAGTAGACATGGTATATGCAAAAGAGGTATTACCTTACCAACATTCCACCTCACAAAAGATCCTACTACGAACCGCAAGGCGCCAAATATGTACTATTTGAGGGGATTTTGTTTAAAAAAAATTGTGATGGCGTTCGGCTCCATTGCTTAGATAAGCCACGAGTGGAAAGAGTTTTAAATGAATTCCATATTATTCCTAAGGGTGAAAATTTCTCCATCAAAACTATAGAGCCTGGGTGATCCCACAATAGTGGTTTACAATTTTTCGCCAAACCGGACAATAAAATTATTATTTTTAACTAAATCTCCAGATTCGAGCACTTATAACAGCTAAACCATGAGGAATTTGAAAATGATGCAAAATAGAGTCTCATCACATTTTTTTTGTAAATTCTAAACATACTTTTTTCAAAAAATTTGGAATAAGATTGCACTTCTTTTTCCATCTCCCATGAAAACTGATTTTTTTTTTCAGAAAACAACATTTTTAAAAAGTGACGCCCACCGTATACAAAATAAATTTATTTGTATGAAGGATAAAATTTTATTTTTTTTGAATTTAGATTTTTAACTATGATATCTAGCACTTTCATTTAGTCTCATAGTATTTTATTCAATATTTTTTCCTTCATAGAGTTTCGAAGTGAAACCAATTGCAATTCAGACATAGCCCGACTATATACAACATAGCTTTTCTTGTATGTATTGAAATTCATTTATTTATTTTCTAATGGATCAAGGACATCAATAACCAGCATAAACATATTTAAACAAAATTATTTTGATATTTTTCTATTTTTCCACATGTGCAAAACAAAGAGATTGATTTTCGGTGAAAAACCTATGTTTAATAAAACTAAAAAAACACATACATAATAAAACCAAAACATATTAAAATTATATTTATTGGATAGCTCATTTCAAGGACTACCATAATCATTTGAAATAAATTTTAAATGAATTCATTTGATCCCCCAAATGGTAAATCAAAAGTGATTTTTTATTAGCATTTTGATAGGTGTAAAGGAGACTCATTTATAGGTATGGTTTAAAACTAGTGACGTTCTATCCAAGGGGATTTGATCTAAGGTGGTTTGATCAAACCATCTTCAATTGGAATCATTAAAATGGAACTTTTAAAGGCTTCAATCATTATATTTTCTAAAAATATGTGATTTCAACAAAAATCAGTTCCTCTCATAAATTGTAAACCAGCTCTATGAAAATAATGTGGCTAGGATATTACTCGCCTTCCATTTTTTCTAAGGCACACCATATGGTGTGAAAATTTACTCGGTGCCAATATTTCATTGGCAAGCAGAAGAACTCCACCATGTCATTAAGCCCGATTGTGACTGCCGAACTCTTTGCACAATGGGGTTTGTATTTCATCGAGATGATAAATCCTATCTCCAGCGTTGTCCAAAAATAGATACTTACAACAACTAATTATTTCACAATATGGATGGAGACTATGGCTCTAAAAGATTCTATGAAAACTAAAATTGTCAATTTTCTTAAGGAGCTGGTGCCAAGTTTTGGTTCATGAAAAACTATCATATTCGATAATGTACAAAATTTTGTGGGCTCTACAATGTTGGAATTCACTCTCAAACATGGGGTCTACCTCAATACTTCATTAAATTATTACCTACAAGCAAATGGGTTAGAAGAATCAACCAACAAGAACCTGATTAGGTTAATTAAATGCATCGAGTCAAAATGCCAAAAAGGAATCATACAAGCACTTGTGAGCTATTATATGGGATGATATAATTACACCCAATAAAATATTGAAGGCATATCCTTATGAATTACTATATGGAAAGGAGGTGATTTTACTTGTTTCTATGGAAATTGAAGAAAGAAATGAAATGGAAGTGATATTGGTGGAACTCCTGAATCTTTAAGAAAAAAAAGGAAAAATCATATTATGCCATGATCAGGTGCTACAAGATAATCAAATGATGGTTTCATAAAAGTGCCTCCAACCCAAATTTCTAAGAGGGAATCTTGCTGCTAAAGTAGAATGAGTGCACTACAAGACCATAACAACATGCAAAATTTGAAGCACTATGGAAGGGCCCCTTCCACATTCACATGTGCAAAGCAAGGAATGTATGTGAGGTATAAGACATGGATGGAAACATTTTGGATATACTGGTAAATAGTATTCATCTAAAATTGTTCCATTGAAAGACACAAGTTCTTTTTTAAAATTTCATAGTTATGTCTCATATGTAAAAAAATTGTAGAATATGATATTTTTGCGAATAATCCATAATAATAGCACAAAAATAAGAGAAAAACCATTATAATATATTTTTTAAAGGGTATGTGCACAAATCAACGTGGAAAAAAGAGTCCCTTAAGTGGTGATGAAAATTCATAAAATCAAAGATTAGGCAACTTGACATAAAAAATTTAAATAAGTTTTCTATATTATTTCAAAAATATGTAAGAAAAAAATTATACCAAATTGAATGTAGTTTCTAAAGTACTAGGTTTATTTAAAAAATAAAAAAATTTATTCGGTGAAAAATTAAAATTTCAATGCAGTAGTACTTAAATTTTAGGGAAAAAATAAGGAAGTGGGTGTTTGTCTAACCACCCTAACCACAATAGAATGATAATATTTTTTAATAATATTTTAGATATAAGTAGAGGACTCATGTGCTGATGTGATGCATATTTTTTGTAATTTTTTTCTAGGTAAACAATTAATTAAGATTATTTTATTACAACTTCTAAACAATATAAAAACTCGTATGCCTGACCACCTTAACTTTGTCAAAACTTCATGAAATTAAATTTGTTTAATCCTATGGTACATGAAGCATAGAATGTGATGCATGTTTTGGATTCAAAAAATGTCATACCGTTTGAAAGCTATAGATGTTTTTCAATCAGCCTATCAATCTAGACTTTAGTCGTATTTCAAATAGAAAATGAATAATAATAATTTATTAAATTCAAAGTAAAACATAATTTATATTGGTGGAAAGCTAAGAATCTCCTTTAAAAACCATTTTTGTTTCATCAATTTTGGGTAAAAAAAAGTAGTTAGCCACATGGACCATCATATCACTTCCATATCGCCACTTTTTGGCCCATCATGATCCTAGACATATCCTAAAGTATTTAAACTATAATATGAGCCCAAAACTCTGAGAGAAGATTGAAGCCTTCTTACAGAAACCAAAAAAAAGTTACACTACAAAAAGAAAAAAGGGAGGCAATGTGCAAAAAAGCTATAAATTTGAAGCCTCCATCTGATGCTAAGTAGTCAAAAAAATGACATTTATTTTGCTTTTTCTTCAACAAGGTGGTAAGAAGGGTTGACACACAAAAAATGTAGACTTAGCATGACATGAACCTTATTTCTCGTTACCATGGCTATATATTAGAGATTTAAAGTTATTTTTCTAGTCAAGCCCATGAATGCGATCCACACCATACTTCCTCGATAGGATGGAGGTTGTGGGCCAAGGTAGCGAGTGATTCATCTCAAGGTACATGGTGTGAAATTTAGTAAGGAGGGGAAACCACAACATGTCATCCCCATAATCAACATGCCTATGAAGGTCCATGGCACTGGAAATGTCACTACCAGGGAAAGTCACTTGCATAATCTCACCGAGCCTATCCAAATATGGCATGGAATAGTTTGATTATCTAGGGCTTGGAGATATCTAAATCAAGAAAGCAAGCCACAAATCAGGAGATAACATTGGAGTTGCACCACAACCGGTTTTCATCTTTCATGTAATCCTTTTCAAGCACCCATTTGAATCCCACAACTATGAGGTGTTTATTCTTCTTTACGAGGCACTTAATTCTATTGCTGCTAATCTGAAGGAATTTTGTGGCCTTATTGGTAAGAGATGAACATGGGTACCTAGGCTAGACATCATAGTGACAAACAAGCTAAGGTTGACGAAATGAGGGATACATGAGGTAATGCTTACTAACTAAAGAGATAATGCAAGTGAATTTTTTGCTAAAGTGGTGTGGCTATTTATAAAAAAAGTATGCTAGCAAGCTCAACAAATATAAAATCCATCTCCCATTGCACAATAGTGGAGAAAATATCAAAGCAACTAGAGGGCGAGAGATTAATTGTATGAAAAATCAAGCACCAAGCCTTCAGAAATCAATCTGGGTGCTGGGAGTAAATAATTGCTTGTACTGATTGCCGCCACGTGTCCATTGACATGATCAATGCCAAATTTATTTTCTATACAAAAGTACATTGATTAACGTGCTAAGGTCTAACAAATTAAATATGTGTGTGTATTTTTAGAGTAACTTACACTGCTTAAAGCATGCTTCCCACAGCTAAAAAGATTCTTTCAAACATATAAAGGTTATTTGTGAAAAAGGAAGTGAGGGGAATGTACTAATTACATTCTCGTAGTGAAGTTGGCATTCTCGAGCGATACAAATCCCTAATCAACATGTATCACATCATTGGTAGTATTTATTAAGACAATGGTAATTGCAACACCTTATTACATGTACGTACAACAAAATTGAATGTACCAAAAATAAAAATTTTGCTAAGTAACAAAGATAGAAAACATGTGTTTCTCTAAAGAAGCTCTCTACAAATTTTTCAACACAACAATGGTGAAAGTATCATCTTCAAGTCGAGAGGTTGGATTTTAATCTAAAAGACTAGGCTATGCAAACATTTTTTGTAGGGATTCATTTGCTAATCCCCCTGCATCGAAAGAGTAGCATTTTTTCGATACCAAAATTGTACAGGCGGGTGACCATGTTAAGAATAAAGTAGTCTTAGATTTCATAGATAATATTTTTGACCTAAAGTTACATGTGAGCCCTAAAATCCTTATGGAGGGGGGATTATAAGGAATGGTCAAATATGGGGGAACCGAAGGCTTTGCATTATGGCTCTAGAATTTTTGTTTTCCATAATTCATGTCACTAGTTGTACACCCATGTCTAGAGCTAGTGGATGTATGTGTTAAGAGGCTGGAAAAAGAAGTAGGAGTTATAACCAGTGGTAGGATAAGAGTTAAAATTAGCAGAACAACCATCTAGGATATGTTATGTATCTATGCAAACTAGGGTACCAAAATATTTGAGTGAAAAATAATGGAAGAGTTTTAGAGGACCAAAACTAGACAACTCAATTTTTATGAGGATGAGAAAAAAGAGAAGTCAAAAGGAATTTAACTCCTCTTCCCTCTAGTATGAAGAAATTTCAAACCATATGTATAGCTAGTTTTTACAATTTTGGACTGTATCTAAAAATATGAAATAGATGAAAGGGTTAAAGCTTTCTAGTTGGGCCTTGATTTTATGCTTAGGAGGGAAAAAACAAGAAATATTTCGATTTTATTAAGATAATATCTAAAAAGATGCTAGAAGAATTGAGAAACTATGGCACTAAGTGTAAATTCAAGTATTCTTCTTTTGTGGCACATTTGATCTTGCATCAAAACTCTGAATTTCTTGAAATGAATTTTTCACTTTTTAACTTTGATGTAAAGGGGTTGTACCAGCTAGTTTCACTTTGGACCCATGTGCATTCAAAGACATGGGATTTTTACTAGTTTTTGGATTAATTCATGAGGCGAGTGCTAATATATTTTTCACCACACCCTTCGAGTAGGTTTTCCCCTAATGTCTTACAATGGGTTAAAATCTCATAGACCCCAATGGATTATTTTCTAGAATCAAATTTTTCTTTCATCAAATTCAATGGTTTGGTCGAGGAGCCTTTTAGGATTCCTAAATTTATAATCGATAGGTTTTTTGCTTTGGAAGAAAGCTATTAGGAAACTATTACTGACAAATCCTATGGCACTACAAGGCACAAGACAATGATTAACCTGATTCCCTTCACCATTGCCAATAGTCAAGTAACACTTATGAAAAGATATGAGCAAAAACTGTTTGCCAAAAGTTTGGCTGACCTGGGCCTTGTCCTCATTGCAATGCATGGAGCTAAAACCCAATAAGGCACATCCCGACTATAAGGCATGAGAGTGGGAGTACTTTGAATCAAGAATGAACATGGCCAAGGAGAAGCCAAGGTTATACATCAACTTCTCCTACATACCATTCAATCGACCAGCATGGATTTACTTTTATGTCAAAATGGTGGAGTGCCAACAAAGCATCTCTATAGGCAAGTCCCTCAACATGCAACTAAAGCACCTGGGATTGTCAGAAAGAATGAAAGTGGATTTCTACAAGAATCAATAGGAAATAAAATATGTCAACACCATGTATGGAGATATTAAGCTGCATGATGAGATGTTCGACCAAATTTATGACAAGGAGGTCGACACTGATGATAGTATTTATGTTGAGTCCAATCAGGAGATTGAATCAAAAGAGATTCCACTCTACATTTTCTAGCTTAAAGAGTTTGACACAAGAGAAGGGAAAGGAAAGGGGTAAAAATAAAAGGGCCAAAAAATCACATATTCCACTAGCACCCAAGGAAAAGGAAAAAGGACCGATGGTCACCAGAGAGGTATGTTGTGGCTATTGAAGCCCAAGTTTTGACAAGATTGACCGCCAAGGGATTTGAATCTGCTAGCTTCACCCATACAAAGAGGAGACTAATCTAGGACCTAGGTGGACCTAAAACATCAAGCAGAGGAGAGGAAGAGGAAGAGTCTGATCCACCAGAATATTTGGCTTGACTAGCCCAAGTGAAACTTTCACCCCCTCTTATTTTTCAGTATGTGCATGATCATCATGGAAAAAATAAGCCCTTAAGTAGCAATGAAAATTCAGAAAATCAGAGTTAAGAAACTTGACGTCAAAATTTGAGTAAGTTATCTATATTATTTCAACAATATTTAAGAATAGAATCTATCAAAAATTGAATGTAGTTTCTAAACTTCTAGGTTTTTCTTTTTTAAAATCTATTTGGTGAAAAATTGAAATTTCAATGTAGTAGTACTTAAATATTTTTTTAAATCTAGGTTTTTCTTACAACCCTAACCAGAATAAAATTATAATATTTTTTTATAAGATTTTAGATATAAGTAGAGGACTCATGTCCTAATGTGACACATTTTTTTTTGTAATTTTTTTCCAAGTAAATAATGAATTATGATTTTTTTATTACAACTTTTAAAAAATATAAAAACTCGTATGTTTGACCACTTTAACCTGGTCAAAACTTCATGAAATTTAAATTTGGTTTTTTTCTAATCCTATAATATGTGAAGCATAGAATGTGATGGATGTTCTAGATTCAAAAAATGTGACACCATTTGAAAGCTATAGATTTTTTCAATCAACCTATCAATCAGACTTTAGTCGTAATTCAAATAGAAAATGAATAATAATTATTTATTAAATTCAAAGTAAAGCATAATTCATATTGGTGGAAAGCTAAGAATCTCCTTTAAAAACCATTTTCCTTTCATCGATTTTGGGTAAAACAAAATTCATCAGCCACATGGGCCATCATATCACTTACATATTACAACTTTTTAGCCATGATCCTGCACATACCCTTGTACCTCTACATCTTTAGTTGTTTCTCCACCCGCATTTGCAGAAAAGATTCCTCCATTTGTGGATTTCGATCTCTTCATTCTGAATGAACCCCTTGTTGTATTCAACAATGAACCTTGTGAATAAACCTCGCATGTCAAGCACGCATCATCTACATCACCCATAATCTATTGTTGAGTCACAATATCAAGGGCCCCCATTGAAAATACTAAAGTGTCCATGTTTCCAATTTCACCAAACCTATGTTCTTGTGGGAAAATGTTTCTCTTTCCATCCAATTCCCCTTTCCCTTTGATGGGTGTTCCTCCCTCTTAGTCCCCATATGGAATCCCACCTTTTTCCATGATAATGCTACCCTTTTCCTCTTTGCAATCTCATATTGTCGAGGCTTCTCCTCCTATCACCCTTTCCAGTCTCCCTCCAATTTCTTCTATTGTTGCACAAAGTATCGACACCCCATAGAGTCTCTAAAGGCACTTGGAGGCAACAAAGTGGGCCTGTCAAGCTAGAAAATGAAAAATATAGATAAAATTTGTGTCAAAACGAGCTTCTCAGAAGGTTGAATCTTGTTTCAATGAGGAGTGGAATTCCCTGTTGACTGCTACCATGAATCCATTAGCATCCAAGCTAGAAGAAGAAATACAGTTAGAAGATTATGAAATTAGAGCTATGGGGATTGATTCAAGTGAGACTCTCCTGCATAAAAAAGTTATTTTGGTTAAAGCCACTAAGAAGGTGGTCTACACCAATTATGGGAAGCTAGACAAAAAATTAAAGAAGCATGAGCAAGAGTTGGCAAGTATAAGAGACACACTAGATAATCTATAGCCAAAAATCAAGGGAAAAGATGTGGACATGCTTCACATCAGTAAGTTACAGAGTTAGTAAGGGAAAGCAACTAAGTTGCTCGAAGAGGCACAAATTTAGTAGGATTTACTTCATGTCGAGATAGAGAAATTGAAAAGTTAGGTTGTTTCTCAACATGAGATAAATGTAGATTATCAATGAAAACAAGCGAGGATGGACATAGATATGAATAGAGTAAGTGATGTATCCAATGCATTGGAAAAAGAAATAAGGATGTTGGATCAACGAAAGGAGGACATGAGGAAAGAATTGGATAGCATTCAATCTCAAAATTCTAGTGATCTCTAGAAGGCCTAGACATAAACATAAAGGGTGAAACAAGAGAAGCAAGAGATCAATTCTAGTTTCAAGACTCACAATGAAGAGGTTGGTAAGTTAAGCTCTAATCTCAGAAATTCCCTCCAAGAGAAGAGCCAATTAGAGGAGAACATAAAGGGAAGGGAGTCTCAATTCTATCAAGAATTGGCCACAATGTACAAGGATCTGAGATCCTCTTGATACTAAAAATACCGATATCCATGCATTGGGAAAGAATGATTGTTGCATTTGTTGCCTTGAAGCTAGTCTTGTAGTTTCTAAGGGATGCTTGGGATTTAAACGAGAAGGTTCACCCAATGGTCAACCAATTTCTACATATATATGCTCCTTAGGCTACAAAATCATAGAATGTGATCTCCAAGTTATGTAAATCCATCAAAGAAGCTTTAGGATATGTGAGAATTCTTGATCGAAGGGCCACCTCAAGGAAATCAAGAGAAATCATCAACTGCTGGACACAAAGTTACATGAAAAGGAAAATATCACTAGGTAGTGTTTAATAGGAAGGTCAGTAAGATCAATAAGGAGGTGAGAATTTTGCTCAAATATGAATTACCCACACTTTTCTCACCATATGGAGGAGAACTATCAACCAAGAAAGTTTTGGATGCAATCAAACTCAAAATCTAGACTTAGACCCACCAATCCTAGGTCTAATCCCATTGCCCACTATTGAGGAAATCGAGATGGACATCCTCCCCCTTTCTTGGCTTTATTAACACATTAGGGTTGTTTCGTCAAGGTGTGGAGGGGTTTATTTTAATGAACTCCTCGAGCTTGATCAAGCATACAAGATTCTATGCACCCTCATCCGTCCCACTAATTTGGATTGGGAATTCCAACACTCTGCCTTCCTCAATCTCTATGTTTGATCGATCAATGTTTTTCAGGTTGTATTAAAAATCAAATTATTTTTTGATCGTTATCTTTGCTAAAAAATCTAAAGCAATTAATTAAGTAGTTGGGACTTAATGAGAAAGTATTTTCATGATCTAATCAAGAACTAAGATCATTTTGTGGGCTATCACGATTAGGCATCTAGTAGTTTATTCTTTTGGAATGTTTGCAATGGTGCTCTCTTCTTCTGGCTATAAATAGGGGTTGGCACATAGGTCAAAGAGTTAGAAAAACTACTTCAAAAATATTTCGAAGGATATAGATCTATTAAGGAGTTTGTATAATCTTAGAAGTAGAAGGTTTTTAAAGAATACCACTATTCTCTTTGGCATGTTATATCTTAATTCAAACTATCATCGGATTGGTATCCAACCTTTGTATTTTAGTTCATATATTATTGAAACTTGATCTATTTGGGACAAATGTTTGAAATTGTGCATGCTATGGCCTTTGTGAAAATTTATTTTTATACTTTTTTCATGTTAGAAACATTGTGTTAAGTTTTCTTTGGTAGTTTGGATAGCTAATTTTCATGTTGTTAAGATTGTATGTTGAATGCTAGCTTTTGGAAATTGGATTATATCTATTGAACTTTTCCATTTTTCATAAAATGTTTTTCATTTTACATATTATACTATGAAGGAAGAAGGGTTTTGTAAGTTTCTGGATATTTTTATTAATCTTTAAATTTTTCTTATGGATGATTGAACCTTAATGGGTGCTTCCCATGGGGAGATTTTAAATACTGTAGTGTGCTTTCTCTAACCTTTTTTGCTCGTTCTCTTCCAAACAATGAAGGGTTTGCGACATTATTTATCTATAATATCAATTATAAGGAATAGTTTTGATTTGAAATGTTGTAAAATATTTGGCACATCACCATTTTTATATTTTTTTCACATTTCTTTCTACCTTGTCCCCCAAAACACAGAATATTGAGCTTTCTATAAAAATCTTGAAGTTCATTCAATGAGGCACAAATTGGTCCCCTACTCACTGGATTTCTCGTAAGGCTTCTAGATAAGCATAAGCTTTGATGATCAACAATATTCATGTGTTATTCTTTAGCTCAAGGCATTCCTAGGATTGATTATTTTTCACTCCTAAACTATGTCTTACCTATTTTTATGAGCTGATTAGACCCCAGATTCCTAGGTCCCCTTATCCTTTATTTCATTTTTTTTTCTTTATCTTTATCTCTTCGTCTGTATTCATATTTCTCTTTGCTTTTCTTGCTTCATGATATTTTGCTCCTTATGTGTTGTTCCTGGCATGTGCGACAAAATTTTGTCGTCTACTTCTCACCAAGTATCATGGGCCATGACATCTCTACATGTTATTCCTTTTTATAGGATGCAACATTCTCCTTCAGTTCAAATGCACCATCCTAAAGGGGGCTCCTCCTTCTTCGATCTTTAATTAGGTGTGTTCAGTAGCCAACAAATCCATCACTGAATATCTCTACATTTTAAAAAAATTGTATTATTCGATAAGGATACTGTTATCAAAATTTTATTTTGAAATTAAATTTGTAGGAAAAATAGTTGAGAATTCACCTTCAAGGAGGCAATTCTCCTTCTTTTGGATTCCTTGATGATAGTATTTTACAAATGTTTCATCTCTTTTCAAATGGAGCATCCCTTTGTGTGGACCCCTTGCAATCTTAAAGGGTTTCAGAGGGATCCCTTTGAAAACTTATCTTGCAATTGATTGTTCTAAGATATAGTTGTTTATTTTTTTGTGTGTCTTTTTCCTGCCTAGCATTTTTTTTCAATGTCTTAACACATTGCTTTGTAGGACCGAGCACCTGTGTAGCTACTTTTTCAATCAAGATTGGAGGACTACACACCTCATCAAGCTTACCTTGCACGATTGAGCACTTATAAGGACCAATTAGACTCTGTAGAGCCTTTTATTTCTACCCCTCAAGACTAAGCACCTAAGGTGCCTCCTTTGTAGGATCAAGCACTTATAAAGTGCTTTCATTCTACAGGATCGATCACCTATGAAGTGCTTTCATTCTGCAAGATCGAGCACCTTCAGAACCTATTTTCACCTTCTACAAGACCGAGCACCCATGGAACCAATTATGTAGGATCAAGCATTTGGAGAGATTTTGTTCAAATTTCCATAGGACCAAGTACCTGTGGAGCCATCTCTCTCTCCTACATATCCAAGTATGTCAGATTGTGGTCTACTTCCTTGATGTTTTGGGTATATGCTTTTCATATTTTTATCTACTTTACCTTGTATTTACTGAGTCATATGCTTACTCAAGTGGGGGGGAAATGTAATAGTATTAATTTGCACCCTTAGGAAAATTCCACATTGCATTACCCTCTACCTTAGAGAATTAAATCTGGTGATGCAATCAATACATCCTCCACCTTTCCCTATCCACTTGGAAAATCATGTATGTGTTGGTGGGGGAATTTTTATCATGGATTCTAGTGCAACATGTAGACAGCTATGTGGTGCACTAATGTCCTAACAATATTCTTGCCTCTAGAATTTGAAAAGGCATTACACCCATCCATTTGATGCGAAGTGTAATGTTTGGTGTTCCCTTGAATGAATTCAAACAAGATTTTTTCCTCCTTTTTCCTTCAATTTGTATATTCTTCCATCCATTCCTTCATCTCGATAGCTTCTTAGATCAATTCACTCTTGGATTCAATCTACACACTGACTTTTAGCTCGTTCAAGTTGCACCATCACCTCTAATGAAGCTACAAGATGTTTTTTTGTTGGCTCCTCCTCTCTATTTTGTGACAGTGTTGGCTTTGGAGATCTTGAAGGATTCCTCCCTCATCTATTTTATTTGAGAGCACATGATTGAGAAGGTAAGATCTGCCATTTTAATTTACCTTTGCATTATGATATTTGTATTGTAGCATTTTTTTTTTTGAGTATTTCTTGGTATTTCCATTTCTATACTCTCTATATCATCTTTCTATACAGGCATTTCTATCTAACTATTCATGGAGGTGGAAACACCAAAGAAAGGGATTGATTGAGGTTATTTTCTAAACAAAGCCACAACATTTTTATGTTCTTCTATGTATAGGTACTTCTCAATTAGATTTATTTGAATAATCAAGTTGCACGAAGTTTGGTTGAGTTGCACAAATTTTCGTACCATCTGATAATCCTTTCTTTATCAATTAAATCATATCTAATTAAAGTATTCTTCTTCTTGTACTCTATTTTTATGTTTCATTTACATTCTTGTATAGTATAAAATCTCTTAGTCAGACTACTAGTTACATTTTTCAATGTTTTATTTGTCTTAAAAATCCTCTATCAATATAGATGTTAGCACCCCACTGAGACACTAATGTGTTGTAGTAGAGTCTGTGTCCTACACTATCATCCTCAAGCAATGAGTTACCTGAGTTGCAAATTGATCTTTGGGAATTGACTCACTTGACTTCTTGAAACATTTGAGTTAGTAGAAGGACTATAACAATGAGATTGCTCTTTATTTTCATCCATAAACACTTAACCTCTCCAATCACTTAGCAAGTCTTGAGGTAGATCATGGTAGCTTGTTGCTTAAGACCCTTCTGTGACTTGGGGTCCTAGAGCAAGCTATCCCTCTCCTCTACATAACTGCTTCATTTTGTTTAGGAGTCATAGGGGTAGATAAATGCCTCTTTATCCCATGATTCTCACAAAAAATATTGAACTCATTTTAGGTGAACTCTCCATCTCTATCAAACCTCCAACACTTGATTTTCATATCCATTTCATTCTCAATCATAATTATGAATTCTTTAAAATTATCTAGAGCTTCTTATTTTTCTCTAAAAAAGGTAACCCATTTCATTCTAGAATAATCATCAACTAATAGAATTAAATACATATATCACCTTGAAAACTTCTTACTCTGATAGGACCACATAGGTGTGTATGCACCAACTCCAACAATATGGTAAAGGATTGTTCTTTGAATTTGAAACTTGTTCTTCCTATCTTCCCAGTTTGACATTCATTGCAAACAACATTAGAGGGATTTATAGTCCCTGGTAGATCTCTCACAACTTAAATTGAACTGATCCTCACTAGGCTATGAAAATTAATATGACACATCCTTCTAGGCCATAGCCAAATTTCATTAATATGATTAATAAAGAAATAACCATCAACACCTTTAATCTAATAAAAACTTACATTTGTCCCTCTTCAAGCAAGAACCATAGTTCGAAAGCTTTTTCTAATCTCAAATCCATCATCCTAAACCATAAGATTATATCCTTTGCTACACATTTATCCAACACTTAATCTAGGTTATGTCTCAAATCCTTAACATTAATAATAACATCTATATTATTATTGCCATCAAAACTTATAGAACCTTTTCCACATATCTTAGCAGATGTATCATCACAAAAATTAACTAGAAATTCTTCATATATCTTAATTTTAAAAAACATATTTGTGTCACAGGTCATATGATTTGAGTATGAAATATCAATAATCTAGTAGTTCTTCTCCTTTCTAGCATGAAGAGAAATCACCATAGAATTTTGATCTATTTTAGAAGCACTTTCCTTCACACATATCTCAAAGTTAGCATAATTAATTTCATCTTTAATAGCCATGAAAAGAACTAACTATATTCATCATCTCCATATTTGATTCATCATCAGATATACTGGTATCTTCTCTAACATAATAACTTTTATTAGTTTCTTTACCTTTATTCTCTGTTCTTTTCATTAAAAGATCTGTTTTGACATCTTGAAGCATAATGGCCTATCTTACCACAACTGAAACATTTGAAAGGAAGCTTAGCTCTATAATTACCAGTACCATTTTTCATTTTCCTGAAAAAATTTCTTTCTACATCGTGAATATCCTCCTGATCTGATTCCTCAATTGTTTTTAATTTTCCAACCTTAAAAGAATTCTAAACTTTTGTATTACTTGTACCAGTTTTTCTCATTTCAAAATTAGATAAAGCAGCATACAACTAATGACTAGAATATTTACTTAAATCTTGAACTTCTTCAATAGAATCAAATTTATGACTATAAGATTTAGGAAGAGTTGTCAATACCTTCTTTACCACTTCTTCTTCTTCAAGATTTATACCAAGACCTTTGATGTAATTGACAACTTCATGCACCTTCTACATGTAGCCTGTAATATTTTCATCTTCAAACATCCACAAGTTCTCAAATTTTTTCTTTAGATTCTGCATCATTGCTTGCTTGCCCTTATCATCTCCTCCCTAAACACTTTCCAAATTTGTCCAGATCTCTCTAGCATATTTTAAACTAATAACTTTCACAAGTCCCTTATTAGATAGACCACTTAAAAGAAAATGCATTACTTTACCATTGTTCCCATAGGTGTTGATGCCATCGTGTCAGTCTTTGAGCCACCAACATGCTTAGTATATCTAATCTCCATAGACTTCCAAAATACAAATCCAAGAGATATCAAGAAATATTTTATCCTTGTCTTTGAGAAACCATAGTATGATCCATCAAACAAAGAAGCATCCCTCTTGTGCACCATCCCAGACCTACCTTAACTGGTTAATCTTTCTTCCAAGGATCCTTTCTCTAATACCAATTGTTTAATTAGTTGTACATTAAAGCTTCAAACCCTCATAAATATTTAGATCCACATAAACTAAATTAACGCTTAATGGATTAAAATGATTTAGCATGAAAGAAAATAATAGAAAACATAAACACATCAACACTATGCACAAAATAACACCATAGTTATGTGAAAAACTTAAGAAGGGAAAAACCATGATGAGTATTACCTCACAATATAAAGTAATTACAACACTAAAAACAATAGGGTCACTATTGGAGGGATGACAACCCAAAAGAGAGAAAGCCTCACTACCAAATTACAAAAAGGAAGAAAGAATATTATTATAATGAGAAATCTATCTTAATGAAATAAAAAAGATCCGCCACCACATCACCAACACATTTAGAGTCTATCTAAGTATTTGAAACACCTTATACTCGCTGCTTTCAGTAGTCTAACTCATTGAGCTCACACTTCACTTCACAAATTCACACTTCATAATTTTTTAATTTGCATCACACACTTCACAATTTAATTCTCCATCAACACATGACTTATTTATACCATCTTTTACCTTAAAAATATTCTCCAAGTTCAGTTATTCATATCAAATATGCAAATTCAAATTAGGTTAGCATTAGGCATTCTCATGCTGGAAAGGAAGGAAAGCATACTATTCCATATCTGAACTCAGATCCAATTCATAAATAGGTCACATCACAATCATCGAAGAAAATATGCAATTATTGTAAACACCCAAAGCCGACCAAAGTAATGTAAATAAAATTAACATTTAGGTACATGATTCCTCAACTCCAAATATGACTCATTGACCAAACACAATACTTGAATACAATTTGGAATATTCCACAAAAACCCTAAAACTCAAAAAATTCAAGACTTCACAACAACATTCACCTGAAGAATGTACACACCTCGTATACTTAGAGAAAATTCCATACTCTATAACTCAAGAAATAAACTTGTTGAGCTCCAAACCATGAATATCTTCGACTGCAGGTGGATATGATCATATAAACATAGTGCTAGAACTTCAAGACCAAAAACCAAACTATGGATAAATATGGAGCGAAACCATTTCTCCAAAACAACACTGTAATATACAATTCACACACTAGTTAACACAACTCTCTCCACACAATGATCCAAACCAAGAAATTTTGGATATAGAACCTTTTAACATCTCTAACCAACATATCTAAATGACACAAGTAGATCTTCAACCATGAAGAAATATTGAGAAAAATCAAACCACCACATTGTACACTAGAATACCTCTACAACACATTGTTTCCTCTTTTATTCAAATTATCTAAAAATCAATTGGAAACCACCAAGCATTAGAGACACATACTCATCATCTTCAACATTTCCTCATCATCACTAAAAGAACAACATCCACCAATAGAATATTTTCAAAGAAACACTAGAGGTTGCCACCTGTTAGTTTTATAAGATTAGATGTTATGCATAGAAATTAATTCAAACTTGACATAAGAACACAACCAATACCCTAGGAAAACCCTCCAACCTAAGGGAGAAAAACCCAACCAATATATCTCCTATATAGTGAGTGAATAAGAGTAGAAATATGGTTATAAATTAGGCACAAAACAATGCCAATTAGATACAATGAATAATAATGGGTCACCGACTTGGAAGGTGCGTTGCTTGATCTTCTTGTTGTAGGTCCATTTCAGTCGATTCTAGTAGATCTATAGATGATTTAGGGCATCCATACACCATTCATCCAGTAACTTCAGCTCATTCAGTCTTATAACCCTATATTCTTCATCTGTGATGAGGTTTTGCAAGGATATTCTCAAGGATGGGAGCTTGATCTCAATAGGGAGGATGGCTTTTGATCCGTAGACCAGGGAGAATGGGGTGGAACCTGTTGGCGTGTGAATGCTGGTGCGGTAGGCCCATAAGTTGGGATTTAGATGCAAATTCCAATCACAACCAGAGTCATTGAATATTTTCTTGAGGATTCTCAGAATGGTTTTATTAGTAGCTTTTGCTTGGCCATTGCCTTGTGGATAGTATGGAGTGGAAAAGCGATGCTTGATTTTGAATTTTTCGCATAAATCATGGACATCCTAATTTTTTAAGGGTGTCCCGTTATCAGAGATGATGGATTGGGGAACACCGTATTGGCAAATGAGGTAGCTCAGGATGAACTTGGATATCTGCTTTCCAATGATGTAGGTCATAGGAATTGCTTTGACCCACTTCGTAAAATAATCGGTGGCGGTGAAGATGAACTTATGGCCATTCGATGAGGTGGGTGAGATTTTTCCAATAAGATTGAGCCCCCACTAGGAAAAGGGCCAAGGTGTAATAATGGGATGCATTTCTTGAGCCGGTGTGTGAATGAGATCTCCATGATGTTGGCACTGTAGACACCTTTTGACAAAGTTATGTGCCTCTCTTTCCATTGTCAGCCAATAGTATCCGGTTCTTAGCAATTTCTTAGCCAAGGTCATACCACTCGAATGTGAATTGCAAGTGCCTTTGTGTACCTCCATTAGAGTAGTCAAGGCTTCCTCAAGTTTTAAACAACATAGTAATGTTTCGTCAACATTTCTACTTAAGAGGGTTTCTTCTAGGATGACAAATCATAAGGACCTTTTGACAAAGGTTCACTTTAGGTTTGGTGTAATGTCAGTTGGGAGGATTCCTAATCTCAAATAGGTGTAGATGTCATGATACCAAAGATCACGAGAACCAATGAGTTCGCACACATATTCCGATTCTAGTACCTTGAACGTGGGTATGAGAAGTTGTTCTACCAGGAATTCGTGTTTCAAGACGTTGTGAGGGCTATCTAGCAAGGAACCGATTATTGCCATTGCATCTGCTGCTCTGTTGTTTGCCCTTGGTATTTGCTCAAAAGTGATGTCACTAAATGATTCCTTGAGGCTTTCTACCACCTTTTTGTATGGTGCAAGCTTATCATCTTTAGTTTTATATTCACTGTTGACTTGGTTAATGATAAGCTGCAAGTCTCCATAGACTTTTAATGCCATGATTCACCACTATGTCGCGATCTTGAGGCCTATGGTTAAAGCATCATATTCTACAATATTGTTTGTACAGGGGAATGCTAACTTGTAAGACCTCGATATGCAATCCCCTTGTGGGGTGATGAAGAATACACCAGTTCCTAATCCATGTTGTGTGTGGGAACCATCAAAGTATAGTTTGCAGTGGTTGGCTACATTGAGATTGAAAAGTGACTCATCTAGGAATTTTGATACGAGCGGGTTGTCTATGTAGAGGGGAGCTTCTGCTAGCTGGTGTGCAATAACTTGTCCTTTGATCACCTTTCACTCACCATAATCAATATCATGTTCAGATAGTATCATCACCCATTTAGCCATTCTTCCTGTAAGCATTGCTTTTGACAATAGATATTTCAGAGGATCTATCTTGGCAATTAACTTAATTTGATTAGCTAACATGTAGTGCCTGAGATTATGGGCTACAAATACTAGTGCTAGGCAAGCCTTTTCTATGGATGTGTAATTGAGCTCATACCCCACCATTGTTCTACTGATATAGTAAATGGCCTGCTCGGTTCCTTTTTCATCATGTTGGGCTAAAAGGGCACCAAGGGTAGCTGTCGTTGCTAAAATGTACAGAATCAATGGTTTCCCTATAATTGGTGGCATCAACACAGGTGGTGTAAGTAGATATTATTTTATTTTTCTGAATGCTACTCCCTTGTGAAGTAGGTGTGAATAGGCAATCTTCTTATCTGCTAGTTGTGCTATGAATCTTCAGATGGACTGGAGTCTACCTTGTAATCCTCTGAGTTTTTTTAATGTTCTGGGTGCTTCCATATCGAGGATTTCTTTTACTTTTGTAGGATCCACCTCTATCCCTCTCATTGAAACTATGTATCCTAGCAGCTTTCCTAATTGTACCCCAAATACACATTTCTTTGGATTGAGTCTAGCCTTGTATTGTTCTAGCTTGTCAAAGATTGCACTCAATGTTCCTATGTGATCCTACCTTTTCTTTGATTTAGCCAATATTTCATCTACATAATCTTCGATAGTTTTGTGGATCATGTCATGGAAGATCAATGTCATTTCTCTTTGGTATGTAACTCCTACATTCTTTAGCGCAAATGACATCACATTCTAGCAGTATGTGCCCCAAGGACATTTAAAGGTTGTCTTATGCTGGTCATCCTTTGCTATCATTATCTGATTGTATCCCGAGAAACCATCCATTAGTGATAACATCTCATGTCTGGTCGTCATATCCACTATCATGTCAATGTTGGGTAGTGGAAAATCATCCTTAGGACATGCTTTGTTTAGATCTCTAAAATCCATGCAGATGCAGATGCCCCCATTCAGTTTTGAGACTTGCACAAGATTAGATACCCATTCTTGATAGTCAATTGGTCATATGAAACCAACATCCAAGAGCTTTTGTAGTTCAATCTTAATGAGGAAGGCTATTTGCAGGTGCATCTTCCTTAACTTTTGTTTGACTTGTTTCACTCCAGGATGAACAGCTAAATGATGAACTACTACTTCCAAGTCTAGACTTGGCATGTCGGTATAAGTCCATGTGAAGTTTACCTTTCTTTCTCTTAGCAATGCTACTAATATTTCTTGTTCTTCTTCTTGAATTGTTTGAGCATAGAATGTGATTTGCAGCTCTGTTTCTATTCCCCAGTTGACAAGGTTGCATTGCTCTACCAGGACTGCTGACTTTTCTTGATGTAGCGATATAGGGGGGAGATTGAATACTTCATCCTCTAGCGACTCATAGAGGTTTTCACCATTGGATGCATCCTTTATTTTTACTGTTTTGTGGTTAGAGAGTGCCACAGATTGGTTTTCACTCAATAACACCGAGCTTATTCTTGATATTTTCCTTTTGTGACTAAAGGACTCAATCGTCTCCCCATAGTATGCTTGTGAGTCCAATGTGATTAAAGTCAGCCTTATGATCCCCATATGGGACTATATCCCTTAGTCCCATGAATTCTGAGAGCACCTCATCATTTTCAAATGAGTCAAGAATTGGTGGTCCTCATTGATCGTGATCAATGAATTGCGGGTGTACTAAGGTAATTTGTTGGGTTCATTGGTTTGACTCAGTTGTGGAGGCACTAATCATTAGTAGGGTGGAATCCTTAAAGAGCCTAGGGAGACCTGCTATGGTATCATCATTTTCACTACTAGCACTAACATCGTTGATGTCAAAAGTGAAGTTTTCAAGTGGGATACCTGGGCATACAGGTTGTCTAGGAGTGTTTTTTGTTACCCGAGGAGAGGACCTGACTACTCTTTTGGGAGTACCTCTACCACGTACGGTTATACTCAAAGGAGTATACCCAAGGCCAAGGTTATACATTCTTCTTTCTGCAATGATGGGCTCCAACCGTCCATCACTGTTTCTTCCAAGGCTTTCATTCCTATTATAGACCATGTCAAACATCATTTCTAACCCTCTGTTAGTTTCCTCCATGGGTAGGGTGGGGGTGGGCCTTTCATCTTGGTATAGTGTGTTTGAGATGTCCTCTTCGTCCACATTCTCTCGACTGAGATGCCCCCAACGGTCGAATCCAGAGGGTTCTATTCTAATAGTGTGGATAGGTGTTTGAACTGGCTGGGGTTTTCCATTCGACCTAGGAGATTGTGGTAACTCTCCTACAACAAATGCATTTTCTTTTCATTTTGTAATCACCGCATCCATTGTCCTGGATCATGTTTTTGATTTCAGATATGTCAGGGATGGTGGGTGTCTCTGTCACAGAAGTGGAAGCAATATTTTCTAGTTCTATGTATGAAGTACATGGTCTTTCATCATTTTTGGGTACTTGAGGGATCTTATAAAACTTGGCTTCCAAGTTTTTGCAGTAAGCAAAGGGTTCGGGATCCCCATATATAGTGACCTCCTTGTTCTGATGTGAGAACTTGATGCATTGGTGATAATTCAAAGCTATTGCCTTCATTCCATGTATCCTTGGGCATCCCAAGAGGATTTTGTATGGTAGGTCAAAGTCGAGGACCTAAGAGGTGGTTTCCATAGTTGTCAGGTCCACTTGGATGGGGATTTTGATAGTGCCCTGAGACAGTCTTTCTTGGTTCATATACACCCTTATTGTGATGCTTTTGTTCTTATTGATGGAATCCTCGGCAAATCCCAATTTCTTTATGAGCTTTAGAGAACAAATATTAAGGCGTGCACCTCCATCCACCAGGACTCATTTGACTTTCTTTTTATGGACTAGTACTTGGAGGTGGAATGCGCGGTTATAAGATGGTTGTTGAGGGAAATATTGATCCAAAAATGCAATAAGATTTGGGGTAATAATGTTACCCACTATAGCCTAGAATTGTTTTGTGTCAAGAGTGGCAGTGACGGTCGACACAACTAGTGCTTCGTCAAGGATCTTCCTATGGGCGGCGAGGATTTTCAATAGTTCCATGATGGAGATTTGGGCAGGAGTTCTCTTTAGCTGGTTGATGACATTGTAATCATAGGGAATGGCCTTTGTATTATAAATGGGGGTCTTAGATGGTGCCGCGATAATGGTAACTTTTTTGCTACATCTGGTCACTCCATAGTCATTGTTGGCTCCCTTGACATTAATGACGGTGACCATCTCATTGACGCATCCGACTATCTCCTCATATAGTAGATTAGCACTAGCATAATTTTGCTTGCCCTTATTGTTCCCTTGATTATTCCCTTGGTTGTGGTTAAACATCGGATTCATGTATATTTTTAGGTCTTAGTTTCTGGTAGGCTGCTCGATATTGATAATTTTATCCTCAATGAGGTCTTGGATGATGTTTTTGAGTCTCACACAATTGGCGGCGGTATGTCCTTTGAATTTGTGAAAGTCACAAAGGAGATTATCATTATACCATGGTGGCTTGGTCATGGGTTCTGTGTATTTCTCTAAGTTAGAGAATTTAATTAGATTCTCCTTGACCAACTTCTTCATTATGGACTCAATCGATTCACCAAGAGCTATGAATTTCCACTTGGGGGGATACTTGTTGCGGGGAGGTGGTCCTCCTTGATTAACCAAGTTGTTGATTTGATTGGTGGGAGTTGGTTGTTTCTGTGCTACTACCACATTAGTCTGCACATTGTTGTGATTATGATTTTGCGGTTGATGATGGGTTTGGGTATTTTGCTTAGGGGCACTGATGACCACCTTAGCATCAACCACGTCGTCGTTCGTGATATTTTTATTCCTTGATGAAGTTTGACGTTTATCATTGTAATTTTTAGATGGGTGGTTATCCTATGGTGGAGTGAATGCTGGTGTGCCTCCTCATGCAATAAGGGCTCTTTTGATGTTGAGCACCTTTGTCATCAGTTGGTCATATGATGTGATGCACAAAATTTTCAAGTAGAACGCCAAGTTTTCATCTATATTGGCTATGATGGTGCAAACTTGTTGTTCGTCTGAAATGGTCCACTTGCTTGGATTGTCCTTGGATCGCCATCTTTGTAAGAAGGATGCAAATAGCTCCCCTTTTCTTTGTTTGAGTGCAGACAATTCTTCCAAACTAACATCTGCACCCATATTGAAAGCGTAATTTTAAGGAAGGCTTCCACGATTTCCTCAAAATTTTTTAATGCCTGTGGGTAGGCAAGAAAACCATTCCATGGCTAGACCAATCAAACTACGAGGGAAGAGTCACATTAGATAAGTGTCATTGTATGCTACTTCCATGCAATGCACCTAAAATTCCCTGACATGGTTTTCAGGGTTACCCATTCCATTGTACTTGTCAAATTTGGGGATCTCGAATCCCTTTGGGAACGTTATCATGGTGAGACTTCTATTGAAAGGGTAAGGGCACAAGTTGCCTAGTGTTCTTGTGGTTTTTCCTACTTGTAAGTCCAACACTTGTTGCAAAAGCAGTTTGATTTGTGTTGTGACATCCTTGCTTAGGTCAGGAGGTGGAATGAAGGATTTGTGAGGTGTTTTGAGGTGTTTGATGGGTGAGGAGAGTACTAGTGGGCATTTTCTGAAAGCTCTACTATGCGTTCAAAGCATGTTGGTATGCCTTCATTTGCGTCAACAACGCTTGTTGTTGATCTTGTTGTTGTTCTTCTGGCAATGCTTATTGTTGGTCTATCTATTGTTGTTCCCATGAAGCATATTGTTGATCAATATTTTGTTGTTGCTCCAACAAAGCTTGTTTTTGGTCGAGCTATTGTTGTGCCAACAAACCTTGTTGTTTAGCTTGTTGTTGTGCCTAAAAGTCTTGCAGGGCTTGTTGGTATGCTTGCAGATGAATTTCTTTCAATTGCGCTTGGTATTGGGCTTGTGCTTGTTGTTGGGCATGAGCTTGGACTTGAGCTTGGTTTGGACTTGTGCTTGTGCTTGCGCTTGAGCTAGAGCTTGTGCCTGCACTTGGGCTTGGGCCTGTGCTTGCGCTTGGGCTTGGGCTTGTGCTTATGCTTGCGCTTGAGCTAGAGTTTGTGCTTGGGCTTGGGCTTGGGCTTGTGCTTGTGCTTGCACTTGGGCTTGCTGGTTTTGTTGGAGTAATCTTTGTTGGTTGGCCTTTTGAAGGGTTAGGATTAGCATGGTGAATGAGTTTGTCGTATTGGATTTTGGTGGGATTGGTGGTGGAATAGCTATCATTCCAACCGTTGTGATGGGTGGAGGGATTGTGGTGGTGATTGGGATTCGGGTTGTTGGAGGGGTGGTTGAGATGATTGGTCCTTGAGATGGTATGCTTTGGGATATTTGAGGACCAATTGAAGTGGTGGCTTCAATGGTTTCCACTTGTTGTTGTGATGATATGGGCAAGAAGAGGGAATTAGGTGTGATGTTTAGATTGCTAGGTTCTGAGAAACCATCGATGTTGAGAGGAGGAAAACCCAATCCAAGAGGTGATGTGGTTGTGAATGAAAATATAGGAAGAGATGGAATGTTACCTTGAAAAAAAGGATTAGCAACGTCAGTTGTTTCAACTAAGCCTCCTTCTCCAAGTGTTAGATAAGTTTGTATGTTTGATTGAAAGGTTCGTGTTGCACGGAACAAAGGTGAGCCAACGTGGTTATGGAAGGTGAGCCGGACGTATGGGTGGGATGGATTTTTTGGGATAGAAGTAGCCGGCGTGGTGGTGATGATTGCCTCTTTGTTAGCCACAAGGTGATGCCTTTGTAATTCTTGGAACATGGCACTCCCCTTGTTCACATTCGGCGAGGTTGGTGTGATGGCCGATGTGGTGTAAGGTATTTCTTGATTGATATTTGACATCGGGGATGCATTTGTAAAAGGTATATATGTACTAGTGCTTGTGTCAAGATCGGAAGGGAACTGGACCCCCCATCCTGCCAGCTTTTTTAAGTACTTGAACATAGCACTGATAATTTTGTGGTTCTCTAGATTTTGAACCATCTTCATGATTTCGGATTGTGTCATCCCCATGTCTTCATTTGTGACGTCCTCTTGATGACTCTCCTCTTGAGGATTTTGTGATGATAAGGGAGAGTTACTTGGGGGATTGCTTGATCCTACTAGGTTCACTTCGGAGGTTAACTGAATCATGTCCACAGAAGTTGATATTTCTTTGGTCTTCTCCATGTTCTTCTTGTATTGAGATCTTGTTTGGACCATAAAAAATAGGGATTTATTTAATCCTAACCTTTTAGGCCCAAAAGAGAAGAACTAAGGAAGCTAAATGATCAAGATGGTGGTAATGGTGATGGGCTAAATGGATGGGATGAGTGAGTGAAAAATTTAGAAGAACTTTTGAAGGTATATTCTAAACTTGTAAGGGCTTTTTGATTGATTGTGATAATTTGACTAGGTGCGTTAAGTCAAACAGGTTTGTTCTGAAGTTGTATTCCCTAGGAAGTTGCGTTATCCTAGGGGAACATGCACAAATGGATGAATTGGCTAATTGTGTTAAGCCAATGTGATTTGTGGACTAGTAGACCTCAGGAAGTTGTGTTATCCTAGAGGTAAATTTATCCAAGGGATTTGACTATTTTGGCTAGGTGTGTTAAGCCAACATAGGGTAATGTTGGTTTAGCCCTTTAAGTTTTAGTGTGAGAGAATTTTTTAGAGTTCACAAAAGGTTTGTTGATGACATGAGATTTGGTTGATGGAGGAATGAATGAGGATGATGAATTTGATCTTGAATATTAACCTAGACATGAATCTCTCTACAAAACCACAGTATTGAAGAACATGCTAGACTTCCTATGGGAGAAATGAAAACCTTTCAAAAAGTTTGGGATTTTGTTTACAATAAAATGCATACAACGCTGGATTATTCCTTGAGGCCTTTTTGTAAAAGTTGTATACCAGTCTTTCCCTTACTTCAAGGAGCATCTCAAGGCATTGCTCAAGGGTTTTTAGACTAATTTTCTTGAACTTTGGTTTTGGGATTTTGATCTTGCGGGAAACGATTCGAAACAACACACATGAAGTTCAATTTCTCTTTATCTTGGTTCAATGAATTTCTTTTTATCAAAGACACTTGCTTGCTTATGTTTCAAACTATATATCTAGTGTCCCACTTTCTTTCTCATCCTGCAAGGTCCATTGTGTGGAAATCGAGGAAAATAGGGAAAAAGTTCCTTATGTTTAACCTTGTTGAAAACAAATGATGGTAGAATTTGTGCACTTAGAAACCTCTAGGAATATGATCCCTAGGGAAAGCAAGAGTGTCTAAATCCATCAAGAGTATTTGTTTCTCACAAGGGGTTTGAATTTTGAAGGTCTTTTTGAATGTTTGCTTTCAAGCATTTTGAGGGCCAAGCAATGTATTCTTTTCTTCCAAGCACTTTTACAATCCTAGGATGATGAAGCAATATCTTGTTGGGTTCCCACTTGGATAAATCTAGCTGTGCATATCTTGTACGAATGTCTAAATGCTTGACCACACTGGATCCCCTCCATGACACACACTTCTCAGGTCAGCCAAGCATTAGTACCCATGACTCTCCCATGCAATAATTTTCATTTCTACAACAAGACTGCATGTATAATGTGGGGTGGCTTTAAAGGACATGACCTTTTGCACCAACAAGATAGACAAGGTTTTGGATTTTTCTAAACAAAGGTTCTAATACGGGCATTCCGTTCGTGGGGGATTATCCAACATCGGCAAGAGTTCATTGTTGTCCATCTCATCGGAATAATCCTCGTGATTCTTGAACTTTCCTCAAGAATCCACACTTATATACAAGTTGGAAGTCACTTGGCTTTAGCATGTTCTCGATTGGGTTGTTCCCTTGGGTGAGTACTTTTTTCCACAAGGCAAGCCTTCTAAGATAAACAATAGCGAATAAACATATTCATAGTTCAATCAACCTTTGTTTAAAAATAAA
The DNA here is from genome assembly GCA_007115665.2 of Sequoiadendron giganteum. Taxonomy (NCBI): domain Eukaryota; kingdom Viridiplantae; phylum Streptophyta; class Pinopsida; order Cupressales; family Cupressaceae; genus Sequoiadendron; species Sequoiadendron giganteum. The sequence continues at coordinate 509,203,313 of CM021100.1, forward strand.
AGGAGAACACTCGCATGTTTTGTTCATTTATTAAGTGCCCAAATTGAAATGTGGAGGCAATATTTTTAACAACCTAATATCACCAAAAAAAAATTGATTCTCAAGATCGCAATGAAGTGCGAGAGAAGCGCATACACATTTTAAATGATATTAACTTGTGAAAAGGATTGCAAAACATGAAAAACACTTGTTCATTTTAGACCTAAAAGCAATGATGAATTCCTTTTAAGCACCAAATGAAATGTGATATTGCCTTGTTCAATTTTTTAATCTTTAAACAAAATATAGTATGTTTGTCTAAAGTTCTTTTTAGCCCCTTGGCAACTTTTGCAAAGAAAAAAATTTGATTTTGTTTATTTTAGAACCCAATGGAAAATTAATGTCCTAAGATCAATGAACTTATCAAATTCTTTAAAGAGTGTTTAAAAACACTTTGTACAACATAGCAAAAAAGCATGGTATTATAAAAAATAAAATTGCTTTTTCTTTTCAACCCAAACTGAATTTAGTATTCCTAAGGTCAAAGATGTTTAACAATTTTTTTTGAAGAGTGTTAAAGAACACTTTAGTGTTTAAAAACACTTTGGGTTTAGTGAATATGGTGTCATGATAAACTTCTTCCTTTGCTCCAACCTAAAAAATGACAGAAAAAAAGAGAGCAATAAAGATAGAAAACCAAATTAAAGATTAAAAAATCCTAAAATTAAAAAGCACATGTTAATTTAAACTTCATTGTTTTTCCACAACGGAGTTTACAAAAGCGGCAGAGTTTGGAAAAAATGTGGCGCTATATAGCACTGTGCGGTTGACCTTGGGTGGCGCTCTGCAAAGACAGAGAGTGCAAAAGCGGCACGACAAAGGCAAGCGACGCACTTTGGGGACGACTTAGTTTGAAAATTTAAATTTTTTTATGCGGGAGGAATAGCGCGGTGAAGTTTGGGGAAAGCACGATGTGATACTATGTCATGGTGATGAAAGTAGTGGAATATTGCACCGCAAGGGTGGGCATGGCGGAGTTATAAATTTTGAAAAAAAGATAGGTAGGCGGGACACACGATGAAGTTAGAGAACTAGGAACGGGTCAATATGGCGTTGCGGTGCTGAAGGCGGCGAAGTATTGTGCCGCAATGCTGAAAGCGGTGGAATATTGCGCTACGTGGTTGAGTTTGTTGTGTCTACACAAAAAACATTAGAAACCACAGAATTTAAAAATAAAACATGATTTAAAAGTTTTCAAGCCCTCCTTCTAGCGCCAAAATGTGAACCCCTAAAAATGAAAATACACAAGATAATGAACACAGTTAGATGTTAGATCCAAATGCAATACAAGAGTGAGAGATTCCCCATGAAATCCATCTATTTTAAACTAACTGTCAGGAAATGAAGAACAAACTGAAATAACATGAAAGTAAGTCATAATATAGCCAATAGATTGATGATCCCATGGGGGAATTGGTGCCAATGGTGTGTTGTAATTGGCCCTTTCCCAGTTCCTAGGTTGCAATGTGGATGATCTAGAAATGGTCAAATCTCCAATGAGAGTTGAGCATAACTTTGATATAAATGTGAAAAATGATGAATGCTTGGATGAAATGAGCAAAATTAGTTCTCAATTGGAGAGAGTAACTTTGCATGAGGATTATGGATGAGAAGTGAGGAGAGGAGTCTCCAATTTATAGACTTCAATTTGGGAGAAGTGAGAAAGATTGAGAAATGTGGGACAAAGGACAATCCAATGGCATTGTGCCACTTCTCCACATGTGGTTGGAGGAGGAATGCACACATTTTGGCCAATGTGCATGATAAATGCATAGATTTGAATTTTAAATTGTGAGTTGACTTGTTGAAGAGGGAAAATAAATGAACTTAATGTCACTTGGCTCAAGGTCAAGGACATGTAAGAGGTTTTAAATGCCTTGTTGGAAGGACTAAGTCCACTTGGCTTTTTGAATTCAAATGAGGGAATATTCCCTTTTGATGCCATGTAAGGAAAAAAGAGATTTAAATAAATTAAAGTAATCAATTTATTGTGCAACTTGCATTCTCTAGAGGATTTTAATGAGAGGGATTAACTTAATCATGGTTTTGATTAAATTAATGAAGAATTAAATGATGTGACAATTTAGACTTAAATTTATGAATTGATTTAAGTCAAGAATTGAAGGGAAAAAGGTTATTAAATAAATGATTTGATTTATTTAACTAAGGAGCAATATGTTAGATTAAATCAAATAAGGTTTAATTTATTTAATTTAATAAGAATACTTTAGGGATTTAATCAAATAAAATGAATTATTTAATTAAACAGAAAGGTGAGGTTAATTAAATTAAATTGATTAATTTAATCAAAGGAGGCGATAGACTTAATCAGATGAATAATGACTAAGAGAGAAAATGTATGATTCGGAAAGAAATGATGTTAGTAATCAGGATCAAGTGTGTTGAACAATATTTGTACATTTTCCATGTCTACAAGAAGCTAAAATATATCCTCTATAGAAAATCCATCATATATTTAAGCATTATTTCTAGGTTCACCGCGCCCTTAGGAGAATAATTATGGGAATTGGTCTCTACTTATTTCTATTATGATGCACAAAATTAGTAAAAACCTTAACAACATTCCAAGAGCACATATCCTCACATCTAAATGAATATGACTCACTTCAACTTCAAGAATAACATCTATTGGCCCATGTTCAATATTTTGAACTAATGAGGATACCATAGTGCTTTCATCAATATTATCTTCAAATTTGGAATCATAAGGGTAAATTTTCAGAGCATTATTAAAATTGACAAGATGGAAAAATAGAATTAGTTTCACCTTATGAGTTTTGGAATCATTTAAGTTACTTTTATTGCCAGAAATATGTGTGAGATTTAGTTGTGGGATGAAATTTTTTCATTGAGAAATGTAAGGACTTTGGGTAGAATATGTTGGTTGTCTATTGTAAAGGGAACTTAGATCATTTAGGAACTATTGAAGTAAGTGGTGTTGTATAGTTCAAAATATTATAAATGGAAGCATGTCCCATAGAAAGTCCCTAAGAATTAAATTTTTCATCAAAATAAACTTCCTCTTTACAAGCATCTACAAGAGTAGCTGCTCTTGGAACTTTTCTTGAAAATATTGCAAGCAGAGGATCAAGAGAAATAAATTAAAAATCCAAAAAATCAAATTTATCAAAATCATAGAGAAATAAGAGTCTATCATGCACCTTTAGGACTTTGGATCATTCCATAAGAATAATCTAATTTTTTGTCAAAGAAAGTCCACACTCCATGTTGCCAATTAACCAAATTTCCCTCATTTCTCTTATTGACAAGGATTGATAGTGTTTATAATCACCAAGGGGAGATCACCCAAACAAAAACCTCATGTTGTTGTAAGTCAAAATGTGTAAGACCCCTCCATTTTTCTCTTTTGATTGAATAGTGTTATGTTTGATTAGGCCTTATTCTCTGTTAGTGCTTTGATCTTGGAGCTCAGTTGTTGTTTGATCACTATCTGTAAAGCGATGTGAATGTGATATTTTACTGTGATGGTATTTGATCCTTATGTTATTATTATGTCATGCTTTGGATTAGCATAGTGGATAATTGAATTAATGATGTTAGATTCATCATTCACTGATACTGTATTGGTGAAGGGGACAGATCACATCACTCGCTTGCGAGCGCCCTGCGATTCCATGATTTACTCTTCACAGTGTGTTTTAATTTTAACATATATATATGCATGTGGATATACTCTGTATTTGCAGGTTAACAGGTACAGGACATCGACTCCACCTGGTTTCACAGGTGAGAGCGTCTTCAATACCCAACGGTATTCGATTGGGAGATAGTAGCTAGGTGTTTGTGCTAAGTCGTCACCATAGTCCTTGTATGTCGTCAGTTGTTTGTCAGATTGTGTTGCTTTGGTTATTGTGCCCTCTCTTCGTTATTTAATTGCAAGTTAAAATGGGTAATTAAATGGTTGTATGCATTTAATTTGTGGAATTGAGATTGTATTGGTATTATGTTAATAACGTAATTTATTTTATTAATTAATTTAATTTAGTTAATAAATAATTTAATCGTGGATTAGATTCATTTATTAATTAATTAAATTGATTTTGTTGAAATTGGATAAGTTCATTTTGAAATTATAAATTTTATTTATGTTGAATTTGAAAATAAAGAAAATGAGATTAAAAGTCAAATTAGAATTTGAAATTCAAAAATTGACTTTGGGGGTTGAATAGAGATTCTCACTTTTTTTTGTGTATTTTGGAGGAGGAAAATTGGAAAAATGAAGAGAGGAGAAAACCCTCTCATGGTAAAAATTTGAATTATTGATTGGGAATTCAATTGGAAAGGGAATTTGATGGGGTCAGATTCGTTGGAATAGGATTTTGAAGGGGATCGTGCTTGTTGAATTTTGTGAGTCCTCATTTGGTATGCTTGAAAAACTTTGTATTTCAAAATTTGAAGGGCATTGAGGTATTTTCCTTGTTTTAAATTTACTTGAGCATCTTTCTTCAAATTTATTTGTAGAAGAGTACTTGGGGGTTGTAGTATCCTCCCATATCCGTTTGTTTTACAATTTTATTTGTAAATCTAGTTTTTTAATTTAAATTTTGATATTTTTCAAATATATGGGGTTACCATGCCCAATTTTTTGGGAATTGGGTGAAATGTGAATTTTATGTGAAAAGTGTATTATTGGGCATATTTAGAGCCAAAGGGTTTTTTAAAAAAAATTGAAATTGAAACTTTAAAATTTTATGTTTTTCATCAATGGAGTTTTTGGGAATTTATGGTTTTCCAATTTAAAATAAAATTAGAAAAATTGAAACTGTGCATGTTTTATGATGAATTTTAATGTGGGGATAGAATTATCCCTATTAATTTTCAAGTTAGAGCCAAAGTGTATTGCTGCAATTTTTGGTTTCTGAAATTTAAAATTTGAATTAATTTCAAGCTATTTTAATGGTGTTTTGAAGAAATTTTTGGTTATTGGCCATTTAAAAAGTTGGAAAATTTTGAAAGTTTTAAGTGAATTATGATGTCTTGGAATGTGTGTGTGAAAGTGTACCTTGTGAAATTTTGAGAGAAAATATTTTATACTTTATAAATTATAATTTATAATATTTAAATATTTAAAAATAATATTTAATATTAAAATTTTAAAGTTTACATATTAAATATATATATATATATATATTTAATGGTTATTTTTTTTATAATGGTATATTTAAAGGTAATGGAGGAAATTTTAAATGTTTTAAATGAAATTGGGGAAACGGGAAATACTTGAACTATAGTTTAAATTGTTGTTTTGTTTGTAAATAATATTTTAATGGGAATAGTGTGGATTTAAAATTATATATATATTCAAGGCAGGTTAATTATTCTAAAATGGCTATATTGAATCGAGGAGACAATAATTAATTTAAAGCAACGTAATTGTTTTATATGTTGAACTGGGTAATTTTCATTATTTAATATACAAGTAGGGAAATTAAGTATTAAGTTTCTTAAATTTCTCCCATGCCTGGAAAAGATGTTTTTTTTTAATCAGTTTATTTAATGCAATAAATTGTTGAATGGTAATGAGGAAAATGGATTTAGTAAATCCAAAATTAGTTTAATTCCTCGCAACTTGCCTTCATGAATGTTTCCTCTGAGTTCATGTTTTGGGGAAATGGGTTAAGTGTATTTAATTTGTAACTCTTCCAGAGGACCCTAGAGGTTGGGGGTTGTCATCTTGTGATGTCGACTATTTGTTAATCCCATTGGGTAGTGCATGGTGTATGGTAAGTGTTTACCCGATTTCCACGAACGGGAATGTTTTGTGCCTCCTAAGAAAGGAGTGGATTTTCTAATGTGTGCCTCCTTGTCAAGAGTGGTCTTATTATTGATTTTACCTCCAGTGTTTGGAGATGGGTTCATCGGTGTCGCCTCTTGAGAAAGGAGTGGATGTGTTATCTTGTTCATTGCACCTTGGTTCCATTGATGTTTAGATGGTGTGTGTGTGTTGTCTAGTAGAAGAGTGGCTTATAACGGGGGCTGGCACATGAAGTGGTGCCAGGATAACTCTTTGTAAGTTGGTTAATCAAGTGATAGCTAAAATAATACTTAGAAGCTTAGGACTAACTTCTCACTAATTAAGATAATTATGCCTCACTCATAGATACAAGGGCTTGTTTAGACTGGGGATGGGTGGGAAGGCTTGGAATGGCAAGGTCATCTATCTTGTCTGTATGAAAGGTATTTGATTCCGCATGAGTGAGTATGGGGGTTGGGAGTTCGGTAGAGGCCACCAAGATAACCCTTAGTGGGGCTCGGAGCCTAGGAAGAATCCCAGAGGATAACCCATGATGAGTTGTGTGGTGACACTCTGTTTAGGACAACAGTCAATATTTTTTTTCACTTTAGTATGTATGAGGGCCAAGGATCAGTTGAGGTTACCATCTTGATGATCCGCAATGGGCAACTCATGTACTTGTTTTTTGGGTATGGTTTCCTTAACATACCTGATGTGACCATAGTTGGTATTTGATCTTGTGGGTATGGTTTCCTTAACATACCTGATGTGACCATGGTTGGTATTCAATTATTATGTGTATGGTTCTCTTAACATACTTGTTCTGCTTTATTTCTGGAAGCAATGTGACCATGTTGAGTTGTCCTTGGGTGGTACTCGTGATGCTCTTGTGTTGTACTTTTGTTGTACTTTTGTTGTACTTGAGCTATATTTGAGTTGTACCTTGGGATGTACTTGTGAGGTTCATGTGATTGGTTGTTACCATTTTGGTTCAGTTTATGTTAGCTTGTGTCTAGAGGTAGATGGTCTTGACTAGGATTCCTGGTTACTATCTCCTAGCACAAGGGGTGGGCCTTTGGGTTCCACTTGGTTGGGTGGTGTGCACCTAAATCTATTGGGTTCTTTCTTCATGTTCTTATGGATGAGACTTCCAGTTGGAGAGCTCATTGGTTTCAGTTTTAGTTCTTGCTTTATTTCACTTCAGTTGGATCTTGTATTATTTTACTCCTCATCTATTATCGAGATGGAAGTTGTAACTGTAACCTTATTTTTTTGATCTTGCCTAATTCGGGGAATGAGAGTTGTAATTGTAATATTTAATTATGGATAAATGAGTTTGAAAGTTATCTATTATGTTTGGATGTAATTTATCTTGTATGGAATGTATGCATACTTATTATCTTGAGTAGATAAATGTCATGGTTTCATTTATGTTGTTGTTGTGGGTTGTTAAGATATTTAAGTCTCGTAACCTTAGGGGATGTTTTCATTGGGAAGCAAACTTGTGTTTTAATTGTACTTAAACAAAAAAAAAAATAGCCTATTTAAGTAGTTGTTTGCAACATCCTTTAGGGTTGCATGATGGGGCGTTACAAAATGCTTTATAGGATTGGCTTTACAAATTGTAGAAATAATCAAATTCAACAATATTTCAACATGTGCATGCTTATGTATACTTAGGTTTATTTTAGTGCTCTAATTGAAGCATTTCTACCATGCTCCTTCAATGCAAAAAAGAAGGACAAATGCAATTGTATACCTTTAAATATAAGGACATAGCAATAGAATGGGTGGGCATGTTTTTAATCAGATCATAATAGCAAGTAAAAAAATAAATATTTACAAATTTTGAATGTCAATTTTTAAATTTTAAAAATCAAACATGTAGATTTAAAGTCAAAACATGAATGAAACATTTAAAAATAAGTTTATAAATAAACATGATAAATAACAATAACAACATTATAATGTAAAAAATATATATTTTAATAAAAATAAAAATAATAATTTTATTTAATTGAAAATTATAGGTAATAAGACTTTGTTATCATTGACTTAAAATATTTAAGGCTATGGCCATTGCTGTATTGGAGGCCATCCTGGTGGTTGCTAGGAAGGCGGGGGATGCGAAGGTGGTTGGGGAGGTGGTGGAGGTGGAGGTGGTTGAGGAGGCACTCCTAGTTCAGAAGGTACTTGGAAATGTGTGTGGGTGAATAATAATTGTGGTGGCTCTTAGAAATGGGTTTTCATGCCTTCCGGTTGATATTATTATCAGGTTGCATGCCTTACAAGTTGCTCATAGGTGATATTAAATAAAGGTGTGGATGCATATCTTTGGTAAGTGGTCTTACTAAATAATTAAAATAATGTCTAAGGGGCTGAGATTAATGGATTTAAGCATTGAGATCTCATTTTGGAGACTCAAGATCAAATCTCAAAGAGACATCTGATATGGAATTTTAAGCTGTGAGTATTGGTCTTCCATAGTTGGATTTTATTGTGGAGGTGATTTCGAACATGATTGTTTGAAAGAACTGATATTTATCTTATGATTGTGATTGTAAGATCTTGTATTGGTCTTATGTTAATTATTATAATAATTATAAACAATTTGACTTTACCAAAGTTCTATGATTTACTTGAAATTAAAATTTCCTTTAAATACTTTACTCTTATTAATTTAGACAATAAAAAAAATAGTTATCTTTTTGTCAATATATAAAACATTGGAGAAGTTTAAGGAATCTAATCGATATTATTTGAGAACAATGTATTTGATGGAAATATCCTTAAGGATAATAATTTAGACAAAGCCCTTACAATCATTATTCAAAGCCGTACGAGCTATACTTCAGACTCAATTTGAAAAGGGCAATTTTTCTCCACAACATCAAAATGACATGCTAGAGTATATGTAAGAATAATTCTAGTAAGGGCTTAGAAACATTTGGGATAAATGTTAATGTTAGATTTAAAACCTATTCCATTGATTTATTAGTATTTCCCATGGCTATGGACATTCATCAATGCATACTAGGAGTATTTTTGTTAGAAAAGCTATTGTAGACAAGCAATCGAGCTATTTAGCAAAGCACCTCAAAGAAATGTGATCTCATGAAATGCCATTAATGGCTTGCATGAGCTGCACCAAATAGATTCATTAAAATAACCTTGGAAACTTTTAAATAGAGTTATAAAATTATATTCTACACCCGTTGGAAGCTTATTTTATGCCAATACCATAATGTGAGTTGGCATGGGTTTAGACATCTATCAAAGGAGAATGGAAAAAGGAATTGTGGTAGAAGATAATATATTCATTACAACTAATAAAAATTTATTCAAAATGTGGAGTGACATATAAGGTGCGTAAATTGTTTGAGATAAAAATGTGGTCTCATTGGAGAATGTAAAACATAAAGCATGGAATCATGAACAATTTAGAAATGTAATAACCATAGCTTATATAGAAGCTATGTAGTTTTTAAGTATTTATAAAGGTGATATCTATAGCTTATATAGATGTTTCTAATTTTTGAAGTTTCAAAATCTCTTATTAATTACACTCAGTGTGACAGAAATAATAATTTAAATTGTCATTTTGATTTTCTAGGATAAATCTAAACATTTATTTGCAAATAATATTCTACAAAATATGAAATTTTTGTCTAGAATCCTCCATAGTCTCATAAATTCTAAATGTGAGGTTAATTCGAGAAGTAGGGCTATACTCTACTGGGTTTGGATATTAGGCTGTACTTTAAAATGATCCGTAATTTTTTCATTCAGACATGCTATCACACATATGTATCCAGGATGAGACACCATGATGCCCAGGAGGACAACATGGCACTACACATGTCCATTGTTCATTAATTGCTACAATGACTGATGATTACAAATCAACACACTTACGATTGGATAGTGGGGCAAAAATACGTAAAGCCAAAGTGTTGAATGCTTGTTTCCCTATTTTACCATAGTATTGAAGACATCGGTTGTATCAATAGTACAAAACTATATTCAGAACCCTACGTGCTATTCTTAGGACTCCATCTGTAAAGAGAAATTGTTTTCAACAACTCCAAAATGACACATTACAATGGAAAATCGAAAAGCTAGAGCATATATATGTAAAACTAATTCTAGATTTAAGGGTTTAGAAACATTTGGGATAGATGCTAATGTTCCTGAAAGAATGTAGAAGGAGCTTCTTAATGTATTGTCATTGATGTCAATATTGGTTGTTGATATCTACATTAATTCGGTGAGTAGAATGGAGATACACTTATTTTGTATTTTGGTCTGCATATTGCTCATATGATAAGATCTAATTATGCAGTGATAATATGTTGTTCCTAACTATAATTCACATTTGTGTTCAAAATTTAAGTGGTTTTGGATGTATATTTTGAAAGATATAAGTGACAATAGTTTGGAATTCAGTTTTGGTTGTGTATAGTGCATTTTCATATGAGTAATCTGGTATGCATTCCTCTAGTGACAGGAATCAGAGTTTGCAATTTTGGGAGATTGCTTACATGGTTAGATTGATCATTGGTGTTTTATCAGTTAGCATATTTTGTGATTATGTCTAATTCATGGCCGACCTAATGCTTGGTGTGTATTGCGATTGTTAAATATGGATTGTGGATGTTAGTGATATCTATTTTAGGTCCATGCCAACCTAAATCAAGTGTTGCACATTTGATTTAAGCCCAAAAATTTTTTTGATTCAATTGTCGAGTAGACAAAGTAATTATTGATTTAATATAGGGCTATATCTAATTAGGCTGACCTAATTGATGTACGTGGAGGAATTGGTTATATATGAAAGACATTTTTGAAGTTTTAGAAGTGTAATGAGATGTGAATATGTGAATTTTAAATATACACGATCAAAATGATTGTAGATATATTATGAATATTGAGCAAATGTAAACAAGAGCAGTTTTTTGTATTTTGTATCTTATAAGGTACATAAATATAGTATATTGAGCTCCAAAGGAATTGAATTCAACACAAGGAAGTTTTATTTTGTACTATTTTACATCTTGGCCTTCTAGACATTCTATCTTCTCTCTATTCTTCTTTTTGTGGTTATGAGCCCTATTGATAGGGTGTCCTAGTAGTGAGCCTTTCGCAATATCTTACAACTAATTATAATATATTGTGAGATAATCCTCACCGTGGTTTTTCCCTTTTAAGGTTTTCCATGTAAGAATACTGGTGTTCATGTGTCATATGATCTTGTGATTGTTTTATGCTTTCATTATTTGTTACAGTTAGATGTGTTTTGTTAATTGGATGGATTATGATAAAATGGTTTAATGGAATACTGATTCATATGCCCCTCTCAGTATTTTGGGTGTTGAATAATCTCTATCAAATCTCAATTCCTTCTAAGAACCCTAACATCCTAAGGAAGATCTTGGAGTTTGAACACATGGATGATAAAGAGTTTAAAAATCCTATTATTGAAAGTGATGGCATGACTGACAAAGAACTCAAAGTTGCTCTTGAAGAACTTGACAAAGTGGAAGGCGAAAACAAAGATCAAAAGGAAAACCTCAAAGAACCAAATGAATGCATAAAAAAATTTAGAGAACAAATCAACAAATTCAAAGAAAGACATTAGGAAGTTAATGAACAATTGAACCAATCAAATCAAGGCATGAAAAAACTATGTTGATAAATTATGTCTCAACTTCTAGTCTTGTGCCTCTATTTTCAAGGACTTGGAGAATTTCTTTTTTGCTTCTACCTTAATTGCTTTACTACGACGGTTTGGCTTTGCCTTGGTGGTACCGTGGTGACAGGCTTGGCGATTACTGCCATACCATGAGTGGTGGTTCCACTCACCACGGTGACTATGGTGAGACCACCTGTGGTTTCCCTAGCAGTTACCTCCATACCGGTGGTAGTGGGTCCACTCACCATGGTGATTGCTGTGAGACCGCTTGTGATCCATTTGGTAGTTACCGCCCTACAATGGGGTGGCCTGGCGGCCCCCACGGTAGCGTGGTATGACCACTAACAGTTATCTCAATGGTTATCGCCTCACCATGGGTTAACTCAAACCTGGCAATGGTAGCGCAATGGACATTAGGAGACGAGATGAGCTCGGGTCAGGATAGGCATACCGCCACACCGCGGTTAGGATTTTAGAGTACTGCGATAGCATGGTGGAGCTGAAAATACCATCAGCAGTTAGGCCAGATGGCTACCACCATAGCGTGGTTAGCCCTTCCTGGGGTTGCAGTAGCATGGGGAAGGTAAATGATGGCTAAAGACAAATCTTGGTGGAGTTGAAAGGTGAGCTCAGACGAGCTCATTGCATTACTTCGGGTTGACTCAGATGAAGCTGTGGTAGCATGGGCAAGATAGGGCATAGCTTAGAGGCTCATACCGCCACACCATGGATGGGTCACTTGGGCTCAGCAGGAGCATGGGAATGCATGGGTGAGCTTGGCGGTGGAGCAGTAGAGTTTTGGAGAGCTCAGATGAGCTCAGTGCCAGTTTTGACCGAGTTGGATTCGAAGTCAAAAGCGTTCAGCGAATATAGGAAGGACATGTGGCTTAGTGTCAAATGTTGATTGGCCGAAAGCCAAAAGAGTAATAGCACTAATCGTAGGCCAACTTCAGCTGATGACAGGAACCTCATTTGGGTGGTGAAGTTATTGTTGGGTGGCTCGATGTAATCAACGAAGATCGATGGCATACTAGAAGTTAGATGCATGAACCTGAAGCCGTGGGATTGGTTGAAAGGGTAAATGCATTGAAGAATTGTATAGTCAAGGTGAGGTTGACGGATGAGTAAATGTAAGTTGAAATTCAAACTGTTATGAGAGATAATTCATTGTATACTTTGACAAAAATATTGTAATAGTGAGTTAGAGAACTCTTTGCTATGGTGAGCTGATCAGAGAAGACTAAACATTGTACGTAATGGTTTATTACTATAATAAAATTTTCTTGACTTTGTGTGATAGGTTTTTTACCTAAAAAGGTTTTCCAACGTAAATACTATGTCATCTATGAATGGTCTATTTTATGTTGCATGTATTTATCTCAGTAGTTTTTTAGAAGCTATTATAACCTTGTTTATAGCTCTCCTCCTCTATTGTATTAGTTTTAAGGGAAAGATTTTGCATTGTTGGGTCATTAGATCCACCTTTTTTTCCATTAAAGTGGTATCAGAGCTTGGCCAGTTGTGTTATCCTTGTTAGGAAAGTCATTTTTTTGTGCTTCTATTGTTTCAGTGTGAGTATAGTTGTGTTAAAACTTGTTTATGTTTGAGATGGCGAGTACATCAGGTAGAGTAGATATTGAAAATTTTAATAGCAACAACTTTGATTTATGGAAACTCAAAATAGAAGACTTGTTGGTGGATACAGACCTCTCGTTAGCAGTGTTTGGAACTAAGCCACAAATTTTTATGCAAGAGGCTTGGGATCTTGCTGATAGAAACACAAGAGGTCTAATAAGACTGATTCTTACCGATTTTGTACTCTTGAACGTCCATGAGGAGGAAACTGCAACTTTATTGTGGAAAAAGCTTGGTGATATTTATCGAGGAAAGTCTCTGGTAAATAAGTTGTTCCTGAGAAAGAAGTATTACTCCTTGAGGATGGAAGAAGGTGCATCTATTATAGACCATCTGAACTCATTTAATATGACTTTTACTTAGCTAGCATCTGTAGGTGTAAATATTGAGCAGGAGGATCATTGCATTCTCTTGTTGTGTTTGTTACCTGATAGTTGGGATCATCTTGTGATGGCCATTGGAAGAACCACCACTAATTTTAAGATGGAAGATGTTGTTGCCTCATTGTTGTCTGAAGAGATGCAGAGGAAGTCTTGAGAGATGGTCAAAGAGGCTGTTGTTGTTCGAGGTAGACCAAAGGAGAAAAGCAAGAAGAAGGACAAGAAGTCCATATCCAAATCTGTAGGGAGATCAAAGTCTCCTACTAAAAATACAAGGTAAAGTGTGGGAACTGTGGGCAACCTGGTCACATCCAAAAGGATTGCAAGGAGAAGAAGAAGAAGAATGCTTCTGACAATGAATCTTCTCAAAGTGATGTAGACGCCTTCATTGCACTCTTGGCAATTCAGGCATCAGATGATTCTTGGCTAGTTGACTCGGGTGCATCCTTTCACATGATGTCCCATAGAGAATGGTTCTCTAAATATGAGAAGTATGAAAGTGGAAAGGTGTACTTGGAAAGTGATTCAACACTGGAGATAGTTGGTAGAGGAAGGATTAGAATTTAGTTTTCTGATAGAAAATTCAAAGGGATTGGTGGCATACTCCACATTCCAGGTCTGGCTTGAAATATTTTCTCTGTCAGTAAGTTAAATGATGCTGGTGTAGAAGTTTCTTTCTCTAGTAGAGGTTGTTAAATGGCTAGAGGTATAATGGTGTTGGCTAAGGGTGTTCATGCTGGCACTCTATACAGGCTGGATGCACATCCTATTCAATGTAACAGTGCCTCTACAAAGTCAAGCAATGTTGCTCCTTTAGAGGAATATGAAGAATTTTCTCTGTCTGCAAAGTCTTTGGAGGTAAAACTCCCAGTAGAGAAGACCATGTTATGGCATCATGGACAAGGTCACATAGGTGAAAAAGGTTTAAAAACCTTGAAGAATAAAAATCTTGTAGAAGGGCTTGATGATTGTAACCTTGAGTTCGATTTTTGTGAACATTGTATCTATGGAAAACAACACCATGTTTCATTTTATTCTAGTCCTCATAAATCTTCTGGTATACTAGATTATGTTCATTCAGATGTGTTTGGTGCAGTTAATGTTCCTTCGTTATCGAAGTCTAGATATTATGTTTCTTTTATTTATGACTATTCAAGAAGGGCATTTGTTTACTTCCTTAAAAGTAAATAAGAAGTGTTCAGTCGGTTTAAAGAATTTAAATCTTTGGTAGAAAATCAGAATGGAAGGGAAATTAAATGTTTGAGGAAACACAATGGCAGTGAGTTTTGTTTTGCAGATTTTGAAAGATATTGCTTTGATCATGGAATTAAAAGGCATAAAACAACACCTTATACTCCACAACAGAATGGAGTTGCAGAAAGGTTGAACAAGACATTGATGGAAAAGGAAAGGAGTATGTTGAGTGGTACTGGTCTAGAGTAGAAGTTCTAGGTTGAGGTTGTAGCTACAACATGTTATTTGGTAAACCAATCTCTTTGTTCTGCTCTTGTTGATAAGACACCTTTGGAATCATGGTCTAGTAAGAAGCCCTCTCTTAGACATGTCTGTGTCCTTGGCTATGAGGCATATGTTTATGTGTCAAATGAAAAGAGATCTAAATTGGATAACAAGGTTGTTAAGTGTATTCTCATCAGCTATGGAGTTGGTGTGAAGGGATAGAAGCTTTGGAACCCTGTTACTAAGAAGGTTTTGTACAACAGAAGTGTGAAATTTCATGAGCTAAAACCTTCAGTAAGTGATCAATAGCTTGAGACAGATCAAAGAGACAAGAAGAAGGATGCAATTGAGATTCCCCAAACTATAGAAAGGGAAGAGTTGCATGGTGTACCTAAGACCGAAGAGAGTTCAAGCAGCTCTGAGAGTTCTAATGATGAAGAACCACAACCTCAACCTGTAAGAAGATCTAAATGAGAAAAAAGGCAACCTGAAAGGTATGGTTTCTCTTTGTTAGATTCGAACTGTGCCTATGCTTTAATTACTAGCACTAATGAGCTTAAGACTCTGAAAGAAGCAATCAGCATGGCTGATTCAAATTCTTGGCTGGATGCCATGAATGAAGAAATGGATTCATTGAAGAAGAATGAAACTTGGGACTTGGTACCACTACCAAAAGTGCAAAATATTGTTGGCTGTAAGTGGATATTCAAAAAGAAGAAGGTCTTGATGGAAATGTTGAGAAGTATAAGGCACGACTGGTAGCAAAGAGTTTTTCCCAAATTGAGGGAATTGATTATGGAGAGATTTTTTCCCCTATAGCAAAGATGTCATCCATCAGATTTTTATTGTCATTGGAAGTTGTCTATGACTTTGAAATTGAGTACATGGATGTGAAGAAAACATTTCTCCATGGTGAGCTAGAAGAAGAAATCTATATTTCCCAGCCTAAGCATTTTGTTGAAAGAGGTAAACAAAATCTGGTCTGTAAGTTAAATAAATCTCTGTGTGGTTTGAAGCAATCCCCTAGAATGTGATACCATAAATGTGACATGTTTGTGTTGTCAATTGGATTTGTGAGATCAAAATTTGATCATTATATTTATAAATCTGAAAATGATTGTTTATTTGTTATTACCCTATACATGGATGACATGTTGTTCATTCAGAATAACAAGTCTATGATTTCTCATCTTAAATCTCACTTGTCTGCAAAGTTCAAAATGAAGGAACTTCGTGCAGCAAGGTACATTCTTGGAATGGAGATGACCAGGGAAAGAATGATTAGAAAGCTTTGGGTAAGTCAGAGTAAGTATGTGAACACCATTCTAGAGAGATTCGACATGAACAATTGCAAGCAGCTAGTTGTTCCAATCATGTAGGGAATGAAGCTATTTTTTGAAGACTATCCAAAGTCTGCTATTGAGATGGAGGAAATGACCAGTGTGCTATATGCAAGTGTTGTTGGTAGTTTAATGTATGCTATGGTCTGCACAAGACCAGACATTTCCCAAGTAGTGGGAGTTCTAAGCCGATTTATGGAAAATCCGGGAAGATCACATGGGATGCTATGAAGAGAGTGTTCAGGTATCTGATGGGAACTTCAGATTATGCTTTGTGTTACCATGGAAGTTTGGTTACATCATAGAGAGCTCTCAACATTGAGGGATATGTTGATTCTGATTGGGTAGGGGACATTGATAGTAGGCTATCCCCCAATAGATACACATTCATGCTTAATGGTGGAGAAATCAGTTGGATGAGTAAGCAATATGTTGTACTTTCTTTATCCATGACAGAGGTAGAGTACATGGCTACAACTCATGCATGTAAGGAGGTTTTTTGGTTAAACAGTCTATGTTCAGACATAAGATTTAATGTTGGGTAGATTACAATCTACTATGACAATTAGAGTGCCATTTGTTTGGCAAAGAATCTGACCTTTCATGCAAGGACCAAGCACATTGATGTGTAGTATCACTTTGTGAGAGATATGGTTGAAGATGGGAAAGTTAGTCTGGAAAAGGTCAAAACCTTGAAGAATGTTGCAGACACTTTGACCAAGCCGGTTAGCACAGACAAGTTCAAATGGTGTGCAAAATAGATGGGCCTTGAGGCCTATGACCGTTAGTGATTTTTTCAAGTCTAGAGGGAGGTGGAAGTCTTCACCAAGTCGGAGCTTGTTGAGAAATTATGTCTCAACTTCTAGTCTTGTGCGATCACACTAGTATTTACCACCATACCGTGGGTGGTGGGTCCACTCACCGTGGTGTCTATGCTGAGATTGCCTGTGGTCCATTTGGCGGTTACCACCCTACCGCGGGGTGGCCTGGCGGCCCCCACGATAGCACGGTTTGACCGCTAACATTTATCTGGGCAGTTACTACCTCACTACGAGTTAACTCGAACCTGGCAGTGGTAGCATGGTGGAGGTTAGGAGGCGAGATGAGCTCGGGCTGGGATAGGCATACCACCACACCGCTGTTTGGCTTTGACAGTGCTATGGTAGCGCAGTGGAGACGAGAAGATTGTCAGCAGTTAGGTTGGATGGCTACTGCCACACTACGGTTAGCCCTTGAATGGGTTGCAGTAGAGCGGGGAACATAAATGATAGATAAAGACAACTCAGTGGAGTCGAAGGGTGAGCTTGGACAAGCTCACCGCATTACCGCGGGTCGACTTGGATGAAGCTGAGGTAGCATAGGCAAGAAAGGGAAGAGCTCAGAGGCTCATACCACCACACCGCAGATGGGTCGGTTGGGCTTGGTGGTAGCACAGGGATGCATGGGTGAGATTTGTAGAACTCATCGCATTACTGTAGATGGGTAGAGTCAGCTCGGCGGTGGAGCGGTATAGTTTTGGAGAGCTCAGATGAGCTCAATGGCAGTTTTGACCAAGTTGGACTCAGAGTGAAAAGCGTTCAGTGAGTGCAGGAAGGACACGTGGCTCAGTTTCAGATGTTGATTGGCCGAAAGCCCAAATAGTAATAGTAATAATTGCAAGTCGACTTCAGCTGATGATAGGAATCCGATTTGGGTGGTGAAGTTATTTTTGGTTGGTTCGATGCAAATAGGGAAGATCGATGGCATACTTGAAGTTCGATGCATGAACCTCAAGATGAGGGATTGGTTAAATGCGTTGAAGACCTGTACAATCAAGGTGAGGTTGATGGATGTGTACATGTACGTTGAAAGTCAAACTGTTGTGAGAGAGAATTCATTATATACTTTGATAGAAGTATTTTAACAATGAGTTAGAGAACTCTTTTCTATGGTGAGCTGATCAGAGAAGACTGACCATTATATGTAATGGTTTATTACTATAATACAACTGTCTTGAATTTATATGGTGGGTTTTTTACATGAAAAGGTTTTCCCACGTAAATACTATGTCATCTGTGAATGCTCTATTTTTTGTAATATCTTTTATCTTGAATGTATTTATTTCAATAGATTTTTAGAAGTTATTAGAACCTTGTTTACAACTCTCCTCCTCTGTTGTATTAGTGTCAAGGGAAATTTTTCGCACTGTTGGGTCATTAGATCCACCTCTTTTTCCTGAATATCCCATTGAGATTATCAACAAGACATCCAAGAACAATAGCTTGATTATCAACATTGGAACTGCAATTGATGGTTGGGAGAAGTTTCTTTTGGAAGTGAAGAAAAATAATAAGTTAATCTTCTAAAGATAGTAGTTTTTGTAAATTTTGCTGAAAAGAGAAAAATTACGCTAAATTTTTTGCAAGCAGGTTCTTTCAGTTTTTGGCATATGGCATCTATACTTTTTCATTGATTTCAAAGGGGGGCAGAATGTAGTGAAAAATGCCTTAAGAATCAAAGGGGGAGAAATTGCAACAAGTAGTTTGGCTTTGAACCGAAAATGATTTCAACACTTAGTCATTTTTTACTAAGTGTTTCCAGCAATGCCAAAGGGGGATATTTTTGGCATATGGCTAAGGAGTTTGGCTTGTAGTTGTTGTCATTGATGGCAACCCAACTCATACAACTCAAGTCTTCCACCTAATTATGTAGCACTATTTTGGCTCCTACTAGTAGAATAAAGTAAAGCACAAAAGATCCAGTTAAGGCTTAAAAGGTGACCTAGTCACCTCACTGGATAAGTATTTCAAGTTGGGAATCTCTATGGGAGGTCTATAGAGGCTTGGAGAATCTTATTTTTGATGTGCACTCAATGGTAAGTGATCTAAGTGGTATGGTGCACTAATTTTTTAATTATCCATGTTAGAATGTTGAACCAACAAAGATAAAATTTGTAGATGTATAAGATGGAATTAATTATAAGTCTCAATGTTGGATCAAGTTTTATTTGGGTCCTCTCTTTGTTTTAATCGACCTTGGAGGATACACATAAATATTTTTGTGGTGGATCTGGCTAACAAGTCACAATATCTTAATACCTTATGAAGTCGACTGCTCGATGAGTAAATCCTTGATCGTGGATATATATAAGAGGTTATTTTTGTCATTTAAATATATGACAATAAAAATGAGGTGTTTGAATATATGTATAATGTGTGAATTGTGAGATCTAGCAGAAAAATAATATGAATCTGATCATAAGTGATGCAAAGAGCAGAAAGAGAGTAGAGCAGAGCAAAGCGAAGTGAAAAATTTGAAAGCAGACCCATAATTGAGTTTATGAGATTTACCGGAATTGTCACCTGGAATGGTTAGATGCTATTTTCTTAGTTCACCCCTCAGATGGATTTAATCTAAATTTTGTAGGAAGTAAGCCTTCTTATTTTGAGCAGTGAGCTCTAAGTAGTGTGCCTGAATGTAAGTGGATTCCTTCTGTAAAACACTATATTTTGAGTACTCAAATTGTGGATTAATCTCCACAGTGGCTTTTCCTCTAATAGAGTTTCCACGCAAAAAAATTGTGTTATGGTGCTATTAATGTTTTCTCTATATGGTTGCATATTTCTTTGATATAATAATAGAATGGTTTAAGTTTCAGACTGCTAAATGAATTTGATTTGCTGGAAAATGATTCAGCCCCCCACTCTCAGTGTTCTCTTGAGTCCAATAGAGGCCCCTCTCCCATAGATTTCTAGAACAAATGCAAGTTTCTTTTCAAGGTAATAATTAAGAAATTTTCTAGCTGTAAGATCAAATGTTCAAGGTACCCAAGTCAAGGAACAAAGAGAGAAATATAGAATAATTTTATTTTTTATGGTAGGTTAAATTCTATTCTTTGAGTTTAGACAAATCTTGACCTTTTCCTTTTTTAAGGACAAACTTCATCTAATATTTTTTTTGTAAGAGACACTAACCATTATTATTTAATGATAAATTAGAATAAAGACTCAAATGGGACCATAATTCAAATGATTGGTTTGATGGCTTTTATCAACTCTATAGTGGTTCTTCACAACCCCTTTAATTTACCATAATTTATGAATCTAATTGTCTATATAAGTTTTTTAGTGTTATTTGATATTTTTCATCTTTTTAGGTGATTATTTAATACAATTTCTTTTATTGTTAAAGTGCAGAAAACTAGAAAAATAATTATTTTTCGCAAGCCAAAGATATATATATATATTATTGACAAGTTTTGTAATCTGACTATTTAGAAGATAATTTTATAGATATTAATTTTGGTTTGCTTTCTCCAGTTTCATTATCATATCTATCTATTTGTGGCTTTGATTTAAATTTCAAGTCAAGTATCTAATTTGGGCTTCCAAGATCATAATTTTTTGCCCATTTAACTATTTTTGTCAATCTTATGGTTTTGAAAAAGTATTGTAGATCTCTACAATTCTACACAAGAAAATTTTATAGGTATATTTTACTAAGATTTATACATATATTTTCATTATGGTTGATAACTTGGACACATTGACACTTGGAGAATTTTTTTCCTTTTTGAAATGCTTCATTTTCACTCTAGATCATATTGGAAAATTTTCATTTTAGTTGGAGGATCTGAGTTTGAGATATGTATTTATTTTCTCATATTCGATCCATCTTGGCATTGTAGAATTTGGAAATATTTTATGCCATTGTAATCAAACTACACATAAAAAATCCAAATCAATATTTGAGGGCATTTTTCATTGAGTAATTTGGGGGGACTCTCTTGGTGCATTTTATCGATCTCTTTTCTAGTGCTCTTATTTTCAATGAGTCATTCTTAGGTTCCTTTTCTAATATCATACAAATATTTGAATTGGCATAAAAAGGAATTGAGTTCTCTAATTAATCAATGCCACTCTCTATATGTTGAGAATAAGGTACTTGAACCTAAAGATAATGATAACAATATAAAATGCATAATTGGACATAGTAAAACTCTTGGATGTCTTCATAACTTAATTTATCAAGATCCATTATTTCAAATTGAAGATTCATGTACTGATTAGATCATTAATCTTGGAACAATTAAAATAATTATATCATAATATATATTAAATAAAAGGCTATCAAATTAATGATCATTGATCCTAAGATCATTCACAATATCCGAGAATACCTCACTAAGGTCAATGATCTAAGAGAGACATATAAATAATGTGGAATAGAAAAAAAGGACATTCAGATGGTTTATAATGCATTAAAAAACTTTATCTTGGTTTTGTAATTTTCTTTTCTAGCTTCCATACTCATAGGATAATTATGGGTTTTGGATATACTGCACCTTCATTTGCATCTTTTTTTGAGATATTAACACATGAGAAAAAAATTGTGCTTATATATATCTCATAATGTCACCTGAATCTCGTGCATTTATTGTGATTTAGGTGAAATATTTAGAACATTTCAATAAGAAACAAAATAAATTAAGAAAATTCCACATTTAGATCATGAAAAAATATATTCTCTTCCAAAGAGAAATCATCTAAGAAGGGGAAGCCTACTTTTTCATATCACGAGAATCTTGGGAATGATGAACATTCTTGCTATAAGAAGGATATTGATGAATTGAAACATCTTCTTAAAGAGTATCATACTAGTAAACCTTTCAAAATGTCCAAGTCAACTTTCTCTTCTTTAAATAAACCCTAATAAGGACAAAGGCCATATTGGTATAGCCAATATGTGAAGTAGAAAAGGACAAGCCCTTTATGCTTATATATGTCTTGGATTACGGAGATGACTTCTAGATTTAGGAGCATCTCACCATATGACATGTTAATAGTATATATTATCTTGTTTTGAGCCTTGCTCCATGCCACCTATTCTAATGTAAATAATAATACATGAATGTATTTGGGAAGGGACATATTGATATTAGGGAGAGCACTTTCAAGATGTTTTGTCTGTACCTCATTTTTCAAATAATTTTATTTCAATCTATAAGATTACCTATGGTGTAAATATAATGATTGTGGAATTCTCTCTTGATCCAGTTATCATTATTGACTTAGAGGGTAGAGATAGTATTTCTATTGTGATGGTTTTTCATGCATCTTACTTGTATGCCATTTTTTATTTTTTTACTAATAATGGCTTTGATCCTTTAGCAATTAGTCACACTTTTAGTGTAGAACATGATTTTCAGGAGAATGTTGCCTACTTGATCTTGGGTTTTCTCACATTTGATCTTGTTCTCGAGCCTTTCATTTTATCTCCTCTATATTTTGTTGCATTTGACTATGCTTGTTTTTTCCCATTTCAAAAGGATCTCCATCATCTTCCAGATATAGCTACATGGGATGAGTACTTGATAAATATTCTTGGTTTGTTTGTTGAATACAAAATTTAGATTTAGGAGACACCATTGATTGTATTATTCTTCTCTTTGATAAAGATGACCCTTCTCAAATTACTGCAAGGGAACACTTTGATCTTTTTGTTCATTCTTTACATGATCATTCTTCATAATTTGTTGTGAGTGTGGATAATTTAAGATAAAGTTTATCACTAGCTTATTTTTATTTAGAGGAGATATATTTATCTTTGCATTGTGTTCTACATCTATTTCTACGAGATTTTGGACTTGAAGTGTAGAAAAAAGTATCCCTTTTTCAAACCTAATTAGGAATTAATATAAAACTAAACTAAATAATGCCTTAATTTAGTGTTGTAATATGTATTTTATATATTCACATTAAGTTTAAGGCGCTATTAATTAAAATGAACTTAATAGTGCCTTATTTTTTGTGGTATAGTGTGTACCTCTTTACAATTTCACACTTACTTAGGGCTCCCTTGATTAATTGAGGCTAATTTTCCTTAACTGTCCCCTTTAATTCCTATCCAAACCAAATTAATTGCATTTTTATGAAGAGAAAACCCGTCATTCATTAATGTCTAAACATAAAACTTATCATTGAGAAATTGTGTGTGTCCTAGGTAAGTGACCTAGGACCCATTCACCCATGTGCAAATGGGTCCTCACTTAGACCTAGGAAATAAATTTAAATTAAGTTTTTATTTGTATTTTAATCATTTCAAATCCATATTCATATATCATCTTGTTTTATTTGAATTTCAGGAAATTAATATTACATACATATAAATATAAGGTTATTTCACTAAGTTTTGCCTAGAAAATTCAATTTATCATAACAATAATTTTAAGAGTAGATTTAGTGAAGAATTATTGCAAAAATTAAAGATACAAATGACATATCAAAGTCTTCTTGCATAATTCATGTCATTGGAGATAATATGTTGATGTAAAGTGTTGAATGAAAAATAAAACTCAGAGGGGGGGTGAATCAGTTGTAGAAAATTAAACCTTTAAAACCCTCAATAGTAATTACATCCAAAAGCATTCATTGAACCCTTATTTTTTTAATGTGATTAAACATGAAATATAGATAATAAAAATTTAAATAGCAACACCATACACAAGAGAACCTCAAATTTATGTGGAAACCCAATGAGGGAAAAAACAAAGTGAGGATTATCTCACAATACAAGAAATTGCAAAACTAGTACAAGTGCTCATTGCTAGAATAAGACACACTATCCAAAAGGCGCACAACCAGAGCTTGCTACCAAAAAAAGAAATACAAGAAGATAGAAGAAGAATTTTACAAAAAGAACACTTTCTCAATGTAACAAGGAGTCCACCATAATGCTGCAACAATCTCATATTCTTTCTTGAATTATTTCAAATGCCTTCAACTCACTACCTTTAGGAATCCTAATACTATAAATTTGCAATACTCTACTCAAATTCGCACCACACACATAACACACACATCTACCTTTATTTTATCTTCATCCATTCTTACCTCTCACAATAATATAACACTTATTTATTTCAACCTCAACAACAAAAACCTCTCCAATGTTGGCAACTAATCATTATACATACAAATTCAAAAGAGGTCACCACCTAAATATTCCCTTAATGGATAGGAATGTAGGAAAACTACATAAATCCTTAATTAGGACCCAAATATATCCCGACACACCTCAACATACTTTTCCAAGCCTCACATGTAGTGCTAACACAAGTTCATCCAATACTTGTGTTAAACATTATAATCACTAAGAATATGCTTCCTTAAATCAATTTGAAACTTCTAGGTGATTGAATTCAGTTAAACATGATCTAGAATAATCCATGAACTACTTGAGATTTATCAAATACTTCTTAAAATATTGCATCATACACATATTTCAACTTAGAATAACTAGTAAACCTTATCTCCAGTCTCATAGATGAAAGTCACTTTGTATTGCATCAAATCAAGTAAGCTCTTGAAAACAAAAATATACAAAAATTATAGGAAACTTCAAAAATTTATACAAAATGAATCAATACAATAGTTGAACATGGAGTAGATGTATTTATCCCAAGCCACGAAAAATATCCTTAAAAATTGGTTCACACATTAGTGAAAATATATCACTCTATACAATGATCTAGAAACCCAAATTATAAATATAACAACCTCTAACCACCATAAACAACTTATCAGATGTACATAGGAATAGGATCAATAAAGAATAAATGTGGAGCACAATATCACAACAAAATTACTCTATTATCAAATTTTCTCAAAATCACTTGGTAACCAAGTACTAGAGACATCATCTTAGCATTACTTCACGCAAACTCATTGTCAAATACTATAACAAAAAGATATCTCCATGTACTCAATACACTTTGTTAATATCTAAACTATACATGCACAACTTGTAACAATAGATTTTCCTCTCTTTCACATTTTTTTTAATATCATTGATATCTTCATCATCCAACATCCTTAACACATAGTTGACATCAATGACAACACCTTCATAGTTACAAAAATATTCCCCTTTGGTATTGATGAAAACACAATATGTGAAAAACCATCAAAGACAACATACAAAATCTCCTCATTTTTTGGATTACATATCATACACAAAATTCTTGTAGTTACTCCCCCTTAGTAGATACAATTTTTCATGTGCATGATACTTTCTTTCCCCCTTTGACATTAATGGAAACAGATAATTTCTTCACATTATTCTCTCCCTTTGAAAATAAACGAGAATAATTGCTCTGAATACTCCCCCTTAGGTGTACACCCACATGGTTCAACAATTCAATGACAACACATTATACTACCTACTCCCCCTAAGAGGTAGTCACAAACATCATTCTAAACAAAAAAATAGATCCATAGATCCACCAAACTAATGCATCTCTAGATACATCTATTTCAAAAAAGGAGGGGTAATAACCCCCAACTTCTCCTAAAGATACTCAAAAGTATCATTAAGAAGAGCTTTAGTAAATATATCAACAATTTGATCCTTTGTAGGAACATACTCAAGCTTCACTTCATTCTTCATAACCTTTTCTGTAAAAATTAATAACTAATAGATATATCTTTTGTCCTTAAGTGCATCAATATATTATTTGAAATGTTAATTTCAGTTGTATTATCACAAAAGATAGAAATAGGATAATCATACACAACTCAAATATCCTTCAATGTCTCTCATCCACAAAACTTGTGTACAACATGATTCTATTTTAATATACTCAACCTCTACAGTCGATAAATAAACTCAATCCCACTTCTTGCTCAACCATGACACCAATCTCAATCCAAGAAAGAATGTACCACCACTAGTACTTTTCCTCTCATCAACACAACCATCTCAATCTACATCTATATAAGCACGCAGTTCCTCTTAAATATTTGAATATCGTCTTGACTACAACAACCAGTGTTTCTTTAGGATCTTCTCAAAATCTAGCCATAAGACAAACTACATGCATGATATCTGATCTAGTAACAACTAGATATAGTTTTCCACCAATCATAGATCTATATTTTCTCTTATCAGCCATAGGTGAATCATCATCTTTACTCAATTTACAACCACTCACCCTAGAAATACATACCGATTTGGATTCATCTATTCCAATCTTCTTCAACATCTCTTTGACATACTTAGACTTTGAAATGAAAATACCTTTATCTATTTGATTTATTTATATTCCAAGGAAGAAATTCATCTCCCTAAACTTTGACATATCAAATTATTTCTACATCTCTTCAAAAAAATTCTTACATAGAATTATTTCCACATCTCTTCAAAAAAACTCTTACATAGAATTATTTCCTCCAAAGGTAATATCATCCACATATACAACCACTATTAGGATTTTATATTCCTCAATTTCGAAGTAAATAATACTATCTATGGTTCCTTTACTAAATCCTTGTAAAAAATATTTTTGTAATCTCTCATATAAATCTCTAGGAGATTTCTTCAATCCATATATTTCCTTCTTCAATTTACATATCATATCTGGTTGATCTAACAATTTAAATCCTTCTAGTTGTTCCATGTAAACTTCTTCCAAAAATTCACCATTTTGAAAAGAATACTTCGCATCCATTTGATAAACTTTAAAGTCCTTATGTGTGACAAATTCCATCAACCTTATGATAGATTCCATTCTAGCCACTAGAGTAAATATATCCTCAAATTCTATTCCTTGCACTTGTGAGTAACCCTTACACACAAGTCTTACCTTGTTTCTTACTACTTCTCCATTTTCATTCAACTTGTTTCTACATACCCACTTAGTTCAAATTATGTTCATGTTTTCCATTCCATGAACCAATTCCCAAGTCTAATTTTTCTCTATCTACATAATTTCTTCCATTTCCTTCATCCAATGTTCATCTTTAGATGCTTCACATAACGTTTTAGGTTCAATTTTAGAAAGTAAACATAAATTTACCTAAACTTCAACAACTTTTCTTCTTGTCAATACATGTTTCCTTTTATCTTCAACGATCTAATCTTTACAATGATTCTTTTTCACATAATTAGGGGTCTTAGGGGTCTTCTCTAGATCTTCTTCCTCTTCATTATGTTATTTGTCTTCATTATCTTTTTCTTCTTCTATTCTGAATTTAGGTTCATCTAACACATATCCATCCAATGCAATTAAATTCTACAAGTTTTTATCAACCTTAACATTTTCACTTTCAACAATCTTTCATAGAATTTTGTTGTAACATCTATAAGATTTTTTTTTATTACAATATCCAAGGAAGATACCTTCATCAGGCCTTGTATTAAAATTTCCTAAACTTTCTTCTTCTCTTTTAATATAACATTTTCTTCCAAACACTCTAAAGTAGTTCACACTAGGAATCCTTCCATACCATAGCTCATAGGGAGTCTTTGTGCTATTAGCTTTAGTTTGAACTCTCTTAAGTATGTAAGTAGTAGTATTAATAGATTATCTCTAGTAGACTTCCAATAGATTTTCCACTTTCATCATAGTCCTAGCGCCCTCTTGAATAGTTTGATTTTTCCTTTTAACAACTCCATTTTGTTGAGGAGTTCTAGGGATAGACAAATTCCTATATATTCCATGAAATTCCTAAAACATGTTAAAATCATTGGAGGTGAATTAACCACCTCTGTTAGACCTCAATTATTATTATTTTACATCCATTTCATTCTCAACCATAGTTTTAAATGCCTTGAATTCATCTAATGCATCATATTTTTCTCTAAGAAAAGTAGCCCTTGTCATTCAAGAATAATCGTCAATTAAAAGAATAAAATAACTATCACCTTGAAGACTTCTCACCCTTGTAGGACCATAGATATATGTATGTACTAATCCCAATAGTATAGTAGAAAATTGTTCCTTTCCATTGAAGCTACTCCTTGTTATTTTTCTAAATTGACAACTCTCACAAATAAAATTGATAGGCTTTGTGATTCTTACCAGGTCTATCACTGCATGAACTAAACTAATTCTTAACAAATTATCAAAATTATTGTGACTCATGTTCAAATGAAAAATAAAACTTAGAGGAGGGGATGAATAATTTGTAGCAAATTAAACCTTAAAAAATCTCGATAGAAATTAGATCTGCATGCATTCATTGACTCCTTATTTTGTTGTTGTAAATTGCACTTCTATGCTCAAATTCACATCACACACATAAATTGCATCAATATCACATCTATCATGCTTCTTACTTATCTCATACCTCAACTCACAACAACACCAAACTCCTTTATATCAACCTTGAAACCTCGAAAACCTTCTCCAATCTAGCCATTGTACATACACATTCAAAATAGGTCAGCACATAAACATTCCTACGGTGGGTAGGAATGAAGTAAACCTACATAAACCCTTAATTCAGACCCAAATAGATCCCAACACATCTCTACATGCTTCCATAACCTTGCATGCAGTGTTAAACACAAGGTCAGCCAATACCCGTACTAAACACAATAAACATTAATTACATGCTTCCTCAAATCAATCTAAAACTTTTAGACAACATAGTTCACTTGAACATGATCCATAATAATCCACAAACTACTTAAGATTCATCAAACACTTTATCCAAGATTGCATCATAAAAATACTTCATCTCAAAACAACTAGTAACTATTATTTGCATACTAACAAATGAAACTCACTCTATACTGCACTAGATCAAGTAAGAACTTGAATTTAGAAATAGGGTTTGTTTAGGATCATGATGGGCAAAAAAGTGCCGATATCTAAATGATATGATGACCCATGTGGCTGATGAATTTTTTTTTACCCAAAATTGATGAAACGAAAAGGGTTTTTAAAGGAGATTCTCAAATTTCTACCAATATAAATTATGCTTTACTTTGAATTTCATAAATAATTATTATTCATTTTCTATTTGAATTACGACTAAAGTCTTGATTGATAGGCTAATTGAAAAAAAATCTATAGTTTTCAATCAATATCACATTTTTTGAATCCAAAATATGTGACACATTATATGTTTCACATATTATAGGATTAAAAAAAAAAATTGAATTTCATGAAGTTTTGACCAAGTTATCATGGTCAAACATACGAGTTTTTTGTAATTTTTAAAAGTTGTAATAAAAAATTCATAATTAATTATATACTTGGAAAAAAATTATAAAAAAATATCCATCACATCAGTACATGAGTCCCCTACTTATATCTTAAATATTATAAAAAAATATTATCATTTTATTGTGGTTAGGGTGGTCAGGCAGACACCTACTTCTTATTTTTTCCCTGAAATTTAACTACTACTGCATTGAAATTTCAAATTTTCACAAAATAGTTTAGAAAAATAAACTAAACGTAGTAGTTTAGAAACTAAATTCAATATTCTATAGATTCTATTCTTAAATATTTTTGAAATAATATAGATAACTTATTCAAATTTTTATGTCAAGTTGCCTAACTCTGATTTTCTGAATTTTATTGCCACTTAATGGCCTATTTTTTCCATGCTGATCTTGCACATACCCAATATAAAAGAATTATAAGAAACTTCCCAAGTTTTAAAAACTTAAATTCAAACAACAAAGAAATTAAAAGAAAATACATTTCTCGCAGACCATAGGAAACATCACTAAAAGATTAGTTCACACACTAGTTAAAATATCTCACTTTGTAGAATGATATAGACACAAAATTTTTTAATATAATTTCCTTTGGAAACCTTAATTAAATTGTAAGATCTACATAGGAATATCATAAACATATAATAAAAATGGAGCATAATACCGAAGCACACTATGAAAACTTGCCCAACATAGTTTAGTCTATATATCAAATTTTCTCAAAAGTAATTGGAAACCAGGTACTAGAGACATCATATCAACACATTACTTCATTCCAGCTAATGTTAGACTCTTCAATAGAAATATTGCTCCATGTACTCAAAAAAATTCCTCAAGATATCAATTATACATGCAAAACCTACAACAACTTGCTTTCCTCTTTTTATCAGTTGTCTCAGTATCCTTGACATCTTCATCACATAGTTGACATCAATGACAACAATAATGAGTAGAATTCCTATTGACATCAATGAAAAAACCTTCATACTTGCAACAATCTCCCCCTTTGTTAATTATGGAAACACATGATGTGAAAAAACATAAAAAGACAAGAGATACACTCTCCTTTTTTTAAAATCTCCCCCTTTATCATTGATGGCAACAGAAGATGTGAAAAACCATCAAATCAATTATACACACTCTCCTTTTTTTAATATTATATAGCCTACATAGCCTTCCTAAACTTTCTCCCCCTTACAAGAGTCTCTCTCCCTTTCAAAATAATGATTATACAACATGCATATTTTTCTCTACTTATTCACTCTCTACCCCTTACATGTTTCTCCCTCTCTTTGGAAATAATGATTAGACAACATACACAACTTTATCTACTTTCTCACATGATTCTTTGTCCCCTTTTGACACTAAACAAAATACATTTTCTTAATACTAACCCTTAGGAGTACACCCAAATAAATCAGCAACTCAATGACAACACATGCCACTACCTACTCCCACAAAGAGGTAGCTAAAAATATTTGTCTAAAAAGGCGATATATCCATAGATCCATTGGACTGATACATCTCCATATGCATTTAGTTCATGAAAGGAGGTGCAATAACCCCCAACTTCTCTAAAAAATTGATACTTAATAGATATATGCTTTGTCCTTGAATGCATCACTAGATTATTTTAAATGTTAACTACACTTGTATTATCACAAAAGATAGATATAGGCTCACCAGATACAAATCTAATATTTTCCAATGTCTATCTCATCCACAAAACTTGTATACAACATGATGCTATTGCAATATATTCAACCTTTGCAATAGATAAAGGAACTAAATCCTCCCTCTTACTCAAGCATGAAACCAATATAAATCCAAGAAAGAATGCAACACCACTTCTACATTTCATTTCATCAACATAACTAGCCCAATTTGTATCTATATAATAACTTAATATTAGATCAATATCCTTAGGATACCACACAACATAATCTACAATGCTTCTTAAATATCTAAATATCCTCTTCAATGTTGCAACATGTCTCTTTAGGATCTTCTTAAAATCTAGCTACAAAACAAACTACATGCATGATATTCAGTCTAGTAATTAGATATAGTCTTCCACCAATCATAGATCTAAACTTTCTCTGATCAACCTTAGGCGAATCATCATCTTTGCTCAATTTGCAACTAGTCACCAGAGTAGTACATACCAATTTGGAGTCATCCATTACAAACTTCATCAACATATCTTTAACATACTTAGATTATAAAATGAATATCCCTTATCTATTTGATTGATTTGTAGCCAAAGGATGAAATTCATCTACCCAAATATTGACATTTCAAACTCTTTCTACATTTCCTCTACAAACTTCTTACACATATCCTCATTTCTATCAAAGATAATGTCATCCAAATATATTAATACTATCAAGATTTCATCTTCAACAATTTTTAAGTAAAGATTACTATCTATGGTGCCTTTATTGAATCCTTTTTGTATCGTGTACTTGTTGAACCTTGCATACCAAGCTCTAAGAGCTTGCTTCAATCCATATAGTTCCTTCTTCAATTTACATACCATATCAAGTAAATTTGAAAAATAAAATCTTTATGGTTGTTCCATGTAAACCTCTTCTTCAAACTCTCCATTTAGAAAAATAGACTTCACATCCATTTGATAAACATTAAAATATTTGTGTTGCAAATGTTGAAAACATTCTGATAGCTTCCATCCTAGCCACATGAGAAAAAATATTTTCAAAGTCCATACCTTCCACTTGTGAGTAACCCTTACACACAAGTCTTTCCTTGTTTATTGCTACTTCTCCATTTTCATTCAATTTGTTTCTAAATACCCACTCAGTTCCAATTAGGTTTTTGTTTTTGCATCTAGGGACCAATTCCCAAGTCTGATTGTTTTCTATCTACATAAGTTCTTTTTCCATTACTTTCATCCAATGTTCATATTTACATTATTCACTCACTTTTATAGGTTGAAATTTAGAAAGAAAACACAGATTTACCTCAACTTCAACATCTTTGCTTCTTGTGAATACACATTTTCTCTTGTGTCTAATGATTTGACTTTGGAATGATAATTATGCACATACATAGGGGTTTTAGGGGTATTATCCCAAGCTTCTTCCTCTTTATTTTTCACTTCTTGTCCACAACCTTTTTCTTCTTCCTCCTCTTTGCAATCAAGTTCAACTGATACATATCCATCCACTAAAATAGAATTCTACAAGTTTTCATCAACTTTAACATTTTTAATTTTATCTATTATTCTCGATCTTTTGTTGTAATATCGGCAAGCTTAACTTCTAATAGAAAATACAAGGAAGATACCTTCATTATAACTTGCATCAAATTTTACCTAGTTTTCTTCTTCTCTCTTGATGTAACAGTTTCTTCCAAATACTCTAAAGTACTTCACAATAGGAATCATTCCATAGCATATCTCATAGGGAGTCTTTGTGCTACTAGCTTTAGCTTGAACTTTGTTAAGTATGTAAGCAACAATATGAATAGCTTCTCTCCAATATACTTTTGGTATATCTTCCTCTTTCATCGTATTCTTTGTGGATTCTAGAACAATTTTGTATTTCCTTTCAAAAAATCCATTATGTTGAGGAGTACTAGGGGCCGAAAAATGCCTCTTTATTCCATGAACTTCAAAAAACATGTTAAAATCATTGGAGATGAATCCACCACCTTCGTTAGAACTCAAACATTTTATTTCAAGATCCATTTCATTCTCAACCATAGCTTTAAATATCAATATAAGAAACAATCATAGTCCCACACAACCTAGGACATGCCATCCAAGTAGCCACAAGCAATATATAACTCGAGTATCCTATAAAAAAAAATATTTTTACAATGAATCTTACTTGGGTGAACTTCATTCACTAACACTTATCTCTATCATTATCTCTATATTTTTATAATCCAAGAAATGGCATAATACTTCACTATCATAATTCTTGAATTTTGCACTTTATATTATTTCACCAAATACTAGATAATAAAGAAAATAAGCAATTGCACTGTTCTCCCTCTATTTTCAACACTAATCATGGACCATGATTGATTGAAGCATTACTTGTATGTGAATAGACCAATAATGATACTACAAGAACACTACATCTAATACCAATGTTTTTGAATGTCTAATCTATGTAACATTTGTAGCCCAAGTGGAAGCTCATCCAATTTTGACACACCAAATCCATCCTCAACCTATGGGATACAAATCAAGTCAATGAAACATTTTGCATAATGGACAAAAAAAATATGGTCCTCAAAGGGGGAGAAAATTGAGCTCAATTTTCTAAGAGGGAACATGATTTTACACATCTATCTACTAGATAGCACAGGGATGCATCACAGAAGAATACTAATGGTCCAATGAATGGGGAACACTAAAACCCCAGTAAACTAGTAAATCCTTCTCCAAACGGAGTGGTCATTGCTAGGGGAGTTCCAACACACAACAAAACATGCATTCTTATCATCACACATTCACTAACACAAGGGTATACCCAAGTAGATCATATCATATTTCCACCACACCCTTCCCAATTTGGATACCCAATCTCCCAAACTTGAGTAATAAATATAAAATTCACTAATTTCTCATAACACATATAATAATACACTTTCAAGCCTTTGCCACACTCAATTAAAAAAAAACACCTAGCTACATTAAACAACATAAAGACCACTTAGTGCTATCAATCCATGAACTGGTTTACACTTGAAACTATTACCAACACCAAAGCACATCACTATCACATTGGATTTCCAATAAGGAATTTTGTATATGGGCAATCCCACAATAATGGTTTACAATTTTTGGCCAAATTGGACATTGAACTGAACTTTTTTAACTAAATCTTCACTTTCAGTCACCTATAGTGGGTAAACATGAGGAATTTGAAGATGATGCAGACAAGTGATTTGTGGAATTTTTTTTTAGTATCTAAATATATTTTTTTCAAAAAATTTGGAATCAGATTGCACTTCTTTTTCCATGTCCTTCGAAAACTAGTTTTTAATAGTAAACACCATTTTTGAAGAGTGGTGTTACTAGCTAACACATAAAGTTTTTTCTATGAAGGATAATTTTTTTTTTTTTAATTTACATTTGTAACTATGATATATATTTAATGGAATTGGTTTCATAGCATTTCATTAAATATTATTTTCTTAGGGTATGTGCAGGATCATGATGGGCCAAAAAGTGGCAATATGATGACCCATGTGGCTGACGACTTTTGTTCTACCCAAAATTGATGAAACGAAAGGGGTTTTTAAAGGAGATTCTCAAATTTCCACCTATATAAATTATGCTTTACTTTGAATTTAATAAATTATTATTATTCATTTTCTTTCTGAGTTATGACTAGAGTCCTGATTGATAGGTTGATTGAAAAACATCTATAACTTTCAAAAAATATCGCATTTTTTGAATCCAAAACATGTGTTACGTTCTATGCTTCACATACTATAGGATTAAAAAAAAAAAATTGAATTTCATGAAGTTTTGACCAAGTTAAGGTGGTTAGACATACGAGTTTTAATATGTTTAAAAATTTGTAATAAAAAATTCATAATTAATTATTTACTTGGAAAAAAATTATAAAAAAAATATGCATCACATCGAGACATGAGTCCTCTACTTATATATAAAATCTTATAAAAAAATATTATCATTTTATTGTGGTTAGGGTGGTCAGACAGACACCTACTTTTTATTTTTACCCTGAAATTTACATACTACTGCATTGAAATTTCAAATTTTGACCAAATAGATTTTTTTTTTTAGATAAAGAACTAGTAGTTTAGAAACTACATTCAATTCGCTACAAATTATATTTTTACATGTTTTTGAAATAATATAGATAACTTATTTAAATTTTTACGTCAAGTTGCCTATCTCTGATTTTTTGAATTTTCATTGCCACTTAAGGGCCTTTTTTTTCCATGATGGTCCTGCACATACCCCTTAATTAAGTTTCAAATTCAAACTAGTTACAATTTAGACATGATTTACTAGCTAAAACATAACATTTTTTTAATGTATCGAAATTCCGTTTTTTTTTTGTTGCATCAAGGAAATCGATATCTAGTGCACTAATATTTTTTTTAAAAAAATTCATAATTTTCTATTTTTCCACATGTGGAGAACAAGGAGCTTGATTTTCAGTGAAAAACCTACATTCATAAGAAATAAAAAATAAATATAATAATCAAATTAAATATATTTAAAAGTATACTTTTTGGAAAGCTTGTAATCAGGACTACATACTTACAAAAAATAAATTTTAAATGAATTTGTTTGATCCCCAAAAAGTTAAACCAAAATGGGTTTTTTATTAACATTTTGATAAGTGTAAAGGAGACTCGATTATAGGTATGGTTTAAAAATAGTGGGGTTCTATTCAAGGGGGTTTGATCTAAGGTATTTTTATGAAACCCTCTTCAATTAAAATCCTTCAAATAAAACTTTTCAAGGCTTAAATCATTATATTTTCTAAAAATATGTGATTTCAGCAAAACCTAGAATGTTGCAAAAAGTGTAAACGACTATTGTGGGATCACCCATAGGGGAGTAGGGGATTTACCATACATGGGTAAAAATATGTGAATACATATCCTAATCAAATCTCTACCAAAAAATCCACATTATTCCACACCAAAGCCACAACACCACATTAGTGCCACATCATAAAAACAACCAAATCAACACCCTTGTTCCTCCCAACAACAAATATGTAGAAATGATAATGGGATACTCATATCTCCATAGATTCAAGGGTAATCATACCCTAGTAATGGTCATTTCCCCAAGGGATACTCATATCCCAAATAATGAAATTACCCTTTGTGCGGGAGCTACACCCACTCTAACCCCTTGCACTTGGAGAACCCAAAATTTGCTCTTCAAAATAGGGGGGTCAACTCCTGTATAACCAAATATTTTGAATACTTATCATGACACTCAAGACAAACATTATGTTCATAGAAAAGTAAAGAATTTCACCATATATTAGAACACAATATTGCACTAAGGACTAACTTATTATTTACACACATGATTCAGATCATAGTTCTATTGCTCCAATTTTACGCATCACTATTATAAAAATTATAAATACTAATAAATGATGTTAACTTTCATCATATATTGCTATTGCATTCTAATTTTCTACTTGAATAATTATTATAATATTTTTCATTTTATTTAGCAATGCTACCATATTAATTCCTTTGAACAAGAAAACCTCAAGTTACTATCATCAAGAAAAGAAAATAAGAGTTTCATTCACGGTTTAACGTTTCATTTTCTAACAACCAAAGTTAATGTTTCCAATCTCCAAGAATTACATCAACATTGCATTCAATTCATATCAAACTTGGTCATACTTGTCAACAATCAACAACTCAACTATATAGTTTTCATAATTAAATTGTGACAATAATAAATACTACCAAATATGTAGAGAATGCAATATACTTAATAATTATCCCACATGTTTATGTTGGATTTACTAGATTGTATTAAATTTGTAAAGCGCAACCAAGAAAACATCAAATTACCATGACCCACTTTATTGTTATAATCTTCAAATAGTTGCTTAAAGAAATAACTCTATATAATTAACATCCCTTATTATGAAGGAAGGAAGTTAGAGTGATGAATATAAGTAAATTTGACTAACTTGATCAAGAATGAAATTCACCCTAAACAAGACTCATAATTCCTGAAATCCAACTCAAATTAATCTAAATTAATTTTCTCCAATGGCTCTAAATAATACTACTTGAATTCAACAATATTCCAATCCATATCTGTATTTAATTAAGAATTCATATAAAGAAGAACATTGGAGAAGAAAATGTAACTTAGAAACAAATGTTATTCAAATATATCTTATGACATTAATATTTCATGAAACTTAATGATTCAAAGAACGAAATCTGCTTGTTTTAGACATGGATAATGAGATTATAATTACAAATAACCCATTTAGGAACAAGAAATTTTGATATCACAAAATAAGTGAGTATGACAAGGATATAATTAACATGATAATTTGTTTACAAAGCTAAGGCATAAATGCTTAATTATATGTATTTCTAATCTTCATTAAATTAAAAAATTGCACACAATGAGACCCTAAGAAAAATAATCTAACCCCAAAGTTCTTAGTGTCGGAACTCTACTCTGATACCAAATGTCATGCCCCAAAATTAATGCAACCAAACAATACACAACCACCAAATTTTTTGAATAAACACACAAAAAACTAATAGTTGTCAACCAAACATGAACATAGTAATATACCAATGAGAATCTAAACATTAAATATCCCCAACACTTATATTAGAATCATGAGTACCATTATTCTTTAACATCCCCTTTAATATTTATATTTACTAACATCACTAATTTTGACACTATTATGATCATGTTAATCTTACCTTTAATACTCGATATTAATATGCCACCCTCATTAAGAACCTATCCAAATGGATATGCCACTCACAATGTTAATACTTTATTATTATCCTCATTAAAATTACTAAAGATAGTATTACAAATTTCACTTTTATTAGATATATAGTTTAATGTTAACACCTCTCCTAAAATTTATATTTAATACCACCCTTGCTTATATTATCAAAGATAATATCACCAATTTTACTCTTAGTATTATTATTAGTTAAATATTTTTTCTAACATTTTGAGTTCCAAATTTACTATTAGTATAGTTAACATCATTATTTATAAGGTATTATATATGTACACATAATGAATATTACTAATAGCTCTACTAATTGCAAACCTACTACTTATGTAATGCCCTGCCAAGTAACCTTAAAAGAAGTTGCAATTAACATCATAAGCGAACCACATTTTTTTTTATAAAGTGCATTTAACATACACATTCACTTACTAATTAACAACAACTTCTAAGGCTACAAGGTTAGGATTACTTTAAACCCACACATACATATTAAATATAATCATAGCCTTATGAACTTTATGAAATAACCATCATACATCATAAGAATACCACATAACATATTAAGATAATCAACCAAGATACAATCTCATAAACATTATCTTAATCCAATAGTTACATCACTCATTCCCAGAATGAGGCAATAGTACATAAGATTACAATTACAGAATTCCACCTCATAAACATAAGAGGGATAAAATAACTTATACAAGTTAAAATATTACAATACAAGAATAACACAAGAACTCGAGCCGTCCATCTGGATGTCTCGCCACCAAGTACTGAAGATCGATGCGGACCCAACGGTTTTGGTGCATGTTCCACCCAACCAATGTGGTACTCGAAGGGCCACCCCCCATGCTAGGAGATAGTAACAAAGTAACATGGACAAAGATCTACAACCACTAACCAAAGGCAAACTCATACTAACTCAAACTGACATAACCAAATCAATGTCATAATAAGTACAAGTCCAGTTCAACTCAAATACAACACAAGTACAAATCAAGTACAACTCAAACATCACTGACATAGGTCACATTGCTTCCAGACATCATAATAAATCAAGTATGTTCAGAGAACCATACACATAAAACAATTAACAACAATTGTCATAGATAGAGTGTCATCGCAAGGTTTGTCATGAGATCTCCTCTGGGCATTCTTCATAGCCTCTGGCACAAGTAATCCTGGTGGCCTCAACCGAATCCTAACACTCATACTCACTCATGCGGAATCAACTATCTCTCGTACGGATAAGATAGTTGATCTTGCCATTCCAGGCCTTCTCACTCATCCCAAGTCTAAACAAGCCCTTGTGTCTATGAGTGAGGATTAAATTATCCTGATTAGTGTGAACTGCATCCTAATCATCTAAGTACATTAATTTAATTATCACTTGATTAACTCACTTCTGAAGGTTATCCAGTTTACCTCTTTGGGCTCTGGCGCCTAACAGAAGCCACTCTTCTATTCGACAACACACACTCAAACAATCCACCAAGGGAAACACAAGTGCATCTCAACTAGGCATCATAATCCACTCCAACACAAGGAGGATACAAATAATAGAACTCACTCCAAACATATTGGAGGTAACAAACACATAGTCCACTCCTTTCACAGGAGGCAACAAGATGAAACCACATAACAAGGTCACTCCATACAAGGAGACACGGATCCCATAATCCGCTCCTAAACCAGGGAGGTGCAAACATCCCTGTTCCTGAAAATCGGGTAAAACTGAAAAGACGCCATGCACTACCCAAGGGAAAACAATTGGATGGCATAAAGATTCAACAACCCTTATCCTCTAAGTTCTTCTGGAAGACTTATAATTTAGGACTAACACTAAATCCCAAAACCCACAATGCAACTTGACGACATAACAACAAAAGCATTCAAGTCATTAATCAAATCTAATATTTGGATTTCTTAAATCCATATTCATTCAATAGGTAGTGTTGACAAATAAAAATACACGATAATTAGATCATCTAAAATAATCATAACTCCTATTTCCCTTTTCATTATTGGAAATCTAAAACAATTAAACTTACTTCCCTTTACTGATTACAGAGAATTAAATCTTTTAACATAATCATGAGGAAGATACTACTTTTGGATATACTAAATCCATATCTCAATTCATTACGTAATTCATGATATCGATAAAACTGAATTAAGAATTCATCTTTTCAGATAAGGGAGAAATTACACTACTATTTAATTATCTAATTGCTCTTAACAAAATAAGTATTTTCAACTATAACTCAAAACATTTCGCTTTCAATTAAATAACCAATTGCCCTTGCAAATTAAATCATTATAAAATTAATCAAATTAACATTTGGTCGCTTCCATAACTTATTGTGTTAAAATAAGATAAAAATTTGGACTATAACTCAATATCATATATATACTTTTCCAATTAAATCAAATTAATAATTGGACCTTTTTACACATGAATCTAAATTTCACAATTAAATTTTAAATTATGCATTATTTAAATCAAATATTTAACTCCTTCAATTAAACTTTAACATGCTATTTTAAAATAAACAATAATTTCCCCATATGTTTATAATTTTAATTCCACTCATCTAATATACAAATTTTATTTAAAATAATATAAATAAACTTTAATATTATAAAATTATAATATAAAATATTATTGAATAATATTTTAATATTATAATAATAATACATAAAATATTAATATTTATAAATATCAAATTATTATTATTTTATTATCAAAGCAGCCATGGAAAAATAATTTAACACCAGTCTCATATTTCAAGCATAACTCAAAAACTGCGATTTGGGTATTTACGATTTTTTGACAAGAATAAGGAAATTTCAACATGCAAACACCCTTTAAATTTATTAACAACCCATTTTGTGAAAATGGAGTTATAGGTGACGCAACCAGACCATTTTACCATGAAAAATATAACTATACTACAGATTTTAAAATCCGTTTTTTAATAATAAACAGAAAGTTTCATTTTCTAAAAACATTCTAAATGCATTGTTCAATCCCTATGTTTGATTTTAATAACAACATAATCGATTTCCCAAATAATTTAAATTCAATTGAGGTTTTCACAATTTTCACTCAAGAATTTTCACAAGCAAAGGCTGTAAATTTGTTTAATTCTTTCTTCTAATATCAAATTTGTTTTCAAACACAGATTTAACACACAGATCTTTAATCACTACTATTTTAAAAAAAAACAATCAAGAACAATAAAATACAAAGAGGAAAACCTGGTACAAGAAGCTACAGGAAGAGATGAATTTCTGATGCAAGCCTCATCCAAAGATTTCATGAATTTTTTTCAATCCTCCAATGAATCCAATCCAAAACTCAACAAATGCAAACAATCTTTCTTTCAATCAATTCTACAATCAAAACCTTCTTCAAACCCTTGTGCAAATTTTCCAAAATTTCTTCCTTGCTGTAAAAATGTATTTTCTTTTTTCTAGAAGATTTTTCTGCCCTAAAATTAAAACATGTATTCCTTATAAATCAAAAATACCTAATTCAACCCTAATTCACATTACATGCAAATTAGATATTTCAATTTCAATTTCAATTTCACTTTTCGAAAACCCACTTTCAATTTAAAATACAATTTCAAATAATAAATTAATTTCCAAAGATGCAACTAATTTCCCAAATAAACATTTAATTACAATTTCTAATTTAATTCCCACACATTGAAATTAAATTCTAAAATTAATTTTAATTCTTTTATTTCCTTTCATTCTCTTGCATCATGTTTAATTAATTAATTAAATTATTTAATAACTAAATTCAACCCCCATGGATTAAATTTAATTAATTAAATAAATTAAATATAATTAATTAATTTAAATATAAACTTTTATCCACATTGCATTATTTAAATTAAATAACCATCAACATGATTTAAATGTAATTATTCTAAATATCTATTTCCAAATCAAGAATTCCTCAGAATTAAATAACATCAAAGCAAGAAAAACAATGACTCGACACACACGACTGATGACACACTAAGGCTAGGGTGTAAACTCGACACATGTTACCTAGCTACTATCTCCCGTTCAACCTAACCGTTGGATCGACATGCTCAAACTTGTGAAACTAGGTGAAGTCGATGTCATGTACCTGCAATCCTGCAACCAAGTAAACAACATCATACAATATATCCAACATATAATACACACCGTGAAGAAGGAATTATGGATTCATAGGGCACTCGCAAGCGAGTGATGTGAACTCGTCCTCTTCACCCATACAGTCATCGAAACTGACACTTCTATCATAATTCCAAAAATCTCATAATAGCATCTCATACTAACTCTACAACATCATTAATCCATAATGCATGTGAACAATAATTAGATCAATACATCACACAATAATAGTTGTCGCTCAATAATAGTGATCAAAACATCATAACAAAATGTTTCCAGTCCCAAAATAACTGCAACCAAACATAGCATAAAGGAAACCGAACGAGAAGCAAAATGGAGGGGTATTACAGCTTACAATTCACTAATACATTTATAATTATTATTCTTGAAACCAAAATTACCCTACTACTACTTTATTTTAACACCAATGATTCAACGCTAATGTTACTCTTATTGTTATTATTAATGATACTCAAATCATTTTCATCCTTAAATGATGATGATATTATTATGATTGAAAATCACAACAATAATATCATCAGTGGATAAAGTATTTATTACTCTTAATTCAAAAATTTTCTAAATTAATCACTATATTATAAATATTTGCAACAATTTAACTTTATGTGAAGACCCAAAAAAATCAAACTACAAATAACCATGACTAGCATCAGATTGTAAAATAATGATCAACAAAACACAAAATTAATGTTCAAGAAATATATATATAAAAAAAGAATAGATTTATCACCTGTAGACAACTAGACATCCAACAAGATTACTTTAATATTATCTATTCAACAAGCTAAACCCTTGAACTTTCTAATTCTTCTTTCCTCACTTAACGACCATAATTAATCACTAAAGACAAACTCTCTTAAGCAAAATAAACTCTAGTATGAAAAGTAGAGATAATTACTTAATTACTGAAGGATACTAGAATTTTCACATTAAATAGTACTCTGATTTTTAATATAAGTCGAGAAAGAAAAATAATCCCATATAATTAATAACAACATTAATGAAGGCAATTTATTGTCAACTATTCAAAAGACTATGTCAAATGACAACATTGCATAAAAATATTTTAAAGGATAATTTCGATAATACAATTGATGGAACAAGATATGGAAAAGAAAAAGAAATTATCTTATTAATTTTGTTATTTCTTGAGAGTATCTATATCTTAAATCTAAGATAGGTTAGAAATTACACAAAATTATCAATATATTCAAATAATAATTAAAATCTTCTCCAACATTTTTTAAAACTTTTTTGTTTTATTTCATAAAATAATTGTTACCATAATTATGACTAAACTATACCAACTTAATAAAACCCTATGAAGTTTACACAAATTCTTCTTAATGCAACTCCAATTAAGACT
This sequence comes from Sequoiadendron giganteum, assembly GCA_007115665.2. Classification (NCBI taxonomy): domain Eukaryota; kingdom Viridiplantae; phylum Streptophyta; class Pinopsida; order Cupressales; family Cupressaceae; genus Sequoiadendron; species Sequoiadendron giganteum. Next base: position 509,246,687 of record CM021100.1, read on the forward strand.
TCAAAAGATAAGAGTAATTACCAAAACCGACTTCACAAACCTAAAAAGCCAACGTATTTCCCATCTAAATCTTAGTGTTCCTTAAAAACTACAAATTAACTAACACCTATTCCATATAATATTTGAACATCTATTTCCCATCTAATTTACCTCTTACCATACAATTAATATAGATAAATTTATCATCATTTTTAAATCTTAGTTTTCTTTAAAAACTACAAATTAATGAAAAATATTTGCATATTTATGCCTCTGCAATCATGGATCAGAATTTTTTTATGAAATTCTATAATATCAAAGAATGCAGATATTTTTTATCATCGACAATATGAAATTCATACCTTAAAATTGGTTTTAAAATGAAAGGCAAAATATATTAAAAGCAGCCCATTCATTTGTGAATTTATTTTGCTACATGAATTTATTGTGCTTTGTTTTGTTGTTTACCTTTCCAGATTTTAGACTCTATCGACTAGTATTTCATTTTATTTAAAATGATATTAAATACCTTTCATGTATTTAATATGTATTCACACTATATTTTTTTACAAGTTTCATCATATTTTTTATTTTAAACCTAAAGGCATTCATTCGAATAATCCTTTGTTTTTATATCTTTCTTATATAAGAGAACATAGAATAGATTCTTTCTCTCTTTTTAAAAGTATATATAAATATATTTAATAAAATTTCTTTATTTTAATTATATTAAAAGTGATAATTTAGATATAAGGAGACTTTTAAAATTCCATTGTCAAATGAACATTTAATTTTTTTTAAATTAGTATGTATATGATAATATGGTTTATTTATTTTTTCATTTATATCTAATTCTTAAATAATTTTGTATAATTAGTATGTATATGTATGATTTAAGTATTTATATATGGTGTTCATATATATATTTTAAAGTAATAAATATATAATCTAATTAGTTGTATTATGAAAGGAAATTCAAACAGGAAAGTATTATACTTTTAACTTTTCATTAGTATTTAGATTTGTGAAGACTATTAGTACATGCTTTTATTTACCTTACTATAAGAGAATCTCTAATTTACATCCAAAAAGGAATTTAATTCCTTCTTAAAAAATTTCTCAAACAAGATTGGAGTTTTGATGCCCAAGACACAATATTTTATTCTCCTGAAGGTCTACACAAAGGCTTAGATAATTGCACATATAAAGACTATCTTTACCCAAACATTAGCCCTTTTAAAGTTTAGAGACCTAAACATTCCTAATGTTCCCTTGAAAACACACATCTAGATGCAAGAGTAGACATATTTACAAATTTGAATTATTAGAATCAAACAATAATGGTATGTTGACAAAACTACCCTCTTGGAAACTTGAACCTTCCTTATTTCGCAAGGTCATCCTCTACCTTCTTAAACTTTAAAACAAAGAACCTTCCAATTGGCTTCAACTTCAACATATGTAAACCTAAAAAGATAAATCAACAAAAAAAAAATATCGCCAAAATCATCTACTCCCAACCATAGGATTGATATTCAATCCACCCCCGAGTTCTTAGGGTCACATAGATCTTCCTTACACACACCACCACTACTCTCAAGGGTTCCTTAAACAAATTAAACCACATACTATGTACAATGCCAACTCCCATACTATAATTCATCACCCAACCCTTAAATTGCTATACACATTAAGAGAAACTAAAATAAGATGGAGCTCCAACAGGATAAAACTAATCACATAATGTCAATAAATACCCAAAAGCATCTAGCAATAAGTTGCACATAAAATTCAAAACATAAACAATATTTCATGCATCTTATAAAAAAATATACAAAGGGGTAGACCTTACAAAACAAAGTGCAAATCCAAAAGTTGATAGTCACTCCTTCTCCAAGCCATTTTTTTCCATTCATCCTCTCCCATCCTCTCCTCTATCTACACCAAGAATTATCCTTCCAAAAGGGAAAAAGCATCCCAAGGAAAAAAGCATAACCAAAGAAAAAAGAGAGAATCCAAGAAAAATAAAGAATCCCCTTCCCCTTTCAAAGGGAAGGAATATATAGAAGGAAAAAATGCAACTTTCCATGTTGATCCCAAGCCCTTCTACATTGCAAGAACCTAGAAGAAAAGTACTATAGGATCCCACTAGTTCCTAAAAATGATGAAGTTCCAACACCTTCTCTTTTGTTGACCCATATTCCATTGCTTGCACCTTCGAATACAATTAGTATAGGATCCCACAAGTTCCCATAAATGATGAAGTCCTAACACCCTTCTCTTTTGTTGACCTATCTTCCCCAGCTTCCAACTATGAATCAAAGACACCCATCATGCAAAGCATCCTAGATATCAAAGTAGTGATGAAAGATAATGGTTGTGGAGACTATAACTTGAAAACAAACTTATTTGGAATTGGATAATTACCTACTCCCAGATCCTATCGGAAACCTAAAACTATTGGAAAGGTATCAAAGACATTTAATATATAATCTACAACTTTCACAAAGTGGGGAGATTTTAACAAAGAAATTATTGATGAGGAAAATATACTAAAATTTATTTATCAAGATAATATACCAAAACCCTTTCTTCCAATGGAGGATGAAAACAAAGGATAGTAGCTGAGGAAGGGTTAGGGACACCAAAAAAATGAAAATCTTGGTCAAAACAATAATGGTTTACTTGAACCACTTGCTCGTGAGAAATTACCTAAGAAAATCCATGTCTTGGATGTACAACAAGTAAAGTGACCCTTTTTGGAAAGGGTGCTTATTTTAAGGGATTCAAACATTCCTCTTTGTTACCTACATCATGTTATGATACCATTAATGAACTCCCCCTCAACATCAGAGACCTATTTAATGATACTTGCATATTCATGATAACCACCACATCCTTTGCTTCCAATATCCAAATAATTGAATTGAAACTAGTATATCCCAAACTTATAAATTGGGACAAACAAGGATAAATACCTATCTTAGATTCATTCAAAAACAATAAAGCTATCTCTGAGTTCATGGGGCTTTACAACCACATCCCATATGAGGACAAAAAATTAGTTTTGACATTCAAGTGATTACACAAGGGTAATATAGGGAAACAATTGATTCCCTTATTCACAAAATGGAAAATATGAGAGTCATGTCTCAATCCTTAAAGAAAAACCACACTATGAAACTTTTTTATCATAAAATAGTAAAAATAATGTATGCATCCGATGGTGGAAACCTCTCTGAGGTGCCCAAGGATGAGGGATTTAATATTCCCCTTAGGAAAATACAATAAGAAAATTTAGTAATGCTTGCTAAAACAATCCAATCTAGTCAATGTAGGGACAAAGAAGGCACCACAAATCACCTTTTATGTCGAATAAAACATTGGTGAAGAGAAACAGAACTTGGCGCCATTCCTAAAAGATCCAAAGGTATACTTTGCATGGTCCAATGTAGCATGGCAAGCCTTGATCCTAAAGTAGTTGTTCACCATCTTGTGGTTTATCCTCATTCTAAGATGGTAAAGGAAAAGCTAAGGACAATGCACCCATAGATAACATTATTGGTCAAACTAGAGTTATAAAAGCTTCTTGACATGGGTTTCATCATACCACTTTATTATCCTGAGTGGCTTTCAAACCTTGTACAAGTTTCAAAGCCCACTCGGGTTATGAAAATATGTACTGACTTTAGGGATTTCAACAAACCATGTCCTAAGTATGATTTTCCTTTACCTAATATTGATTTCATTGTAGATCTTAATACTACACATAAAATTCTTTCATTCATAGATTCTTAGGGTACAATGAGATCATGATATCCAAAGAATATGGACATAAAAAACCATTTATATGTCCATGGGGAATGTATTGTTGGAACATGATTCTAATTCGTCTATTTAATATTGGAGCCACCCATGAAAGAGAAATAAGTTTGATTTTTCATGATCTAATTCACAAGACTTTCTAGAAGACTATGTGGACAATATTTTGGTAAAGTTAAAAACAAGGAAGGAACATATAAAGGTACTGGGACCAATCTTTGATAGACCGTAATAGTAGTTGGGTATGGTTGAACCCAAAAAACTAAATCTTTGGTGAAACTTCTGGAAAACTATTAGGATACACTTTGTTATAGAAGGGAATTGAAATAGATCTAGCTAAGGTCAAGATAATCCTTCATATAGAACCACCACAAACACTGAAAAACTGCGAGGTTTAAAAGGGAGATTATAGTCTACCAAAATATTTATAGCACAACTGGTAGATAAATTTCATCCCTTTTCTCACCTTCTTCACAAGGGGATAACCTACAAATGGGATTCAAACTGTCACAAAGAATTCCAACAATTCAAATATTATCTACTAATAACCCCTATCCTTCTGCCACCAATAGCTAATAAATATATGATTATTTATATCTAAACTACATCAGTAGCTAGGATCTTTTCTTGCTCAACATGATGAAATAGTGAAGGACAAAGTTATTTAATATATCTATAAGACCTTGGTCGTATATGATCTAAATTATTCATCAATTGAAAACTCTTGCCTAGTAGTGATGCTCAATTCTCAAAAGTTTTAGAACTACATTCTTTCTTACCAGGTAAATCTTATTTGTAAGATAGATCTATTGAAGTAGTTTCTATCCAAAGCTACCCTCACTAGACGTATGACCAAGTGGGTGATGACCCTCATAGAATTTGACATATAGTACGTGGATGAAGGGGCTATCAAGGGGAATTCTATAATGGATCAACTAGAAAAGTCACCTATGTACACAAAAATAATGGTGTCTGAATTTATTGATGTCGCTATTTACCCTTAATACGGTGGAGCAGTGGAAGTTTCATTTTGATGGTTCACATACACAACATGTATCCAAGAAGGAATTCTATTCATAACCCTACAAGTTGATTGTATACCTAAGTCATATCAGTTAACTTTCCCATGTATTAATAACATCACTAAGTATGAGGCTCTTATCATAGGACTGAGGATTGTAATACAATGAAAAATCCAAAAAAAACGGTCTATGAATATTCTTAGCTAATTTTAAACAAGGTTAGTTATGACTACTAGACCAAGGATAACAAGATCACACTTTATAAAAAGATGGTGGAAAGCCTCAAATATTTCTTCTTTGACAAAATATTCAACCACATACCTCGGGTAAACAACTGAGCAACAAATGCTATGGTTCACTGTCAGAATATAGAATAAGATAGAGGAGAAGTGCTAAATAGAGAAAATAATCTCAATGCAATATATAATCCACCAAAATTTTACCAACACCTTCACAACTTAATTGAAGAATTGTATATACCTTCTTCTCACTACATCTTGTAATCTAGCACATGAAAGCTCACACTACCCTTCTCAATTTCACACTCTAACTCTCTATAATTCATATTATTCACATCTTCTTTTTTTCCATCTCATCATCCCTCAAGAACTAAACTCTTATTTATACCACCCTTAACCTTGAAACCCTTCTCCAAGGTCAAGTAAGCAGGTCAACTGTGAGAATTCAAATTAGTTCACTTCCAAAATAATTTCATGGTGGATAAAAGTGAAAGCATACCACATCACACCATAGGCACAACCCAAATCAACAACACCATGATACAACACACTTTTAAAAATAATAGATATCCATTACAAGTAGTATGAACACCAAGTCGACCATTACCCATGTAAACACCATTAAAAATTTAAGAACATGCTTCCTTAAGTCCAAGTATGACTTGAAAAGCACACATAATGATTAAAAATTATCTAGAATATTCCTCAAACATTCTAAAATCCAACTAACTTGTTTGCAACAACTTCCAACTAAATAATGTACACACCTAGTACATTCAAACAAATCTCCCATACATTATTACTTGAGAAACTAGCTTCTAAAGCACAAAATATTACACCATATTAAATATTAAAAGATACCAATGTAATGAACTCTGCTTCATGTCTGCAGGACCTAAAACATAACTACGGAGAAATGTGGAGCAAATATATTTCTCCCGAACACCTCTATAATGCATAGTTCACACACTGGTGAACACAAATTCTTTTGTACAATGATCCAACATACCAAATCTTGGATATAACACCTTTAAACCTATCTCACCAACATATCCAAAATGCAAAAGCAGATCTTCAACCTAGAAGAAATGCGGAGCAACACTACAACACACCTCTTTAAACCAAAACACCACTGCAACACACTATTTCCTTTTTATATCAAATTTTCTCAAAATAACTTGGAAACTAAGCACCAAAGGCACATCCTCATCATATTCAACACTTAAACATCACCACCAGGCCAAGTGCAACATATTAACTCAACCACATATCGATAGGCAAAAGATTATCAAATCAACACTAGAAGTTGCCAACATTAGCTTTAGTAGGGTGATCCCACAATATTGGTTTATAATTTTTTGGCAAACTAGACACTAAATTGATTTTTTTAAACTAAATCTTCACTTTTGGACTCCTATAGTGACTAAACCATGAGGAATTTAAATATGATGCAAACTAGTGATTTGTAATGTTTTGTCTATAGATTCTAAATATATTCTATTCAAAAAAATTGAATCAGATTGCACTTCTTTAAACATCTCCTTGGAAAACTATCTTTTTTTTAAAAAACAACATTTTTAAGGAGTGATGCTCACCGTATACAATATAGTTTTTTTTGTATGAAGGATAAAATTCTAATATTTTTGAATTTAGATTTGTAACTACGATATCTAGCACTTTCATTTGGTTTCATAGTGTTTTATAAAATATACTTTTCTTAATCAAGGTTTGAAGTCATACTAGTTACAATTCAGACATAAGCTGACTGTATACAACATAACTTTTTATGTATGTATTGAAATTCAATTTTTTTTATTTTAATCGATCAAGGACATCAATACCCAGCCTAAACATATTTCTAAATTATTTTTTTCATAATATGCTTTTTCTTCACATGTGCAAAATAGAGAGCCGATTTTCGGTGAAAAACCTATGTTTAATAAAACAAAAAAATAAATACATAATAAAGCCAAAACATATTAAAATTATATTCGATGGAAAGTTCGTTTTGAGGCATCCAATTGGGTTTGTGAGGTCTCCTCCATTTTCTTCATCAACCTAAGCTTCGAAACATAAAATTTTGGAAATTTTTACCACCCAAGGGGGAGAAGGAGAGAAATGGGGGGTTTTGAGCGAAACCTAGTTCATTCAAATCTTGGTTCATTTGAACCCCCTTTAAAAAATGGGTTCCTTTTTTTTTTTTTTGCGGGAATGGCGAGAAGTTAATTGAAGGGGTTCGATCAAACCCTAGCTCATTCGAACCCTCTTTTGGTTCATTCAATGTAATGCCCCGCCAAGTAACCCTAAAGGAAGTTGCAATTAACATCATAAGCGAACCAATTTTTTTTTATAAAGTGCATTTAACATACACATTCACTTACTAGTTAACAACAACTTCTAAGGCTACAAGGTTAGGATTACTTAAACCCACACATACATATTACATATAACCATAGACTTATGAACTTTATGAAGTAACCAACATACATCATAAGAATACCACATAACATAATAAGATAATCAACCAAGATACAATCTCATAAACATTATTTTTAACCAATAGTTACATCACTCATTTCCAGAATGAGGCAATAGTACAAAGAATTACAATTACAAAATTCCACCTCATAACATAAGAGGGATAAAATAACTTATACAAATTAAAATATTACAATGCAAGATAATACAACAAGAACCGCGAGCTGTCACTCTGGATGTCTCACCACCAAATATTGAAGATCGATGGGGACCCAACGGTTTTGGTGCATGTTCCACCCAACCAATGTGGTACCCGAAGGCCCACCCCCCATGCTAGGAGATAGTAACAAAGTAACATGGACAAAGATCTACTACCTCTAACCAAAGGCAGACTCATACTGACTCATACTGTTATAACCAACCAAATGAATTAACAAGTACAACACATTCACCATACAAGTACGAATCAAGTACAACTCAAGTACAATACAACTACAAATAAAATACAATACAAGTACACTCCAACATCACTGGCATAGGTCACATTGCTTCTAGACATAAAGTAGATCAAGTATGTTCACAGAACCATACATATAAAATAATTAACAACAGTTGTCATAGATAGAGTGTCATCACAAGGTTTGTCATGAGATCTCCTCTGGGCATTCTTCATAGGCTCCGGCACAAGTAATCCTGGTGGCCTCAACCGAATCCCGACACTCATACTCACTCATGCGGAATCAACTACCTCTCGCAAGAACTAGATAGTTGATCTTGCCATTCCAGGCCTTCTCACTCATCCCAAGTCTAAACAAGCCCTTGTGTCTATGAGTGAGGATTAAATTATCTTGATTAATATGAAGTTAGTCCTAATCTTCTAAGTACATTATTTTAATTATCACTTGTTTAAATCACTCCTGAAGGTTATCCAGTTTACCTCTTTGGGCTCTAGAGCCTAACAGAAGCCACTCTTCTATTCGACAACACACACTCAAAAAATCCACCAAGGGAACCATAAGTGCATACCAACTAGGCATCATAATCGACTCCAACACAAGGAGGATACAAATAATAGAAACTCACTCCAAACATCTTGGAGACAACAATCACATAGTCCACTCCTTTCACAGGAGGTACAAAATATCTCACTCCAAACATCTTGGAGGCAAGAACACATAGTCCACTCCTTTCACAGGAAGCAACAAGATGAAACCACATAACAAGGTCACTCCATACAAGGAGACACAGATCCCATAATCCGCTCCTAAACCAAGGAGGTGCAAACATCCCCATTCGTGAAAACCGGGTAAAACTGAATATGCACTACCCAAAGGAAAACAACTGGATGGCATAAAGATTCAACAACCCTTATCCTCTAAGTTCTTCTAGAAGACTTATAATTTAGGACTAACACTAAATCCCAAAACCAACAATGCAACTTGACGACATAGCAACGAAAGCATTCAAGTCATCAATGAAATCTAATATTTGGATTTCCTAAATCCATACTCATTCAATAGGTAGTGTTGACAAAGTCAAAGACATGATAATTAGATCATCTAAAATAATCATAACCCCTATTTCCCTTTTCATTATTGAAAATCTAAAACAATTAAACTTACTTCCCTTTATTGAATATAGAGAATTAAATCCTTTAAGATAATCATGAGGAAGATACTACTTTTGGATATACTAAATCCATATCTCTTTCATAATCCGATCACAATAATTCAATTAATCTAAATAGAAATTAATAAATAACATAATTGATTGCCTCATCAATAAAACAACTTCTTAATTTACTTTTAAATCGACACAAATCCATGCAAGTAAACTATCTCCATTTCCTAACCAACTCTTACTTCTCATTCAATTTTCTATTTAAAACATTCAATCACTTTAATATAATAGCATATTGTTTCTCTATCCAATTTCCATATACACTAATCAATCTATTTTTAAATCTCTATTCAATCATATATTGCATACATCTTATAAAAACGAAATACGATAATGAATTTACCCTTAACATATTTTACATGCTCCATATTATATATACACCAAACATATATATTAATAAACTCAATCATATAGATTCTTTAATATTCCAATCACAACGATTAATTTGCTCTATAGAAATAAAACCTAATAACTATTTGCCTTTTTCAATAGAGATAGTTCCTAAATTTACTTCTAATGCAAACTAACACTATTGCAAACAATCTTTTCAATTTTCTATCCGGAATCTATGTCTCTTCAACTATCCATTTAAAAACATGCAATTTCATCAATGTATAAAAATATCTTTTGGCTTATCTCTTTGACTACGCATTCAAAACTTATCTTTTAAATTCTTCATGCAAAACTAAATCACACGCACTTAAATAAAACAAGGTAAATATTGATTGAAAATACTCATGCATATATATATACATCACAATATATTTTCTTCAATCATATTAACAAAATAAATAATTCCTTTTAAATCAATTAATTACTTCTATTAAAAAAAACATCTTTCTCTACATATTTTCTACACATACTAATCATTTCTTTTAGAACACTAATAATACCCAATTTGCAAACAACAGAATAAAATAATAAAATATTATTTATTCTCTCAAATGGATATATACCTTCACTATATATATACTAAATATAAATTAATATATTTAAATATATTTAATCATTAACATATCTTCTATCCTTTGCAGAATATCAAATTGATTAATTCAAAATAAAATATCCTTTATCATCAATATTCTAAAATATAAATATATTTTTCGAATTAAATCAAATTAATAATTGGACCTTTTACAAATGGATTTAAATTTCACAATTCAATTCTAAATTATGCATTCTTTAAATCAAATATTTAACTCCTTCACTTAAACTTTAACATGCCATTTTAAAATAAACAATAATTTCCCCATATATTTATAATTTTAATTCCACTAATCTAATATACAAATTTTATTTAAAATAATATAAATAAATATAATACTTTAGTATTATAAATTATAATATAAAATATTATTAAATAATATTTTAATATTATAATAACAATACATAAAATATTAATATTTATAAATATCAATTTATTATTATTTTATTTTCAGAATAGCCATGGGAAAATAATTTAACAGTAGTCTCATGTTTCAAGAATAACTCAAAAACTACGATCTGGGTATTTGAGGTTTTTAGACAAGGGTAAGAAAATTTCAAAATGAAAAAACCCTTTAAATTTCCTAAAAACCCAGTTTGCGAAAGTAAAGTTATAGGCGGTGCAACCAGACCATTTTACTATGAAAATATAACTATACTGCAGATTTTAAAATCCGATTTTTAATAATAAACAGAAAGTTTCATTTTCTAAAAACCTTCTAAATGCATTGTTCAATCTCTATGTTTGATTTCAGTAACAATAAAATCAATTTCTCCAAATAATTTAAATTCAACTAAAGTTTTCACAATTTTCACTCAAGAATTTTCACAAGCAAAGGCTGAAAATTTGTTTAATTTTTTTCCTCTAATATCAAATTTATTTTCTAAAATAGATTTAACAAACAAATCTTTAATCATTACTATTTTAAAGAAAAACAATCAAGAACAATAAAACACAAAGAGGAAAACCTGGTACAAGAAGCTACAGGAAGAGATGAATTTCTGATGCAAGCCTCCTCCAAAGATTTCCTAAATTTTCTTCAATCCTCCAAAGAATCCAATCCAAAATCCAACAAATGCAAACAATCTTTCCTTCAATCAATTTTACAATCAAACTTTCTTCAAACTCTTGTGCAAATTTTCCAAAATTTTCATGTTGTAAAAATGTATTTTTCTAAAGATTTTTCTACCCTAAAATTAAAACATATCTTCTTATAAATCAAAAATACCTAATACAACCCTAATTCACATTACATGCAAATTAGATATTTCAATTTCAATATTTACAACCCTAATTCACATTACATGCAAATTAGATATTCCAATTTCAATTTCAATTTCAATTTCAATTTTCAATTTCAATTTCACTTTCAATTTCAATTTTAATTTCAATTTCAATTTCACTTTTCAAAAACCCACTTTCAATTTAAAATGAAATTTGAAATAATAAATTAATTTCCAAAGTTGCAACCAATTTCTCAAATAAACATTTAATTACAATTTCTAATTTAATTCTCACACGTTGGAATTAAATTCCAAAATTAATTCTAATTCTTTTATTTCCTTTCATTCTCTTGCATCACGTTTAATTAATTAATTTAATTATTTAATAACTAAATTCAACCCCTTGGATTAAATTTAATTAATTAAATAAACTAAATATAATTAATTAATTTAAGTATAAACTTTTATCCACATTGCATTATTTAAGTTAAATAACCATCAACATGATTTAAATGCAATTATTCTAAATATCTATTTCCAAATCAGGAATGCTTCAGAATTAAATAACATCAAAGCAAGACAGACAATGACTCGACACACACAACTGACGACGCACTCGGCCAGGGTGTAAACTTGACACATGTTACCTAGCTACTACCTCCCATTCAACTTAACCGTTGGATCAACACACTCAAACCTGTGAAACCAGGTGGAGTCGATGTGATGTACCTGTAATCCTGCAACCAAGTAAACAACATTGTACAATATATCCAGCATATAATACACACTGTGAAGAAGAATTACGGATTCACAAAGCACTCGCAAGCGAGTGATGCAAAACTGTCCTCTTTACCAGTACACTCATCGAAACTGACACTTCCATCATAATCTAGTAATCTCATAATAACATCTCATGTTAACTCTACAATATCATTAATTCATAATGCATGTGAAACAATAATCAGATAACTACATCCCACAATAATAGTTGTCGCTCAATGGCAGCATTCAAAACATCATAACAAAATGTATCCAGTATCAAAGTAATTGCAACCAAACATAGTATAAAGCAACTTGAACAAGAATCAAAACGGAGGGGTATTACATTCAAACCCCAAAAATGAGATTTTTTGGCATGGGGTCATTTTTTTCAACTTTTCCTTCCTCACTCCAATTGTAAATCACTTTTGTGGGTTCACCCACTAATGAAAATAGAATGCAACTAATCAAAGCATCAATAACATCAACATCATCAACCTTGACACTTGCACTCTCAACAATGTTTTTTTTTTTTTTTGTAGTACCAATAGGCTTTTCTTTTAGTACAATATCCAAGGAGGATTCCTTCATCAGAGCTTGTGCATAAAAGTTTCCTAATCTTTCTTCCTCTCTTCTGATATAAATTTTTCTTCAAAATAATCTAAAGTACTTGATAGTAGGAATCCTTTTGCTTGTACTTTGTTATGTATATAGACAATAATATGAATTTCTCCTCTCTAGTGGACTTTTGGTAGGTTAGCTTCCTTCATCATAGTCCTTATACCTTCTTGAAAAGTCATATTTTTTCTTTCAACCAGTCCATTTTGCCAAGGTGTCCTAGGGGCATACAAGTGCCTCTTTATGCCATGATTCTTACAAAAAATGTTAAATTCATTGGAGGTAAAGTCCCCACCTCTGTCAATCCTCAAACACTTGATTTTAATATCCATTTCATTCCCATTCAAACCTTGGTTCATTCAAACCCCCTTTCAAAAATGGTTTCCTTTGTTTTTTTTTTGTAGGAATGGTGGGAAGTTAATTGACTGAGTTCAATCGAACCCTAGTTCGTTCGAACCTATTAGTTTGTTTGAGCCCAAGAAATAAAAAAAAATCACATGGGGTCATTTTTTTCAAATTTTCCTTCCTCACTCCAATTGTAAACCACTTTTGTAGCATGGGGTGACTTTACTAGCTAATGCATAACAATTTTTTTATAAAGAGTAAATATTTTTTTTTTTTTAATTTAGATTTGTAACCACGATATCTAGTGCATGGAATTGGTTTCAAAGAATTTCATTGTATATTTTTATCTTAATTAAGTTTCAAAGCCAAACCAATTATAGTTTAGAAATGATTTACTAGCTAAAACATAACTTTTTTTGTATGTATCAAAATTCAATTTTGTCTTTGTTATTGGATCAAGGACATCAATATCTAGTAATATTATTAAATTTATTTAAAATTATAGTTTTTGGGAAGCCTATACTAAGGACTACATATTTACAAAAAAAATAAAAAAAATTCATTCATTTGATCTCCAAAAAGCTAAATCAGAAGATATTTTATATCAACATTTTGATAGCTGTAAAGGAGACTTTGTTACAGGCATGGTTTAAAACTAGCAGGGTTTTATCCAAGGGGGTTTGATCTAAGGTAGTTTGATGAAACCACCTTCAATTGGAATCCTTTAAGTGAAACATTTCAAGGCTTAAATCATTATATTTTCTAAAAATATATTATTTCAACAAAATTCAAGATCTCCCAAAAAGTGTAAACCACTATTGTGGGATCACCCATAGCCGTAGGGGCACATATAGGTTTAGAGTCTTCCATTCCAAACTTCTTCAAGATATTTTTTCTTTCAACCAATCCATTTTTCTTAGGAGTCCTAGGGGCCTACAAGTGCCTCTTTATGCCATGATTCTCACAAAACATGTTAAATTCATTGGAGGTAAACTCCCCACCTCTATCAATCCTCAAACACTTGATTTTCATATCCATTTCATTCTTATTTGAACCTTGGAATACACTGTCACACTCCAAAAAGGGCAAGATTAAGATAAATTATGATTAAAATTATGGTTATTATTCTTAGTTACTCGATAAAACCCTTGAAAAGTATTAAATTGTATTACAACACTTCACAACACTTTAGCAAGGCACCATTGAAATTTTTTAGTTCAAAAGGGCCCAAGAGGTAATGTGAATGTGCTATCCACATTACAACACTAAATTAAGGTAACCTTTAGAAAAAATCCACAAGGAGGACCCAAACAAGTGCAAAAATGTCTAAGGACCCATTTTTTTACACTACAAAACCTATTTAGGGGTATGTGCAAGATCATGATGGGCCAAAAAGTGACAATATGATGGGTATGTGGCTAATGACATTTTTTTTACATAAAATTGATGAAATGAAAAGGGTTTTTAAAAGAGTTTCTGAACTTTCCACCAATATAAATTATGCTTTACTTTGAATTTAATAAATAATTATTATTCATTTTCTATTGAATTACGACTTAAGTCCTGATTTTTAGGTTGATTGAAAAACATCTATAGCTTTCAAACGGTATCATATTTTTTGAATCAAAAACATGTGTCACATTTTATGCTTCACATACTATAAGATTAGAAAAGAAAAAATTGAATTTCATGAAGTTTTGACCAAGTTAAGGTGGTTAGACATACGAGTCTTTATATTTTTTAAAAGTTGTCATAAAAAATTATAATTAATTACTTACTTGGAAAAAAATTACAAAAAAATATGCATCACATCAGGACATGAGTCCTCTACTTATATCTAAAATCTTATAAAATAATATTAATATTTTAATGTGGTTAGGGTGGTTAGATAAACACTTCTTATTTTTTCCATGAAATTTAAGTACTACTGTATTGAAATTTCAAATTTTCACCAATTTTTTATTTTATTTTTGGTAAATAAACCTAGTAATTTAGATACTACATTAAATTTTCTAAAAATTATATTGTTACATATTTTTGAAATAATATAGATAACTTATTCAAATTTCTATGTCAAATTGTCTAACTTTGATTTTTTTGAATTTTTTGCCACTTAAGGACCTATTTTTTCCATGATGATCCTGCACATACCCTTAGGGCTTACGATTTTTCATTTAGAAAAGTAATCCATGTCATTCTAGATTAAGCATCAATCAGAATCATAAAACATCTGTCACCTTGAAGAATTCTTACTTTTGTAGGACCACAAATATTTGTATGCACAAAATCCAACAATCTAGTAGTAAGTTGTTCTTTTCCTTTGAAACTTCTTCTTGTTTGATTTCCAATCTATCAATCCTTGCAAAAAACATTGTTAGGATTTGTAATCTTTAGCAGATCTCTTATGACTTGAATTGAACCGATTCTTACTAGATTATCAAAATTAATGTGACACATCCTCATATGACATAGCTAATTTTTTTAGTAAAGTCATAAAGCCATGACCATCAACACCCTTGAGTTGATGAACATTTCCATCTGTCCTTCTTCCAACAACAATCACAATTTTGAACCCTTTTTTTATCTCACATCTATCATCCTAAATCATAAGATTGTATCCTTTGTTGTCACATTTTTCCAACACTCAAGAGGTTATGCCTTAAACCCTTAAAATAGTAAACATAATTAGTATTACACTTGTCATAAAAAATGATTGAACATATTCCATATATCTTAGAACCTAAATCATCACCAAATCTAATAAATCCTCCAACATAATTTTCAAGTTTAATAAGCTTACTGTTTTTTTTGGTTATATGGTTAGCGCAAGCACTACCAATGATCCAATAGTTCTTATCCTCTCTTGCTTGAAAATCAGATACCAAGGTACCTTCAATCTTAGCTTTTATCTTCATAGGGAATTCCTTCACACATCTTTTAGAGTTATCAAAAATAGATTCATATTTTCAATCAATGAAAAATCATTCATCATCATCATAAATACTTGCATCTTCTCTAACATAGCTTTTCTTAATCATTTTACCTCTATTTTCCTTATTTTTTCATTCACAACTCTATTTGGAAATCTTGAAGTATAGTGACCTATCTTTCCACAACTAAAACATTTGAAAGGAAAATTACCTTTGTAATTACTAGTACCCTTTTTCATTCTTCTCACAAAGTTATCTTTCACACCATCAAGATCCTCTTGATCTAATTCTTATCTCTTATTTGAATTTCTAGCCTTAAAAGTAGTCTCAACTTTTTCACCATTATTAGTAACAAATTATCTCATTTCAAATACAATTAGAGAACCATAGAATTGATTTCTATAATATTGATCTAAATTTGCAAATTCTTCAATAGTAGAAACTTAATGATTCTAAGCTTTAGGAAGGGTTCTGAGAATTTTCTTTAATAATTTTGTTTTTTTTGAATTTTCCACCAAGACCACTGATGTAGCTGACAACTTCATCTACCCTCTGCATGTGGCTTGCAATTTTTTCATCTTCTGAAATTCATAAGTTCTCAAATGTGATCTTCATATTTTGCATCTTAGCTTGTTTAACCTTATCATCTCCATCATAAATGCTTTCCAAATTTATCTATATTTTTTCAATAGTTTTCAAATTCATAACCTTCACTAATTTAAAATTTGTAAGACTACTTAATAGAACATACCTTGCTTTACTATTGCTTTCATAGGAATTGATTTTAGTTTCAATGCTCAGACCATTTGCAGGTATAGTATATCCATTCTAGACTGATTTCTAGACATCATATCCTAGATAACTTAGAAATACTTTCATCCTTGTTTTCCAGAATATAGTTCATTCCAACAAACATAGGGATCTCTTTCTTGTGCACTATCCCATATCTACCTTAAGTGGTTAAGCTTTTCTCGAAGGAACCTTTCTCTAATACCAATTGTTGAATTCACACGACAACTAAGAGGAAAGTGAATTAGTTGTACCTTAGAACCTTAAATCCATTATACATATTTAGATCCACATTCATTCAATAAACCATTAAAGTTTTTATTATGAATCAACATAGAAAGAAAATAACATTGTTACCAAAAATTTCACCTTAGCTCATTTTGGTAGAGTTAGAATTGTTGATTACATTTAAGGTGAAAGGTACATTCATTTTATGCTGATAGTTCATTTGCAATGAAGTATCTCTAATGTATTTTAGTTGATTATGCAAAGTTCACAACAAAAGATTTATCAAAATTTCATAGTAATGTTGTATTTTATTCATTTCAAAATTAAAGAGCATACAAGATTGCATAAACATTTACTATTTCATACTTTGAAGATAAAGTAATTTTTTAAAAGGTCCCACACAAGATGTGGGAATGACTAAATCGATTTAATTAAACACTTGGTATATAAACTATACATCTGAAGATTAAATAAAGGAAAAACACATGAGAGGAGGTCATATCCGTCATTACCTTAAGGGATGATGTAGGGTTGGTCCTTCAATCTTCAACTTGATCTTCCTATCTTTAGTTCTTCTTGTTCCCAATCTCTAGGTGCACTTGTAGATGATTGAGAGATTTTGTTAGATCTCGAGACATGAAATCCAATCACATGTTTCATCAAAAAACACATAATTTACAACCATTATCAGATTAAATCAACTCAACCATTATTAGATATATGAATGCAAAAGTGTCAGATCAAATCATCAAAAGAACACTGAATTTCACTATTTTTATCTAACATGTTTGTTTAGTGTGCAGGTAAAGGTATAATTAGGTCAGTTCAACCAACATATAGTCTTATGAGTGGTGGAAAATGTGGCTCCCACAAGGTTTGAGCCCAGCTCATAACAATGATGTAAACCAAATGTAGAAGAAAGTAACCATAATTATCCATGCAAATTTTCAATGATAGTGAATACCATGAAGAATATACTAATTTTTCAAAAGATCTAGAAAATAACCCTATACAAGAGAATTATAGCATTACCACAATATGCACGCAAATCTCTTTCATGAATACTCTAAGAGAATATATTATTTTAGGGTATGTGCAAGATCATCATGGAAAAAATAGGCCCTTAAGTGGCAAAAAATTTAGAGAAAACAGAGTTAGGAAACTTGACGTAAAAATTTGAATAAGTTATCTATATTATTTGAAAAATATGTAAGAATAGAATCTATAGAAAATTTAATTTAGCTTCTAAACTACTAGGTTTTTTTTTTTTTTTTAAATCTATTTGGTGAAAATTCAAAATTTCAATGGAGTATTACTTAAATTTCAGGGAAAAAATAAGAAGTAGGTGTCTATCTAACCACCCTAACCACAATAAAATGATAATATTTTTTTTATAAGATTTTAGATATAAGTAGATGACTCATGTACAAATGTGATGCATATTTTTTTGTAATTTTTTCCAAGTAAATAATTAATTATGATTTTTTATTACAACTTTTAAAAACTATAAACACTCGTATATCTCCCAACCTTAGCTCGGTCAAAAATTAATGAAATTCTTTTTTTTTTAAATCCTATACTATGTGAAGCATAGAATGCGACACATGTTTTGGATTCAAAAAATATGATACCCTTTAAAAGCTATAGATGTTTTTCAATCAGCCTATCAATGAGGACTTTATTCATTGCAAAACAATAGAAACCCTAGCAAGGATACAAAGCAAGATAGGTTCTTATCTTTCTTATATGCCATAAATCAACAACCTATGGAATATCAAGATTGGATAAAAAATGCATACACAATATAGTCATGATGAGGAGTCTAAATCATTGATATAGGTGGAAATCATGGAGTTTTTGTTAATAATATGAGACAAATCATGAATCATTAAGAGTTTCTAGAGATCATCAAACATGAATGTAGGATTTGAGACACTTACAAATTCTTTAAAATGGTCATAAAGAGTAGTTACAACATACAACAAAAAAGTTACAAGATAAAAAAAAAACAAGTTGGAAAGGTATTCAAACCTACTAGACAAACCACAAGGGAATTGATAGCAAATATAGCCAGATATCCATCACTCTTTCACTATGCAAGGTACAAAAATAATATTACAAATGGTAGAGATGATAGAGGGTAATAGAGCTTAAAGGAAGGTAAAGATTTTGCAAACCTGTTAATGCACAATGACTATCACAAGCATGAAGATAGCACCTCTTTGGAAGAGAATTAACAAGGCAAGATTTATGATAAAAACTATAGAAAAATATATCTCAGCCACTGCGATAAGGTAAGACCCATTCATGTTAGCAATTAAAGAAAAAATTTAGGAGAGGATAATCATTCTTGTTCAAAAAGTCACAAAGATTCAAAAATAGGTGCATCTATGGATATTGAGTATCAAAAAGAATAATATACATAGCTATGAAGTTCCAATTATCACTAAGCATGAGTGCTCTACCAAAGGCTTTAGCTTGACGTGGACATATAGTGATAATGGTGACTCCTCATTATGGTGATTATCAAGAAGCTACCGATGTAGGAGTTACTAGGAGATATACGATACATGGGCATGATTTCTTAATGTCAGATGATATTTCATTTAGCATATCTAGAAGGAACTTATGGGCATATGCAGCAAGGTAAAATCCTATGGCCTACAATAGGTAAAACCCTCAAACTACCATAAGGAACAAAATATATTGAATTCTATGGAGGGTTGTTTCACACAAGTATTCTATCATTGCATAAAGGATGAACAAACCCTCATGTATACAATTTTACAAGCCTGCGGCCTATGCAAGTGAAAGATTCAAGCTCTCAACATTAGGAAGAATAATAATCCACAAACTTAGCATATAGAAGGGCCT
Organism: Sequoiadendron giganteum; assembly: GCA_007115665.2. Taxonomy (NCBI): domain Eukaryota; kingdom Viridiplantae; phylum Streptophyta; class Pinopsida; order Cupressales; family Cupressaceae; genus Sequoiadendron; species Sequoiadendron giganteum. The sequence continues at coordinate 509,266,658 of CM021100.1, forward strand.
CAGAAAGGAAGAAAATTACAAACTAAATTTGTAGAAAATTCTTCATTCTATAGAATCAATCGAACCCATGGAGTTTTCTCCCATAACGCAGTAATGGAAGAGAAAATACATTCATTATTTTACTACTATTAAGAATCTTGTTGATAAAGAATAAAGAACAGTGTGAAGTTCAAGCGATGGACTACTTACCTCTTTCTTTATTGTTGAGGAAAGGCTCTCAAAATACCACTTATAGTGCTCTTACAATGCTCTAATGGTAGTCAAGAAAATCTCAAAAAAATGACCCAAAAAGAACAGGAAATATAATAGATTTGAGCTCCAATCCCTACCTCTCATGGCGACGGTCAACAACAACATTTTTGAAATGAATAAGTGAAAAATGGAAAATTTTAGGGTTTGAGTTTCCTTTACTCACCCTAATTTGAATAATGGTGCTTTCTGACCATGTTTTATGCAAATAATTTCATATTATTATTGCCTTCAACGTATTGACTTTAAGTCAATTGACCTAATCATGATTGGGAGTTGTGTGTTTTGAAAAAAGAATTAAATTAAAGCTTTATTGTTATCATTTGGAGTTAAAGAGGTGGAACACATCACTTATATATTTGCATGTTTTTTTGACAAAAATAAACAATGAAATTAATATTAAATATAGTAGCTACCTTAATATTTAATATGTGATGTATAAAAGGAGGACTACTACATATCAAATATTAAAATAGTCAATTGATTATCTTTAATATTTAACCAAATAGTTCTCCTTTTCCAAAATCCATGCAAGGAAGATAAGTGAAAGCCAACTGAAGATCAAATCCTTGTAGAAAACACAAAAAAGGTGGAATTGAAGTTAGTAGGAGTCTTTTAGAGTGTTGGATTTTTCTGACTCAGAGTCATTTTTCAATCTTGTAGAGATCACATTGATTGGGGCCATTATTTATGTCGATTTTGTGACATAACCTCAGTTCTAAATCATTTTTGAGAATATTTTGATCATGCACATGGGGAAGTGGTGTTTGACCACTTATTTTTTAGTCTCCTTTAGTTTTGAGGCATTTTTCCTAGGCTTTTTACCTTTGATCATGAATCATGTTGGAGGTGGAGTTTTTTTTCAACTTGAGTCACACTTCAATTTTTTTATGCAGTTTGGAGTTATCATTCATTATATATATAGGATGAGACTTACTCTTTTCTAGTTAGTTCTTATTTTCTACCTTTGCATTTTGCAAGGAAGACTATCTTGTGACTCAGTTATTTTTATAGTTTAATAGATTCAACAGTTTTACAGGTTTCCATAGTTTGTCAATTGTAGAATTTTCCTTTCATCCTTAATTATTGTCAAGTTTTCCTTCCAGATTTTAGGTTTCATGCTAATGTTTGATTTGATAAGAAATTTACTATGTTTCAATCTAGAAACCTCTAATTTTCTATCTCACATAAGTGTATGTATGTAGTTGAGTTTGAATTCATAGGTTATACATTGTGGATGTGATCCATTTATCATTTTGGTTGTGAAAATATAGCTTTCCTTCAATAAGAATAATATCATCAAAGCCTCTGTATGAAACATTTAAGTGATTAAGCTATTAAAATTTAGTTGTCCAAGTAGAAATATCAAAAGGTCATTACAAATTAGAATGAAAGTTCATCATCAATTAGGTGCACCACCATCATTTTAAGTTCAGTTATGCATTTAATTCAATCCTTCTTCCCTTTTCCACTAAATTATAGTCAATCATTACAAAATCATAAAGGAATTTGACCTATAATCTGGAGGTCTACTTTCAGCATTGTGAACCCACAACCTAAAAGTATTCTCATGTTTTGTAGGATTGCAAAGCATCTTCGCTTTTGCACACGGGTGAAATTATATTGATAACATAAATAAACTTAAACAACTTAATACCATATATAAGAGAACACAATATTTACATTGAACACAAAATAATGGAAAAAACATGGTGAGGATTAGCTCATGATATAAGTAAGATCAACACCAAATATAATAGGGCTCACTACTAGAGGGCTCACCACCCAAAGAAGAAAGGCTCACTGCAAAAAGGCTTACTACTAGAAAAGAAAATAAGATAGAGAAGAGGTGTTACATAGAGAAAATAATCTCAATGCAACAAATAATCTACCAAAATGTTACCAACACCACATCTTGATCAAAGAATTATAGACACCTTCTTCTCACTACATCTAGTAATCCAACACATGAAAGATCCCACTCCACATCTCAATTTCACACTCTAACACTCTAAAATTCACATCAATCATTTCCCATTTCTCTATCTCATCATCCCTAAAAAAATCAACTCTTATTTATACCATTCTCAACCTTCAAACCCTTCCCAAACACCTTTATAATACATAGTTCACACACTAGTGAACACACCAAATCCTAGTTATAACACCTCTAAACATCTTTCACCAACATATCTAAAATGTATGGGTAGATATTCAATCAAGAAGAAATTTGGAGCAACACCAGAACATACCTCTAAAACCTAGAACTCCACTACAAAACATAGTTTTGTATTCTTATTAAATTTTCTCAAAAGCACTTGGAAACCAAATACTAGAGATGCATACTAATCATCTTCAGAACTTCCACATCACCACAAGTCCAACTACAACATAGTAAATGAACCATATGTATATATATAAAATCTTATCAAAGAAACCCTAGAGGTTGACACTAGTACCTTTACTAATGACAACATAATGAAATTAGTCAAATAATGGAGAACATCAAATTCTCAAACTCTTGTAACATAATAAGCATCATTGACCACATCGGTTTTTTACCATCAATGAAAACACTAACTGATCATACTTGCAACAAACAATACCAAAATTTATACTCCCTGATAACTTTGATAAGGAAACACATATGAAAAACACAAGGCTATTAAGTTGTGTTAAACTTGACACTCATGAAACAAAGGCACAACAAAGTAGGTTGTATTATGTTTAGTGGCTAAAAGTTATGGTTTAAGATAGTCAAAGGGGTTTTTCTAAGTTCATGAAAGGTCTCACTTTAGGGAACATCATCCTCGATATCACCATCAAGAGAGGACTAGCTGAGAGATAAAATATTCACACCTTAGGAAATCAAAGCCATAACATTACCACTAAGAGTAATGTCATATTCTAATAAAGGTCACACTCTTAAATGACATCAATTCCAATATAACCAACAAGAAGACACATCACGTGAATTATGAAGACCTCACATTGAACAAGAGGTTATGACATCAAGAAAGCAACAAGTGGGAGGCATAATTCCCCCCACTTTGAAGAATATGAGCAATTACTTTAAAGTAGAATGCGATAGACGCCAGTATATGAAAGAGACATCAGAGATTATTTGGAAAGCCTGATGACAAACATATGTTTCAAAATAAAGCTACATCATAGAAAAGAGGTATTCCCACACATGCAATCATAAAATAACACATGAGGGATCCATGGATTTGGGTTTAGTGTATGTCTTTTCTATAGTGATATAATCAAGCTCAAAATCATCATCATTCTCTAGATAACTCATGGAACAATGAGCAAAAAGGAAGAATGACACATAGAGAGTGAAAACAAAGGATTAGCCTTTTCAGTCAACATGGAAGAGACCTAAATGTCTTGACAGTTTGCATCATCCCCAAAAGGAAAGACAAGACAAATTAGAAAGAAAATGGTTAGAACAAATAGAAAAATATAGATAAAAATAGAACAATGTCATAATAGATTCACTTCCTTTGTATCCTTGCACCAATAGAGTGACAAGGGTCATGTAAAGTAGGCTCAGAAATATAAAGACACATCAAGAATCACAATATGGGGGATCACATTACACACAGGAAAACACATAAACAACATGAAAAGAAGATATAAAGCTAGTATAAAAAATGTGATCCGACCTAAATCAAGTCGTCTGCATCCTAATCTTGTTCATCATATACAAATGGAAAATGACCTGTCAAATAGGAAACAATGAGTGTTGTACTAGGACAAGGCTATCTAACCCCTCCCCCCCCCAAATGTAGGAAAAGGATGAGTTGAGATAGGAGATGAGAATGTGCTCCTTGCACTATATAAATGGTTTGCATTAAATGTAATACATGTAATAGTGATTATTCTATGATTATACAAGTATCACATGCAAAGGAGCAAAGTCTGTATATTCTAATCAAGTTGGATCAAAATTTCTTAATAGCTTTTCTAAATCATGAGAATCATTGGTGTAATTTCTAAATATTCCATGATATGCATAATATGGTCAATTTTTATCACTTTTTCTCTTTTTTTAATTGTTTAGGTTTAGGATGTAACCCAATTATCCCAAATGTAAAAGTGTATAGAAATTATGCTCAATCTTAGATAATTTTAATAGATCATGCAAATGTTCAAGAGGGTCATGGACCTTCTATTTCTTGGATTTGTAAGACTTATGCACCTTTTTCTTTGGTTAGACAATTGGTTGATTTATAGGTGGAGGATCTAAGGCAACCTTATACTCTTCACAATTCCTAAATTGGTCTTTTGAGAGCATTTTATAAAAGAGGACATATTTCCTAGTAGGAGAGGTAATGGGAGGGAGATGAAGAGGATTCCCATGATGGTAAGAAAATGGATCTTCTAGCTTGAAGGCTTTTCCTTTACCAGGAGGGGATTTGTTAGAAATACTAGGGTTATCAATGATTGTATCATCTTTTACTCAATCTCTCCCACAAATGAGGGAGATATTGAAAGTTTAGTGAAGGTAGGGAAAAGTGATGTTAAGGAATGTGTCAATGATATGAGCTAGGTTACACATAATTTATATTCCCAATTCATTACCAAACATTCTCCTCATGTTATCTATGAGAAGATCTACAATACAAACAATATATCCAAGAATCTTAATGTTTTGAAGTTTCCTTAAGGATTTATCAATTTTTTGTATTTTTTGTTGAGGAACATGAGCAACAATGGTTTTAGTATCAATGATATTGGAGGTCATAGGACATGTTATTTAGGTATGGATTCCAACATGGGTTGACTAGTGTCAACACTATGAGTAAAAGAGTTATAAAACCCAAGATCCATGGTGGATGTACTAGTAAGGAATGCCACAAGTCTTGAAATATGTCTCACTAAAGAATAAAAACTCAAGAATGTAGAAAGATATAGTAATTTTCAAATTTTGCATGCAAGATTTTTTTTATTTTTGAATGTAAGAAACTGTCAAATGATATTTTTGAATGTAAACTGTAATTAAACCTTGATAATGAAAGATTTAATGATAAATGAAAATGATTGATGAACGAACAAATCTATGTTACAAATCACCAAACCTTTAATGGTTTCCCTTAGAGGATTGAAGTCCAACATATTTCTCTATTGATTGGATCTTGCATGAATTGTCTTTAGTGATAGCTTGACTTGACACTTGAATTCTTTCTTTAATGCTTGAAACCTACATCACAATGTTAGCTCCAAAACATAACATGAACACAAATACAAGTTTTTCATGATGATATGATCTTGGTTTTTTACTGTAGATGTTTCATAAATATGCTCTTGAATGCTCTTGACAATATTTTTTTCTCTTGTAAAAGTTTCCTTAATGCTAGACAAATTGAATTGAGAAAATAGCTATGTATTTATAGATGATTATCTAATTTCCCAAAAAATAGATTCCAAAAGCTGAAATTTGAAACTTGATTTTGAATCATTAAAATGCAACCAAAAATATATTAAAAATTGGGATCTAGGACTTTAGGAGGACCCATTCGCCCTTTAGAAAATGGGTCTTGGGACCTAAATCTAAGACACACAATTTTCGAGACAATTAAAATAATTCTCATATTTGTTTACTGTTGGTTTACCTTTCATAAAATGGGAATAATAAGGTTTACGGATGCATAGTTTAGGGAATATGAAGCTTAATTAAGCTCAATATAATTAAGGGAGTGAAAAATAATGTGAAAATGTAAAGGAATAAAATTTGTTACACTACACAAAATAAAAAATAATATATATACTAATACTTGTAAGAATAAGTACATCTTAATTTGTGTATTTTCATGTATATTAATACATAAAATATATTATGATATATACTCAAGAATAACATTAGAACATCTCCTAGGATAATTTAACAATAGACAAGCCATCAAAAGATAACCATCGGCGTGGTGTTCACAAAAGAATCACAATATAGACTTTGGTGTGACATCTAATCTTAGTGTTAGAATACTAGTAATGAATTGAACCATTCAGGGAAGTATCTTTTATTAAAATCTATTTGAAGTTGCCTCAAGTTAATGATTTATCTAGAATCGTTTCTAACAATTTCTTCTCATTTGGTGATCTCTTGTAATGCTTCTTGTAAACTACCACAATATAACAATGTGTTCAACAATAAAAAACTTAAAAATACAAACTCCAATACCACTTGATGCATTCATGAGTATACCATATAATAAAAAATGGGTAAACTTAAAGATACCAACTCTAATACCACGTGTGAGTAAACTTAAAGATACCAACATAGTGGGTATACATTGTTGATGCATTTCCCATAATCAACGTACTTCATGTCTATAAATTTTCTCAAAACAGTATCGAAGGCATTCTTGCATTTTTATCAGGCCACTCCAGGAAAAAATAAGTATTTTCGGATAATTAAGATACAAGCATATTCTAGATGGTAAATGGAAAGAAAATGAATCAAATTTGAATAAGGATTAATGGTTTGGATTTTTTCATTTTAAATTAGTGGACCATGAAATGTATTATCTTTACATATTATTATATTAATCTTTGTCAACAATATGTGTATGTATATTTGCAAACCATAGATTTGTTTGTTTGAACAACATGGATGAAAGCTTAATGTCTTGGTTAATATAACGCCCCATCATGGAACCCAGGAAATGTTACACCAATAACACAAAATATCTGAATAATTTATTTTTAAAACCAACTAACAACATGTGTTAACATCTTAACATAAACGTTCTTGGGTTCCACAACTATACTACTGAAGTAAAAACATATAACACATCAAGAACCAAATATAATTATATCATGTGAATAGTCATGTCCAGAAACATTACATCATAAGTTACATAACAATAAGTGAGATTGTGAAAAATCTCATAACAATACAAGTATCATTACAAAGAAACCTCATGCAGCTTCATGAGGGTGTACGATCATAAATAAGATCAAGAATGAATGATGACCACGCCCATGAACTCGCCAGATGAACAACTCCATCAATGATGTGCAATCAAGATCTTGTAGAGAACAAATATGTCACGAACAAAATCACCTACAGGGGATCCAATGGAAAATGTGGTACGTTCCTCCCAACCATGTGGAACTCAAAAGCCCACCCCCCGTGCTAGGACACAAATCAAGTCCTCAAGTAAAACTACCAATATTATGTATATCACACAATACATGGTCAACATACACGACATCACAATGACAAGACAATGGCATACTCCCAGAGGTGACTCACAATCACAAGTGAACAATCAACTGTACCAGGATAAGAATGTCATCACATAAACGTATTAGGTTACCCTTGATAGCCTTCCTAGGTTACAGGCCCTCTACCAGAGTTACCTTGGCAACCTCTAACAAATTTTGGCCCCTAAACAAACTTATGTGGCTTCGAATCACTTCTTGAGAAGATGAAGTGTTCGAGTTGCCATTCCAGACCTTCTCAACCTGCTTTAATCTAAACAAGCATTAAAGTCTAGGGTCTGGCCACTTTCAGAAACCACTCCTCCTATAACACTACTCACAAATATAACACAATGGGTAGCCAAGATGCACGCCATACAAATCACGAACATAAACCACATTAACATGACGATACCAAAAAAAATGAATACCTCCTATGAGACAACATACTGTGCATGACTAAGTCTTTAATTCAGGTCATTTGCGAGAAAACAACAATAACCAGGTGTCAAACACTCTATAATATAAATCACCATCCTAGCCTTTGGAAGACTTCTAAGGTTAAATTAAAAAGACAATTTAAACATGAATCAAAGTCCACTTTCATATTTCTGAGTTACATCAATAGACTTGTTTCACAAATGATGCAAACAATTATAGAAAAAAAAATACCAATGCAAGTACATAAAACACTCAAAATTCATTACAAATGATATGCATAACGAGATATTCCCCTCATATTAAAAATAATAAAGAATGAATTCTTTTGCTTATTTACACACACCATCGTTTTCTAAATTCATTAAGTATTTTTCCACGGAATTCAAATAAAATCATAAATCATATTCCTCGAAATCTAATACATTGTTTGGTAAAAAAACAAGGATAATTTTCTACATAAATACATAAACAATCATATAACAATTACAAGAATATAATAATTTTAGCATACTACTTTTCTCTAACAATCTCAAGAACATTTAGACACACTATAAATTTATATATTCATTACAAATAATCTAACAAATTCAACATCTCGATATTAACATTGCCATTGTATTTTGATTAATAAACCATTTCATATCTAAACTATCTACATTCAATTAACATACCAAACCACAAACCAATGCATTTGTGATAAAGTAACAATAAAACAATTAATAAATCAAAGAGGAACTTTAAGTGTGTGTATGTATATTCTTATAGAATAAGTCATGGGTAAAATGTAAATGTAAATAATAGTTATAATTATCAATGCTAGTATAAATGGTGCCTATCTTTCGTAATGCAAAATCATATATATTAAAAAGAGTTCACTTCTTTATAATTTAATAGTAACAAATAAAAAATTAATTTATATTAGAGAATATCACTGAATCATTAATGACAAGGGTAAGAGTAACACAAAATAAGAACTAGAAGTTCAACATGTGGTTAACTAAACAAACCCCATGACTACCTATGTAAAGTGGTCGATTCAAACATGCATTAATTAACAATAATCTAGAAAACAGTCGATCAGAAAGATGTGGACTTACATATTCAACTCCACATGACACAACTTATAGGTCACTCCATACCGAAGATGAATAATCACTCAGTGGCGGAAAAAGAGGACTCGTGCTTGGCACATATCAAAAAGCATTTGGAGACCAAACAAATTGGATACAAGAGAATTAAATTCGACCACATGAAAATACATGCAAAATATAGAAGCATAACAAACACATGATACAAAAGGCGTTGACATCCAAACCAAAGGTCACAACTAAAAATATTTCAAGTTAAATAAAAGGGTGACTAGTTGACATAACACATGTATATACATCTATTAAAAAAAGGCATGCACACAAAACTGTCTATCCAACCACGACTGGAGCAGGAGTCAATTTCATTAAGAGAAAATATTACCATAATCAAAACCATGTATAGTTCAAAAGGGAAAATGCCAAGTAGTATGATACAAAAACTGTGGGCAGTGAGAACCCATCATTAGAGTAAATATTAAAGAAAACAATAATGATTCATTTGATAATCAATTCAAACAAAGTTCAGGGTGACATTAAGGATCAAGAGACAAATCTTGATAGCCATCATTCGCAAGAAAAAAGAAAACGAAAATAATAATTAAAAAAAGTTAAAAAATACTATAATCCATTCATCACTCTAGCTAAAGCCACATCATCGACCACCCAGAAAAAAAGGAGCATAGACTACAAATGGTGAGTTTTCCAACTGCATTATCAGGTAACCGACATACCCTAAAACAATATGATGACATGCATGGCAGGTTCAAAAGACCAAATACAAGGAAGAATGGGAATCAAGTACCATAAATGCTGCGTAGGTATGTTACCCAACAAGAATAAATCAAATGATGTATCCCAATCAACAACAACCAAATGATAAGAAAAATAAGTAAAGCCTTGGGTAAAATGATTGGTTTAACAATCGGCCAAATAGTTTGGAGAAACGAATTGTGCTATTTCGTGCATCAAGGTATAAGATCATTATTAGACACACTTAACACATACAAAGCATAGATGAACCAAGAGGAAAAACCACATCCAAAGAGAAATGATATCTAATTTAAATCAGATCATCTAGAATCAGAACAAATCTAATTAAACACAACCGTAAAGAAAACATACAAATTTAACAGTCTAAATATGGTATCTACTATAACAAGCAACTGGTATGCTTTCTTGATTCACCTATGATGTTTACATTTTGCAAGAGATATTTATTTTTTTCTTCTTTCCAATTTGGACATTCATAAAATTATTTCATGTTGATTGTGTAAGTTGGCTAAACAATATTTTTTTCACAATCAAGCATAGATTTATTCTAGTGCAAATATAGCTTTCCAAAAAGAAAAAAAGCTAAAGAAGAAAACCTATTTCTGCAAAAAGGCTGAGTTGAAACAAAAATTTGTAGCTTATATCAATTAAACTCAAAACACTAGCAATATGACCAAGAAATCCAAAAACAGTCCAACCCCCCCGAATTCATATGTTTCCAATCAAAATCTGAGATAAGAGCTTTTCCAGAACAACTGTCGTACCAAAAAAATTCCTAAAAGCTATTTATTATATTTAATTGCCTCAAAATTCCAAAACTTAATTTACTGTCCATCTTGCATTCATAATGTATCAATCAGTTCTAACTTAACCATTTAAATCTAGATCATATTTTCAACTCCAAATCCAAATTCAATAACATGTTGAAAATAACCTGTTTTAAAATATCTATTTTCACATAAATCCTATTTGAAAATTATATATTTAAATATTTCACTTTCAATTAATCATTAGTCACCACAATATCATTTAAATATTAAATAATCTAAATCAACAAGATGAAAACATAGAAATGCAACAAGACGTGACAATAACGAATGCACCACAAATGAATGACAAGACATAAAGGTGACGACATCTTTTTAGAATGATGGTTCATGATAGAGGATAAGTCTATCTCCCTTCAATGATTCCATTGGGCCATGGCACACTCAAACTTGACAAGCAGGTCGAGTCGATGCTTGTACCTGAAAGTTGCATCACAATGCATGCTCAAATGAACAACATGTATAAATATGAAGACACACCATGAATAAAAATTGTGATGTAGTAGGGCACTCATGAATGAGTAATGCTAAACCGTCTCGTTTGACATAAAACATAGTATCTAACATAAATCAAACCATAGTATCATCATGTATATAACAGATCATCATAGATGATCATAATAGTGTCATCTCATGAAAATAAATATCACATCATAAGGTAAAGTGTATCGTCAACTGAGTTTCACAACTATTCATGTAAACCATGACATAAAGCATCAAAATAATATAATCTCAAATATCTAACTACTAATAGTAAGTCAAAACAACTAAAATAGAAATGTCATCAGGAGGGTCACTACATCCTCCCCCCTAGGGTGAGGCTTACTCCTTGAAGCCTATGAATAGATAGGGATGCAATTACCTCATACACATTGCATCCTCCTAAGTAGCAAAAGACTCATCACTAGGGTCCCATTGGACCCTCACCTGGTCAATGTCTCGACCCCTGAGAGCGAGTCTCCTGCATTGTAGAATGCCCATAGGCTCCAAACCAAGCTTCTTGTCCTCGACTAGTAGAGCATTCCAATCAATTACATGTGAAACATTAGGATGATATGGTCTAAGAACATATACATGAAAGACATCGTGGATGCATGACAAACTAAGAAGCAAGGAAATTCAGTTAGCTACAGGGCCGATCCTATCTAGAATCTCGAATGACCCAAAAAATTGAGGCATGAGCTTAGAGACTTTTCCATAACAAATTGGACTCTTTCACGGATGCACTCGAAGAAACACTCTATCACCACCATAATACTAACGATCCACACAATGAGCATCGACATACTTCTTATGTCTATCCTATGCTGCAATCAAATGCTCTCTAATATGATCTACCTACTACTCCATATCTCACAACACATCAGGTCCAAGAAGTACCCTATCCTCAATTCTATCCCAACTCAACAGAGTCTTGCATGGGCATCCATACAATGTAAAGGTAGGCATACCTATGGAACTATGATACCCATTATTATAAGCGAACTCCACCAAGTAAAGGTATTCTTCCCATCACAACTACTGATCCATAACATACATCCTAAGCATATCCTCTAACACCTGATTAACCCTCTCAGTCTGATTGTGTGTCTCAAGATGATAAGCTAAACTGAAGTTCAATTGTGTACCTAAAGTATGCTAATGTGAAAAAATGATCCCTATCCAATATAATTCTACATAGGAGTCCATGCAAATGTACAATATCATCCATGAAGATCTTTGCCATAGTAGAGGCATTATATGATGAATGAACCTAAGAGAAATGAACTACCTTAGTCAACTTGTCGAGAGTGACCATGATATCATCATGTCAGCGATAAGACATAGGCAACCCAAAATAAAACCAACTTATTTAATGTCCCATTTCTATTCCAAAACAAGGTGAGGCTATAACAGTCCTACGGCATGTTGGTGCTTGGCCTTAACCCTCTAGCACTCTAGACATCTCGCAACGAAATCGACAATGTCGCGCTTCATCCCAGGCCAAAATTACAACTGATGAAGATCGACATGCATCTTTTTGACACATTGATGACCTAAATACGGTGCTCAATGTGCCTCTAAAAATATCAAGGTATGAAGTCCATCTTTAGGCGGCACTTAAATATGACACAAATGTTGCAATAAACCATCGGACTCAAGTGTATAATCTACAAATCTACCCTCCAAAGGTCTGCCAGAATCCAACTCCGCCTTCACTTCCTTACATAACTTATTTGTAGGAAGTGTTGCCACTATCTGACTCCTCAAATTAACTCCTAGAGTTACTGTAGATATCTCATGTCTTCGCCGACTAAGAGCATCTCCTACCACGTTCTCTTCCCCTTGAATAAATTTGACCTCAAAATCATATTTGTAGAAGAACTCCATCCACCGTCTCTACCTAGCATTAAGATTTTCCTAAGTATATATGTATTGCAGACTACGGAGATCACTGTGTAACTTAAAATAATGTCCCAATAGAAAATGATGTCAATGAACCAAAGCATGCACGACTGTTGCTAACTCTAGATCATGAGTGGGGTAGTTCAATTCGTGATCCTTGAGTTTGTGAGACTCATAGGTTATCACATGACCTTCCTTCATCAAAATGACTCCTAGACCCTCCAAGGGCGCATCAGTACAAACTACGAAGTCCTTCGTAGGATTAGGAATAGCTAAAATAGGCACACTCGTCAACTTCTCCTTGAGTTTCTAGAAGGCCAACTGACAAGGATCTGACCAGACTAATTTCTTCCCTTTCCACTGAAGAGAAGTAATAGGATGAGAAATTTTGGAGAACCCTTCATCAAACCACCTATAGTATCCTATAAGACCCATAAAACTACGAACCTCTAAAACATTGGTAGGCATGGGCCAATCCATAATGGCTTGGATCTTCAAGGGATCCATTGCAATACCCTCTCCAGATAACATGGACAAGGTATTTCACCTCGGTCTAGAAGAACTCACACTTTGATACATTCACAAACAAATGGCTCTCCCTCAAACACTGTAATACATGTCTCATGTGTTCCTCATTGTCCTTCATATTTCTAGAATAAATCAAAATGTTATCGAGAAACACTAGAAAAAAGCGGTCTAGGTACGTGCAAAAAATTCCATTCATCAGGCTCATGAAAACTGACAGTGCATTCTATAACCCAAACGGTACTATACTGAATTCGTAGTGCCCATAACAAGTTCAGAATGTTGTCTTATGTATATCTGCTTTAGAAATATGCAACTGATGACATCCAAATTTTAAATCAGTTTTAGAGAGCATGTTTTCTCCCTTAACCTGGTCAACAAGGTCATCAATTCTAGGCAATGGATATCGATTCTCTACCATCACCTTATTCAATTTTCAGTAGTCAATACATAACCTGAGGGTTCTATCCTTCTTTTTCATGAAGATGACAGGTGCTCCCTAAGATGAAACACTCGGTCGAATGAAACCCTTAGCCAAGAGCTCCTCCAACTACAATCGAAGCTCTTCTAACTCCTAAGTAGTCATGTTGTATGGAGCCTAAGATATAGGCTCAGCTCTAGGAACTAGATCAATATGAAAGTCAATGTCCCATTTTGGCAGCATCCCTAAAAAGTCACTGGCAAACACATCTGCAGACTCTTCAAGAATAGGGTAATCATCAAGAGATACCTCTCAACTATCCCCTACCTCCAAGTCACTAATACTAGCTGCAAATAGATAACAACCTTGTCGCATATACCTCCTTAACTGCATAGCAAAAAAAATCTACAAAGAGATGGGTCTTTGCATACCAACTATCTCATTCTCTGCACTAGAGTCATCTAGACAACTCACAGTCTTGTCTCGGTAATCGATCACTACACAATGAGATTCTAACCAATCCATTCCCAGAGCAATATCATATGATCCAAGGGGTGTAACTCGAAGACCAACCAAGGTAAGTAACAATCCAATCCTAAGTCCACAGTCATGAACAAGGGATTCAATGACTACTTTAGCCCCAGAAGCCAATTCTACATGCCACCTAATGCCTTGCCTAACTGCCACAAGTCTACATCATTCAAAAATTGAAGGAGAGATAAAAGAATTAGATGCACAAAAATAAAATAAAATGGAAAATCTAACACCCTGTAGCTGACTTGATGATTCAATCATAGTATTCTGGTGGTCGACTTGATGATTTTCCACTATAGCAAAGACTCTATAAGAACGTCCTACATCGCCAATCGTCGACTCTGAAGCTGTGGGTAGCTGACCAAACCTTGAAGTACCTCACATCGAACACTACCTCACAATATGGCCCTACTGACCACATGAGAAGCATTCAATGCCCCTACCAAAACCTTGGCCACCCAATGGTGCATTTGACTATTGAAAACTGCCTTTGCTGACTATCGACTGTGCACTCTTAATAGGATGATCCTGGTGATTGTGCTTATTGGGCATCCAATTATGATTCTTTCCAAACTAAGAACCATTACCCAACTACTTCTGAGAACCGTTATTCTTCTGTTAATAATTCTATTGTTGTTGTTCACCCTTAGAGGGTGCCTATTGGTTCTGAGAGGAACCACCTGTCTAAATCTAACCACCGCGTAGACCAAATCTTGCAGTAGAAGCACTTCCAATCAAAACACCTATGTGTACTCCTAACACCATGGAAAAATTCTCCTCTGTAATCTGAGCTTTGTGAACTGCTACCTCCATTTTCTTTGGCTCAAAGAATCTAACTCCACCACTAATCCAGGCATTCAAGCTCCGGATGAAATGTTCAACTAACATTGCCTCATCATCAACTATACTAGCATATTGTTTGAGTTCATAGAATCTATGCTCAAACTGCTCTACAAACATTTCCATCTCATGCAAGTCATTAAATTCATTTGCATGGCATTCCCTCTAGTGATCAGATTAGAAGAGTCATCTGCAACAGTCTAGAAACATGTCCCATGATACTGATCGTATCTCCAAATGGAGCTTTTTCTCCTCCAATTGCCACCAAGTAGAGGCAAAGCCTTTAAGATGCATGTTAATGCATCTCACACAGATGTTATTGCCATACGGGTGCATAGAAAAACACCATCCTAAATCCAGTAATCATGTCTTCACCTCCAAACCTCTGCCAGTACAATTCAAAATAGGAGGGCGTGCCCTC
Source organism: Sequoiadendron giganteum (assembly GCA_007115665.2). Lineage (NCBI taxonomy): Eukaryota > Viridiplantae > Streptophyta > Pinopsida > Cupressales > Cupressaceae > Sequoiadendron > Sequoiadendron giganteum. Next base: position 509,282,372 of record CM021100.1, read on the forward strand.
AACAAGTCCCTCATGTGCCCTGCAACTAAGGAATCCTACTTTGTAGTCTAAACTATCCTCCTAGGTGGTGTCTTGTCTCTCTCTCTTTGTCCATTTCCTGATCATTTCCCTATCTAGGCTTGAGATGTGCAGGGGCCTGCTCAAGTAACAAACGTAGAAGATCTCCTACAAGAGGTTGATTCAGAACCTGATTATCATTACCTAGAGGATTAGGCTACTCTCCATGTTCACTTTCATGTGAAATCTGCAATGGAGCACTCTGAGGATTCACCGCATGGCCTCTAAAATGACCTCGCCTTGGTGAAATGATCCTACACAAGTTCAAATTGAGTCTCTATTTAGTAACACAAACACACAAGAATCTAACACCTAGGACAACCTAGTCAGCTCACATGAACTAGAGCACCTAGTGTTAGAACCTTGGCTCTGATACCAAGCTATAATGCCCCACTGTGGAACCCAGGAAACGTTATGCCAATAACACAAAACATCCAATTTTTTTTTTTTGAAAACCAACTAAGAACATGTGTAATCATCTTAACATAAATGTTCTAGGGTTCCACAATTACACTACTGAAGTAACAATACATAACACATCAAGAACCAAATATAATTAGATCATGTCCAGAAACATTACATCATAAGTTACATAACAATAAGTGAGATTGTGAAAAATCTCAAAAAAATACAAGTACCATTAGGAAGAAACCTCTTGCAACTTCATGAGGGTGTACGATGATGAATAAGATCAAGAATGGATGATGACCACATCCACGAACTCACCCAACGAACAAATCCATGAATCATGTGCAATCAAGATCCTATCGAAAACAAACATGTCACAAACAAAATCACCTGCAAGGGACCCAATGGAAGATGTCGCACATTCCTCCCAACTGTGTGGAACTCGAAAGCCCACCCCTCGTGCTAGGAGACAGAACAAGTCATCAAGTAAAACTGAAAATAAGATGTACATCACACAATGCACGATCGACATACATGAAATCACAATGACCAAATAAATGACATACTCCCAGAGGTGACTCACAATCACAAGTGAACAATCAAGTGTACTAGGATAAGAGTGTCATCACATAAATGTATTAGTTTACCTTGGATAGCCTTTCTAGGTTACTGACCCTCTACCAGAGTTACCCTAGCAACCTCTAACTATTTCCAGCCCCTAAACGAGCTTATGTGGCTTCGAATCACTTCTCGAGAAGATCAAGTGTTCGAGTTGCCATTCCAGGCCTTCTCAACCTGCTTTAATCTAAAAAAGCATTAAAGTCTAGGGTGAGGCAAAGCATTATCTGAATGGTTAGATTTAACTACCCAGCCCCTAAGAGTTATTAAGGCTATCACTGTATTAAGTATTTTTGAGAGGTTACCCATGCAACCACTTTCGGGTCTGAACCCTTTCGGAAACCACTCCTTCTATAATACTACTCACAAATATAACACAATGGGTAGCCAAGATGCGCATCACACAAAACACAAACATAAACCTCATTAACATGATGATATCAAAAACAATGAATGCCTCCTATGAAACAACATACCATGCATGGCTAAGTCCCTAATTCACATCATTTGCGAGAAAACAACAATAACCAAGCATCAAACACTCTATAATGTAAATCACCATCCTAGCCTCTGGAAGACTTCTAAGGTTAAATTAAAAAGAAAATTTAAACATGAATCAAAGTCCAGTTTCATATTTATGAGTTACATTAATAAACTCGTTTCATAAATGATGCAAACAATTATAGAAAAGAAAATAAAAATGCAAGTATATAAAACACTAAAAATTCGTTACAAATTATATGCATAACGAGATATTCCCCTCACATTAAAAGGAATAAAGGATGAATTCTTTTGCTTATTTACACACACCATCATTTTCTAAATTCATCAAGTATTTTTCCACTGAATTCAAATGAAATCGTAAATCATATTCCTTGAAATCTAATACATTGTTTCGCAACAAAACATGCATAATTTGCTACATAAATACATAAACATTTGTATAAAAATTACAAGAATATAATCATATTAGCATACTACTTTTCTCTAACAATCTCAAGAACATTTAGACACACTATAAATTTATATATTCATTACAAATAATATAACAAATTCAACATCTCGATATTAACATTTCAATTGTATTTTGATTAATAAAACATTTCATATTTGAACTATCTATATTCAATTAACATACAAAACCACAAGCCAATGCAGTTATGATAAAGTAACAATAAACCAATTAATAAATCAAAGAGAAACTTTTATTTTTAACAATTAATAACTTTTGAATTACATTCTCATTTAAGTATATATATATATATTCTTATAGAATATAGTCATGGGTAATATGTAAATGTAAATAATAGTTATAATTATCAATATTGGTTTAAATGGTGCCTATCTTTTGTAATGCAAAATCATATATAATAATAAGAGTTTTCTTCTTTATAATTTAACAATAATAAATAAGAAATTAATTTATATTAGAGAATATCACTGAATCATTAATGACAAGGTGAAGAGTAACACATAATAAGAACTAGAAGTCCAACATGTGGTTAACTAAACAAAGCCCGCGACTATCTATGTAAAGTGGTCGATTCAAATATGCATTAATTAGCAATAAGAGAAAATAGTCGATCAGAAAGATCTAGACTTACAGATTCAACTGCACACGACAAAACTTACAGGTCACCCAATACCGAAGATTACTAATCACTTAGGGGTGGAAAAAGATGACTCATACTTGGCACATATCAGAAAGCATTCAGAGACCAAACAAATTGGATACCAGAGAATTAAAGTTGGGCGCCCGCAAATACATGCAAAATATAGAAGCATAACAAACACATGATACAAAATGTGTTGACATCCAAACCAAAGGTCACAAATAACAAGATTTCAAGGTAAATAAAAGGGTGACTAGTCGACATAACACATGTATATACATCTATTAAAAGAAAATAATCTGCACAAAATTAGATATCCAACCACGGTTGGAGCAAGAGTTAGTTTCATTAAGATAAAACATTACCATAATCAGAACCACGTATAGTTCAAAAGGGAAAATGCTAGGTAATATGATACTATTGTGGGCAGTGAGAACCCATAATTAAAGTAAATATTAAAGAAAAAAATAACGGTTAATTTCATACTCAATTCAGTCAAAGTTCAGGGTGACATTAAGGATCAAGAGACAACTGCTGACAGCCATCATTCACAAGAAACAAGACAATGAAAAGAATAATAATAAAAAAAAATACTATAACCCATTCATCACTCCGGTTAAAGTTACAACTTCGACCACCCATAACAAAGGGAGCATAGACTACAAATGGTGAGTTTTCCAACCGTCTTCTCAGATAATCGACATACCCTAAAACAATATGATGACATGCATGGCAAGTTCAAAAGACTAGATACAAGGAAGAACGAGAATCAAGTACCATAGAGGTCGCGCAGGTGTGTTACCCAACAAGAATAAATCAAATGATGTATCCCAATCAACATCAGCCAAATGATAAGTAAAACAAGTAAAGCCTCAAGTGAAATGATTGGTTTAACAATAGGCCAAACAGACTAGAGAAACGAACTGTGTTATTTCATGTATCAAGGTCTAAGATCATTATCAAACTTAACACATACAATGCATAGATGAACCAAGAGTAAAAACTAGATCCAAAGAGAAATGATAACTAATTTAAATCAGATCATCCACAATCAGAACAAATCTAATTATACAACTGTAAAGAAAACATAGAGATTTAATAGTCTAAATATGGCATCTACTATAACAAACAACTAGTATGATTTCTTGATTCACCTATGATGTTTACATTTTGCAAGAGTTTTTTTTCTTCTTCTTCTTTCCAATTTGGATATTCATCAAATTTATCATTTTGATTGTGTAGGTTGGCTAAACAATCTTTTTTCCATAGCCAAGCATAAATTTTTTCCAGTGCAAATATAACTTTCCAAAATAAAATAAAGGAAAAGAAGAAAACCTGTTTATGCAGAAAGGCTAAGTTGAAACAAAAATCTGTAGCTTATATCAACTCAGCTTAAAACACTGGCAATATGACCAAGAAATCCAAAAACACTCCAGGCCCGCCCAATTCATATGTTTCCAATCAAAATCTGAGCTAAGAGATTTTCCAAAACCACTGTCGTACTAGAAAATTTCCTAAAAACTATTTAATATATTTAGTTGTCTCAAAATTCCAAAACTTAACTGATTGTCCATCTTGCATTCATAATGGATCAAACTGTTCTAACATAACCATTTAACTCTAGATCATATTTTCAACTCCAAATCCAAATTCAATAACATGTTGAAAATAACCTCTTTTAAAATATCTATTTTCACATAAATCCTATTTGTAAAATATATATTTAAATATTTCACTTTCAATTAATCATTAATCACCACAATATCATTTAACCATTAAATAATCTAAATCAACATGATCAAAACATAGAAATTCAACAAGACACGAAAACAACGAATGCACCACAAACGAACGACAAGATATAAAGGTGACGACAAATACTTGTTCTTTTTAGAACGATGGTTCATGATAGAGGACAAGTCTATCTCCCTTCAATGATTTTATTGGGTCATGGTACGCTCAGATCTGACAAGTAGGTGGAGTCGATGAATGTACGTGAAAGTTGCATCACATTGCACAATTAATCGAACAACATGTATAAATATGAAGACACACCATGAAGAAAAATCGTGATGTAGGAGGGAACTCATGAATGAGTACTGCTAAGCCATCTCCTTCACTGACTGATGTAAAACATAACATCTAACATAAATCACACCATAGTATCATCATGTATATAACAAAGCATAATAGATCATCATAATAATGTCATCTTATGAAAATAAACATCACCTCATAAGGTAAAGTGTATCATCAACTGAGTTTCATGACTAGTGATGTAAACCATGACGTAAAGCATCAAAATAACATAATCTCAAACATCTATCTGCTAACAGTAAGTCAAAAAAACTAAAATAGAAATTTCATTAGGAGGGTCACTACAGTTAACCTCAATTTAATTAGACTCTAACAAAATGTGAGAAATGTGTTAGGATTTTTTAAAATGACAATCAAATGAATATGCTTTTCACTCAAACCAATTTTAAATTCTACGAGGATAATAAAAAAGTAGATTAGTAATTTATTCTAGTTAGTATTACACATATGAACAACACAAATTAGTGCACATGTTTGAGGGTTTTGAAAAGTGGATGAGAAAAATATAAAACTGAACTATCCTAAATGCAAGTTTTAGACATTTTCATTAATACAAAATATTTTTCTTGAAACATACCTTGAATTTCATCATTATCATTTGAACTTCATAATCAAATCTTCATGACATTATCTAGTTTGGAGTACTTGACACTAAAAACTATATTTTTCTAGAATTTCGTAGACTAGACCCCAACAAGATTCTAACACATTAAAATGTTTTTGAAATTAATGTAAAGGCCAAACTATTTCATAAAAATCTAAAAATTCCTATGCACAATTTAAAATTTCATAGTCCTATGCTATGTCATGTATACTATTTTCAACCCATATTAAACAAATAGTTCAAAAAATGAGCATTTAAAATTGAGGAGAGAACCATTATAACATGGTAAAAAAATATTTACATCAAAGAACTGGTAGGTATGTTTCTACAAGAAAACCTATGCTCCATATGATTGTCAACCAGTTATCATTAATGCATCACATAGCCAATGTATACTTGGTCTCATTGTATATTTTGAGGCCAACATAAAAATATTAGGTTCAATGTTAGTCATGGTTATATTTTTGGTTAGGAAGAGATTGTCTAATATTATCATATTAATTTTAGTGCCAAGAATATAGTATTACTGTCAAAATCCCATGCATTCTATATTTACAAATTATGATAATTAAAATGAATATCATGACCTAATATTTTTTATAATTTTTCCTATTATAGAATGAATTAGATTAATGAACATTGAATACTAATTTAAATTGTTTCATTTCTATTGTTGTGTCTTGCACAAATGCCATGTTTTTGATAAGGTAAGCAAGGTTTTGAAAGGACCAAGAACCTTTTATAGAGATAGGAGGACACTTCCAAACAAAAAAGTGTCAAGCTTGTAAATGAGCCAGTACTAGTAGAGACACTATAGTAGCACAATAGAAATATAGATAGCTTCTGGTTAGCAGCAACTAGGAGTAATAGAGCACTTAGAACCAACAATAGTCTTGATTCAAAGATAGAATTACAAACCTAACTTAGCACTACAACCAAGAGCAACTATACACTTAGGAAAAAACCTAGTCCTATTAAACCAAGAAGTAACCCACAAAATTGTAGTCCCAAAAGACTACCAAGAACCACCAGGGCACAAAACACCTACAACAGCTGGACTACAATAAACCTTCCGCTCAAATTAGACCAAAATGAGCATAAATGCCACGTTTCTCTTTTTTACTGTGTTTGGGTTTTATATATATATATATATATAATTAAAAAACCAAGGATTTTATCCAAAACAAAGTTGACTACAGATTTTCCAAAAATAATTGATACACACCTAATATGGATCAATTCTTTTCTTTCCAACAGCCTTAAAAAATATTATATTAGGCTTGGGATGACAAGTATGATAACTAGATTGAGTTGTCAAACTTTTTGCGACTTGTAATCCATATATTATTTCTTTCCCTCTGTAGTTGAAAAAAACTTCCCTTTTATATCTTCTTTAGTCTACTGAACATGAGAAAATATCTTCTCTAGCTCTAGTAGGTATTTTATCTTCTAGCGGACCTACTTTTTATCTACTTATACCTAGTTTGCACTTCCCAAGATTTGAAAGGTAAAGAAGGTAAAGAAAATAATATGAAGTATATCTACATCCACCTTCTTCTTTGAGCACATTTTTGAAGGAAATGAGGATCTTCTATAATTTCTCATGCAAGGAATGCAAGGAATAGCAAACAAAGATTCACCACTGCTAATAAATATTATAAAGATCTTGATGTCAAAAATGGAAGAAAGTTAAAATTGAGAAGAAATGTCCCATAGAACTATAAAGAGAGACTAAAAGGGATATGTTCTAGATATGACAGGGTCATAGCTTAGACCTATGATGATCTTAGAGGATATGATCTAGGCGTAATTCAACATACTATTGAGTTGGTTGAAGGCTCAAAGAATGTTTGATAGAATCAAAGGTTAGTCAATCCAAAAGTTGAAGCATTGATGGCACACGAACTGACCAAATTAATCAAATCAAGGATCACATACCCAATCAAATATTCAATTTGGGTATCTAATCTTGTACTAATGAAGAAAAAATGGAAATATTCAGCTCTGCATGAATTTAAGGGATTTGAAGAAAGGTTCACTAAACTATCGTTACCCTTTGCCCTCAATGGAAAAAAATCTACAAACCATGGAAAAATTAGAGATGTTCTTGTTGGTCGATGGTTTTTCGGGCTATAACTAGGTATATATAAAGGAAGAAGAGCAACATAAAACAATGTTCACTACCAAGTGGGGAACATTCGCATACTCATACATTCCCTTCAAGCTCTCTAATGTTGGTGCAACCTTTCAACGAGAAATTAATATCACTTTTAAGGGGTTGATTATTTAGATTATCCTAATATATCTACCTAATGTGTTTTTTAAAATCAAAGGATGATCACTTTGATCACCTAGAAAAGGTCTTCTAGAAATTCTAACAATTTGGAATTGCCTTAAATCCCAAGAAATGTGTTTTTAGAGTACCGCAAGGAAAGCTTCTTAGTTTTGTGGTATCAAAGGAAGGAATAGCTATAGATTTCAAAAGGGTGAAAGATATAATGGAGCTACAATACTAGTCAAATAGAAGGGGCTACAGTCCTTTTTGGTGAAGATTAATTTTATTAGTCAGTTCATTTCAAATGTTGTAGGCATAATTAATCACATTAAATAAATAAGGGTTTAATGAATGCTTTTGGATGTAATTACTATTGAGGGTTTTGAAGGTTTAGTTTTCTACAACTGATTCACCCCCCTCTAAATTTTATTTTTCATTCAACACTTTACATCAACATATTATCTCCAATGACATGCATTATGCAAGAAGACTTTGATATGTCATTTGCATCTTTAATTGTTGCAATAATTCTTCATTGAATCTGATTTTAAAAGTACTCTTATGAAAACTTGAATTTTCTAGGTGAAACTTAGTGAAATGACCTTATATTTATAGGTATGTAACATTAATTTCATGAAATTCAAATAAAACAAGATGATATATGAATATGGATTTGAAATCATTAAAATACAACTAAAAACTTAATTTAAATTTATTTCCTAGGTCTACGTGAGGACCCATTTGCGCATGGGTGAATGGGTCCTAGGTCACTTGCCTAGGACACACATAATTGCTCAATGATAAGTGTTTTGTTTAGTCATTAATGAATGACGGGTTTTCTCTTCACAAAATGCAATTAATTTGGTTTGGATCTGAATTAAAGCGGCCAATTAAGGAAAATTAGCCTCAATTAATCAAGGGAGCCCTAAATAACTGTAAAACTGTAAAGAGGTACACTCTATAACACTAAAAATTAGGCACAATTAAGTTCATTTTAATTAATAGGGCCCTAAACTTAATGTGAATATATAAAATACATATTACAACACTAAATTAAGGCATTATTTACTTCATTTTTATATTAATTCCTCATTAGGTGTGAAAATGGGATAATTTTTTCTGCACTTCAAGTCAAAAATCTCATAGAAATAGATTTAGAACACAATGCAAAGATAAATATATCTCCTTTAAATAAAAATAATCTTCTTGTAAAACTTGTTTTAAATCATCCACACTCACAAAAAACTATGAAGAATGTTCATGTAAAGAATGAACAAAAAGGTCAAAGTGTTCCCTCTAAATAATTAAAGAAGGATCATCTTTATCAAAGAGAAGAATAATGCAATCAATGGTGTCTCCCAAATCTAAAGTTTGTATTCAAAAAACAAACCAACAATATTTATCAAGTACTCATCCCATGTAGCTATATGTGGAAGATGATGGAGATCCTTTTGAAATGGGACAAAACAAGCATAATCAAATGCAACTGAATATAGAGGAGATGAAATGCAAGGCTCGAGAACAAGATCAAATGTGAGAAAACCCAAGATCAAGTAGTGAACATTCTCCTCAAAATCATGTTCTACACTAAAAGTGTGATTAACTGCTAAAGGATCAAACCCATCATTAGTAAAAAAATAAAGAATGGCATACAAGTACTTGATGCATGAAAAACCATCATAATAGAAATACTATCTCTACCCTCTAATTCTATAATGACAGCTTAATCAAGAGAGAATTCCATAATCCTTATATGTACACTATTGGTGATCTTATAGATTGAAATAAAATTATTTGAAATATGAGGTACATACAAAACATCATTGAAAGAGCCCTCCCTAATATCAATATGTCCCTTCCCAAATACATTCATGTATTATTATTTTACATCAAAATAGGTGGAATGGAGTAAGGCTCAAAACAAGATAATATATACTATTATCATGTCATATGGTGAGATGCTCCTAAATCTAGAATCCATCTCCCTAATCCAAGAAATATAAGCATAAAGGGCTTGTCCTTTTCTACTTGACATATTGGCTATACGAATATGGCCTTTGTCCTTATTAGGTTTTATTTAAAGAAGAGCAAGTTGACTTGGAAATTTTTAAAGGTTTACAAATATGATACTTTTTAAGAAGATGTTTCAATTCATCAATATCCTTCTTATAGCAACAATGTCCATCATTCCCAAGATTCTTGTGATATGAAAAGTAGGCTTCCCCTTCTTAGATGATTTCTTTTTGGAAGAGGATATATTTTTCTATGATCTAAATGTGGATAACTCCTTAATTTATTTTGTTTCTTACTGAAATGTTCTAAATATTTAACCTAAATCACATTAAATGCATGATATTTAGGTGACATTATGAGATATATATATATAAAGACACTTTTTTTCTCATGTATTAATATCTCAGAAAAATATGCAAATGAAGGTGTAGTATATCGAAAACCCATAATTATCCTATGAGTATGGAAGCTACAAAATAAAATTACACTACCAAGATAAAGTTTTTTAATCCATTATAAACCATCCAAATGTCCTTTTTTTCTATTCCACATTATTTACATTTCTCTCTTAGATCATTGACCTTAGTGACGTATTCCCAAATATTTTCAATGATCTTAGGATCGATGATCATTAATTTGATAGCCTTTTATTTAATATATATTAGGATATAATTATTTTAATTGTTCCAACATTAATGATCCAATCATTACATGAATCTTCAATTTGAAATAACGGATCTTGATAAATTAAGTTATGAGGACATCCAAGAGTTTTACCATGTCCAATTATGCATTTTATATTGTTATCATTATCTTTAGGTTCAAGTACCTTATTCACAACATATAGAGAGTGGCATTGATTAATTAGAGAACTTAATGCATTTTTATGCCAATTCGAATAGTTGTATGATATTAGAAAAGGAACCTAAGAATGACTCATCGAAAATAAGAGCACTAGAAAAGAGATCGAAAAAATGCACCAAGAGAGTCCCCCCAAATTACTCAATGAAGAATGCCCTCAAATATTGATTTGGATTTTTTGTGTGTACTTTGATTACAATGGAATGAACTATTTCCAAATTCTACAATGCCAAGATGGATCGAATATGAAAAAATAAAACATATCTCAAATTCAGATCCTCCAACTAAAATGAAAATTTTCCAATATGATCTAGAGTGAAAATGAAGCATTTCAAAAAGGAAAAAAATTCTCCAAGTGTCAATGTGTCCAATTTATCAACCATAATGAAAATATATGTATAAATCTTAATAAAATATACTATAAAATTTTCTTGCATAGAATTGTAGAGATCTACAATACTTTTTCAAAACCATAAGATTGACAAAAATAGTTAAATGGGAAAAACATTATGATCTTGGAAGCCCAAATTAGATACTTGACTTGAAATTGAAATAACAGTCACAAATAGATACATATGAAAATGAAATTGGAGAAAGGAAACCAAAATTAATATCTATAAAATTATCTTTTAAATAGTCATACTACAAAACTAGTCAATAATATATATATATATATATATATATATCTTTGGCTTGCGGAAAAACATTATTTTTTGAGTTTTCTACACTTTTATAAATAAAAAAAATTGTATTAAATAATCACCTAAAAGTATGAAAAATAACAAATAACACTAAAAAATTTAAAATAGACAATTAGATTCATAAATTATGGTAAATTAAATGGGGTGTGAAGAACCATTATAGAATTGATAATAACCATCAAACCAATCATTTGAATTATGGTCCCATTTGAGTCTTTATTCTAATTTATCATTAAATAATAATGGTTAGTGTCTCTTATAAAAAAATTATTAGATGAAGTTTGTCCTTAAAAAAGGAAAAGGTCAAGATTTGTCTAAACTCAAAGAATAGAATTTAACCTACCATAAAAATTTAAAAAAACTATATTTCTCTCTTTGTTCCTTGACTTGGGTACCTTGAACATTTGATCTCAAAGCTAGAAAATTTATTAATTATTACCTTGAAAAGAAACTTGCATCGGGGGGTCATTTTTCAACAAATCGCATTCATTCAGTAGTCTGAAACTTAAACCATTCTGCCATTATATCAAAGAAAGATGCAACCATACAAAGAAAACATTAATAGCACCATAACACGCAATTTTTTGCGTGAAAACCCTATTAGGGGAAAAACCACTATGGAGATTAATCCACAATTTGAGTACTCAAAATATAGTGTTCTACAAAAGGAATGCACTTGCATTCAGGCACACTGCTTAGAGCCAACTACTCAAAAGAAGAACGCTTAATGCCTACAAAATTTAGATTAAATCCATCTGAGGGATGAACTAAGAAAATAGCATCTAACCATTGCAAGTGACAGTTCCGGTGAAGCTCATATACTTGATTCTAGATCTGATTTCCAATTTTTCATTTGCTAGATCTCTCAATTCGCACATTATACATATATTCTCACACCTCATTTTTATTTTCATATATTTAAATGACAAAAATGACCTCTCATATATATCCACGATCAAGGATTTACTCATCCAACAGTCGGCTTCATAAGGTATTAAGATATTGTAACTTGTTTGTCAGGTCCACCACAAAATATTTATTTGCATCCTCCAAGGTCGGTTAAGACAAACAAAGGACCCAAATAACACTTGATCCAACATTGAGACTTATAATTAATTCCATCTTATACATCTACAAATTTTATCTTTGTTGGGTTGACCTTCTAACATAGATAATGAGAAAATTAGTGCACCATACCACTTAGATCACTTACCATTGAGTGCACATCAAAACTAAGATTTTCCAAGCCTCTATAGACCTCCCATAGAGATTCCCAAATCGAAATACTTATCCAGTGAGGTGACTAGGTCACCTTTTAAGCCTTAACCAGATCTTTTGTGCTTTACTTTGTTTTATTGGTAGGAGCCAGAATAGTGTTACATAATTAGGTGCAAGACTTGAGTTGTATGACTTGGGTTTCAATCAATGAAAAAACCTACAAGCCAAACTCCTCAGCCATATGCCAACAATCTCCCCCTTTGGCATTGATGGCAACACTTAGTGAAAAATGACTAAGTGTCAGAATCATTTTCGGTTCACTGCCAAACTACTTGTTGCACTTTCTGCCTCTTTGATTCTTAAGTCATTTTTCACTACATTTTCTCCCCCTTTGAAATCAATGAAAAAGTATAGATGCCATATACCAAAAAGTGACAAAACATGCATCCAAAAAATTTAGCATAATTTTTCTCTTTTGATTAAAACTTACAATAACTATTGTCTTTAGAAGATTAACTTATTGTTTTTCTTCACTTCTGAAAGAAACTTCTCCAAACCATCAATTGCAGTTCCAATGTTGATAATTAAGCTATTGTTCTTAGAATTCTTGTTGATAATCTAAATGGGAGATTCATGAATTATGATTGCTTCTACCAACTTTTCACCAGTTTTTAGAATTTCCACCAACTGCCCCAACCTCCATTCAAATAAGTCTTTTAATTTGCAGAATATGTCCACAAGAACATTCTTGAAAAGTTGATTTTTTTTTGTGATGTCTGCAACTCCTAGATTTTACTCTTGATAGTTCCATCCAGATCCTAAGACATATCAAAGTTTTTTACAATATCATTTAGTTTTGTATAAATCTTATCCAACTTCTCTTTGTAATTGTTGACTATGCGGGGCCAATAGACATAATAGTTTTAGATTCTTGTGGCTGAGTTAATGCACTTCCTCAACTCATTCATTTTCTTCTTAAGCTTGGCAAGGGATAGTCTGAATTGTTCCTTTAGGTGAGAGATAATTTCACCTTCTTCTTTGTCTCTATCTTCAAATCCCATTGATTGTCTACTAAATTCAATCATCTCTTCAGGTAGAATATCCTTTAGACTTTCCAATCTTATCTTACAATTCTCAATACAAGCATTCAAAACTTCCAAAATTAAGTCATGATCATAAGATGGTCTAACTGACCATAACCTGGCAATTTTATGCATACCTCTTGCACTTTGGGTAAGCTGTTGTAGTGTTTCTTTTGATAAATCTTCTTCTTCCACACCACCTTTTTCAAGATTGGAATCATTTTCTAGTGCATTCTTAGGTTCTTCGTCCAGAATTTTCACAATTTCCTTTTCTTTCCCTTTTCCTTCCATCTTAGGAACTTTTCTTTTCGGAGGGCTATATTCAATAATCTCATATCCTCTTTTCTATCCTCTATCAATGCTACCGAAAGAGGAACCAACTTCCATTATCCTTACTAGAGAGGAAATGACTATTTCGCATTTCACAAGTACATTCTTACAAAAAGTTTCAAATTTTGAATACAAGTTAGATTAACTCTAAGAGTAAGAGTAAATTTGGGTGCATACCAGTCTATCTGATGTCCATGCTACATTGTCAATTTTTTGCAATAAAATCAGAAAATACATAGCCAAACATATAATTTGAGTGCCAAGCCTAAATAGATACCCTGACTCCTTTTTTAGTTGAACATTATCCAACATCTGATCTTTTAACAATGCACATAGGTCAAAATCATAACCATAAATTATGATTTTGTGAGCAATGTTTACTGCGCTAGCCGAAGTGGCTCCTTCCCAATTTTAGTAGAAGATCTTATAGGTTATGCCATGTGCAATGTACTTAGTAACACAATTCCTGAAAGGATTCCTGATTGTTGCTATCAGTAGAGCTCTTTGATCTTTGATTACACCAGTTAGGGTTTCAAATTCCTTTTTTCAAATGGATTTCTTTCTAGGAACATCTCTGACTTTGCAAAATCTAGTTAATTTCTCAATTTACTCCTTCAAAATTGAGTAGGGTTTGTCCAAAGCTAAAACATCACCATGCAATCTACTCAATAAGAATTTTATGAATTCCACATTTTCAAAATATGAAAACTCATTCCACAAATCCAGAATTCCATGCTTGGCATCGCTCAATTTCTTTAATTCATCAGGAAGTAGTAAATTTCTCATAAATTTGATATTTACACTATTGTATTCATCTAGTGTGATCAAATCTTTAATTTTCTCCATTTTCTTTCACATTTAGGGTTCGCAACTACAAAATGATTTGATGTACCTGATAAATTTTAAGATTTAACGATGAATTTAATTTAGCTACATCAAAGTCCACTTGTCGAGTGCTCTCCTTCTTCTCTTCAATAATGCAAAGTGACAAATGATGGCTCAGACTTGACTTTTATAGCTCGCACATGCAAAATAAATGTGTTTGCCCTAAACTTTTTGGATACTCTATTTTCTCAAATGACTACTCAGAAATCTTCTATAGACCACCAAATTTGCTGAATTTTCTTTCCAAAAATCATCCAAAACTTTTGTATATCGTGAGTGCATCTTCTTAACTATTCTTTGTATTCTGGTACCATCTGTAGACAAGCGAGTAAGGATTTTTTTGTAAATCTCCCCCTAGGCCAATGGCCTCAAATCCATTACCCGAAGAATTACCGGAAGCAGTTTCCATTGTAGAGCCATTACCATCATCAAAATCAATTTTCTTAACCCATGTCTTCTCCATCTGATCTCTGATATCATATGTAGTTATCTTTTCTTTTCCTTTATCGTTTTTCTCTATATTTTTGTTCTGTTTACTGGACCTATTTTGTATGTGTTCTTATTTCTACAGTCTAGCAACATGACCATGTACTTGTTGGAGTTGTAGCACACAATATTCCTTTTTCTATTCCGTTGGCTTATTCTCACTCTGCATTGACTATAAATATGTCTTATTTTCCCACATGCATAGCATTAACATTTCTTCTAATAATAGAGTGACTTGCCATATTTCTGCATTCAATTGATTTATGACCATGCCTTTTGCATTTGAAACACTGACCAAAGAATGATGAATCTTTTGACCTCCAATTACTTCTAGAGTGAGCAACCATATGACATAACTTATTATAGGAAAAAAAATACCCATTAATTTTTTGTGCATTAGGTTGTCATACCAGATATCCTCCTTTTCTGTTTTGTTTGAGGTTCCTTTTCTCTAACCTGGAATTTTCTCCCTTTTTGTATCCAAGACCTCTCTTATCATTTACAGTCTTCTATCATTTAGTCAACTCATCAAGCTTTAATTAATTGAGTTTAAACTTTTCTTTGTATTCATTTGCAACTACCAAATTATTCTTTATTGTTTCTGGTTCTTTGCAATTCACTTTCCAACTAAGTGTATTCCCCTTTTATTCTACTGCATTCATTGTATTTCTCTTTCATGGTCTGAGTAAGATTCTCCTCATTCTTATTTATTTCTTCAATATCTTTATTCATCTTCATTGTCATAGATTTCATCTCATGTTTTAGGTTGGTATTGTCTCTAGCAAGAATTTCACATTCTTCAGTTATTTCCTTCAAGGTTTGATTCAGGTGGGCATCATCCATATTTTTTCTCTCGTTATGTTGTATCTGATCACATAGATATTTCCTTTTTGTAGTGACCCTCCTGATGACACTTTTATTTTAGTTGTTTGACATTATGTTATTTTGATGCTTTATGTCATTGTTTACATGACCAGTTGTGAAACTCAGTTGATGATACACTATATTTTATGATGTGATGTTTACTTTCATGGGATGACATTTTATGATGATTATCTATGCTATTATGTTTTATACATGATGAAATTATGTTAGTTATATGTTTACGTCAGTTGGTGAAGGAGACAATTTAACAGTACTCATCAGTGAGTGGCCTGCTACATCATGATTCTTCTTCACGGTGCATTCTCATATTGATACATGTTCGATTAATCATGAAGTGTTATGCGACTTTCAGGTACAGGCATCAACTTCACCTGCTTGTCAGGTCTGAGTGTACCATGACCCAATGGAATCATTGATGGGAGATAGACTTGTCCTCTATCCTTAACAATCATTCTAAAAAGAATGAGTATCTATTGTCACCCTCATGTCATGTCACTTGTTTTTCGTGTGATCGTAGTCATTTTGTCAAGTTGTACTTATTATGCTTTCATAATATTAATTTAGATTATTTTGATATTTTAATTAAAATGGTAATGTTTCTTTATTGATTTAATCAAATATTTAAATTAGGAAAGCTATTCTTAGTTTATTAAGTAATTAAATTGAAATGTTAAAATATCTTGTTTTCGAAAAGGTTATTTAATTGTAAATTGATTTGTTTATGCATTTTAACATTTTCGAAAAATAGAACAAATAGTTGAGATCTTAAGTTGTAAATATCTTGTGTTAATCATATAGTGAGGATTAGGTTTAACTGATGCATGCTTTGCATGCTAAACTTGGAGTTAAAGTTTGTGACTCTGAAAAATTGGAAAAAAGGATATAATTTGAAAAAAGATGATTCTTTTCCACACATGGGTTTTGATCTTCAAAAAGTAGAAAGAAAGGATTATTTTCACAACATATTGTCTGGGTATTTGATTTGGGGGTTTGATTGGAAAATCTAGAAAATTCGATTATCTCAGACAGTCTACACACTATGAAAGTTGTTTGGATTTAATTTTGAAGATTTATCTTCACTGTTCCTTGAATCCGCAAAGTGTATTAGGTTTTTCTCCTTTATCTTTCAAACTTGTTTTGATGGATTCTTGTTGAATTAGTTTCATCTGAAATATCTATGAAATTTGTTTGATACCTACACAATAATAGAAAATGAAAACTTGTTAGCTATTTTGGGTTTAAATATTAAGAATAGTTTCCTCAAAGAGCCATTTGAAATGCTTGAATTATCTCTATTTTCATAGGACCTCGGTTTGTATTATTGTTTATTTGGTCTTTGTATAAAACATTATTTTTTTTGCTATATTTTGTTAATGATTAGAGTCGACATTTCCATATTGTCATTTGTTTTAAGAGCTTCCTTGTGTTAATTTTTCACTTGAATTTCTCAGTAGGAATTCGATGTTGCACACAACTTAAGTGATTCACTTTTAAAATAAAATATAATGCATTTTTTTTTTTTTTGAGGGATGTTTTCAGTCATTGTTTTTGATAAAAGGGTAAAACGGGTTTTACAGGGACCCGAAACCACAAAGATTACAAGAAAGAAAAAGGAGCACCAAAGTTGCACACAAAAAAATAGCTACTCAAGAAAACCAGCAACACCAAAACAAAAAGGACCAGGAGGGTCGGGAAAGAAGGGACAGTAGAGGAAGGAAACCCCAACAACTACTCTAGAGATCTAAGGACAAATTCTGTCTCTACCTCCATATCCTACATATCTTTAACCCCCTGTTTAAAGGTTTGAACCATATTTGGAGTAAGGGGGGCCTTTCGCTTCAAGTTGGCACACGTTCTTCAGGAGATGCCAGCTTCCATGTCCTAGCTTTTATCTCCAGCATCTTCAAGATCCACCACTAGGGACCCCTGTTGGGCTTTGTCAAGATTTTTCGTCATCGCATTGATAATAATAGCATTATGTCTTGCAATGCGGTAGTTTTGTTCAGCGACAGTTCTGATGTTATTCCTTAAGCTCTCAGCTTCAATGTCCATGTTCCTATTACTTTCAATCATTATTTTGGCAATTAGATCTTGTTATTTTCCTACTATTGGAATGCATGAGTAAAATATGTGAATAGTTTGATTTACTCCCTATCAATATTTTCTTAGTTTATGATATGTGTGTTAGGGTCGACTATGAAGACGGGTGGTGTTTGTTTATTCTTTAATTTTTCTGCATGATTTATTGTCATGGTGTGGATGGTAGTACTAAAGTTTCACCATGACACCTTATTTTTATAATTCACTTGTCAAGTTCTCTCTTTGCTTGTTTACACATGGCTTTTTAGTTACTATGAAGTTGACATTTTCCATCCGAGATTCTTTGTTTTGTTATGTTTTTTCGTTGTTCTCTCTCTTTTCTTGCATTCTATTATTTTTGATAGTATGTGGTGGTGTGAGAGTTGCCACTAAACGTTCTTCTGGATACTACAGTTGATGGGAGACTTGTCTCATCCCTTGCATGCACGTGGTTTTGATGGAATGTCCTTTGGTTCTGGTTTTGGTTGCTTCTACCTATGATTTAGAGTGCACAAGGCTGCAATCAACTTGACATCACACGCTTGGTGTGGCTATGTATGGCTTGACAAACATTACCTTATGTTCTGGCGTGGCATCGTTTAAACCAACTTCTGCTTGTTTCGGTATGGCTTCCTCCGATCCTTGATAGTTCACTCTGTACACCATGCAGGATCGGTATTTGCATATTTTGATTTTCAACCTTAGTAGTGAGTCGCTCTTTAGCATGCACAAAATTTCAATGGGAAGCTTACGGTTGTTTTAACCATTGCATTATTAAGTTATTGATAGATGCACCGATTAGAATTTGAGTCTTTGTTTCTAATTGCATGTAACTTGCATGCTTAGTTTCTTAGGTCATCATTTCTTAATCTTTGTCCATTGGTCATCTTATGCCATATGAGTCTATCACTTGTCGAGTGGTCAGTGTAACCCTAATTTGAGTCAATTCTTGCTAATATGCATATGTATAATTTATATGGTTAAACTTGTAATATTAATGTTTAGGATATCAAAAGTAAGGATTACGTTTACAAATAAATCTTATTGCATTCATAAGTGGAATAAGGAAATTAGTCTATAGTGTCTATATAAATACTTTAAGTATATATTTAATTAGAATATGAAATGTAAATAAATATGTTTATATTTTTTGACTAAACAATAATATGTATGCAAGTACTTATAGATACTTGGTATTAGAATATAATTAATTTTAATTGTTCATTTGAGTATCACTTGTAGTGGAGATTAGTTAATTAAAAATCAATAATCGTAATGGTATGGTAATTTTATATGGATAATGTAATTGTAGAATGTGTTAGTTAACAAAGATAAAACGTGATATGTTGATTGTTCTATTTAATTGTAATTGGCATATGAGTATTTTGTTATTAAGTCTATAGATGCTTAATTTTAATAATTATTACTATTGAGATTAAGGGTTAGTATGATAGGTACCTTCTTGATGAAATGGTTTATTGTCAAATTATAATTATAGTGAATTAAGAATGGGGTTATAAATTAATTAATGTTAGAACCTTGTGTTTCCTCATTTTGTTATAATGATTACATATTGTATTGGATTTTTAAGATAGTATGGAAAAAGGATTAGAATTGTAAGTAGGTAAGTGTGGCTTTATTACTTCATTAGTTTATTATATTAGATGGTAATATTTCATTTATGTCCTTAAATAAGAAAAAAAAGATTATGTTGTTTGGAGGTATTCTAGCTTGGTATTAGCCCTGTATTGTTTTGAGGTTGTTGTTAGTATATTTTTAACCAGAGGCTTCGAGAGTGTTGTTATTGTGATGGAATATGTTTTTAATTTCAAGGATTTAAACCATGCATCTTGTGATCCACATTGTGATATTTGATGCTAATGACAACTCTAAGGTCATGGAGTTTTTTTGTAATGGTGTCTTTTTTGCCATGCATGTTATGTCATTAAGGTTATTTATTGGTTTGGTTGAATATAGGTCCATGTGTAAGAAGTTCATGTTTCATGCATGTTGTCTTCTTGTTTTAATATTTTTGAGGAGTTGTACCTTAGGAGGAGTGGCTTCCATTAGGGGCTGGACCCAAAAGTGGTTGCAAGGGTAACCTTTTGGAAGTGTGTTAACAATTGATAATTAAAACAGGTTTGTAGGGGTTTGGGTAGATTAATTAACCTTACAAGATAATTTTTACCTCACCTCAATCTTTAATGCTCGTTTCGGTTAAAGAAAGTTGAGAAGGCCTAGAATGCCATATTGAACACTTCATCTTCTTGAGAAGTGATTCGAGGCCACATAGTACATATAGGGGCTGAAAGTTGTAAGAGGTTGTTGGGGTAACTCTGATAGAGGGCCGATAACCTAGGAAGGCTATCTAGGGTAACCTATCCCGTATATGTGATGACACTCTTATCTTGGTACACTTATTGATCACTTGTGTTTGTGATTCACCTCTGGTAGTTTTTCATTTGTCCGATATTGTGATGGCATGTGAGTTGGCCATGTAAGTGTAAAGTATTTTATGATGTCAGTTCGACTTGAGGACTTGTTCTATCTCCTAACACAACGGGTGGGATTTCAAGCTCCACACAGTTGGGAGGAATGTGCCACATTATCTATTGGGTCCCCTATAATTGTGTTGTTCATGCTAGGTTTTCTTGGCAGGATTCGGTATGCACAGTAGTTGCGGAGCATAGTTCCTTGGGCGAGTTTGTGGATGTGGTCGTCTTCTTTTCTACATCTTATTCCTTATTGTATTACACTTATGATGTACATGAGATGCCTTGTATCAATACTTGTATTATTATGAGATTTTTCATAATCTCAATTATTGTATATAACTCATATTGTATATGTATATCTGGACATGACTTTTCTCATGAGTTTATTTTTATATGGTATTATGGAGTTATTTTGTTATTACTTAGTAGTGTAGTTTTGGAACCCTAAAATGATTATGATTTTTGTTGTTACATGTTATCTATTTAAAAACAATAAAAAATATTTTGTTGTTTTATGTGAATGACAACATTTTCAAGGTTCCACAGCAGGGCATTACACTTTTCACCCCGGATTTTACTATTTGATCTTTTAATGTTTGAATTAATTTCTCAACATCCTCCAGATTTTTGTGTAATTCTTGAACTTTTTCTTTATACTAATCAAGGTCATCAAGAGCTACCATAAGCTATTGTTGAAGACTACCAGAGTCCATCACATTCCAAGATCCACCTCAAGCTACAAAACTTCTTCAGAGGAACTAGCTCTGATACCAATTTTTGGACTCAAGAGAACACTAAGAAGGGGGGGTGAATCAGTGTTTAGTAAATCACATTCATTCACTAGTCTAAAACTTAAACTATTAATTCATTATATGAAAGAAAGATGCAACCATACAAAGAAAACATAAATAGCATTATAACACATATTTTTTCATAGAAACCGTGTTAGGGGAAAAACCACAGTGGAGATTAATCCACAATTTTAGTACTCAAAATATAATGTTTTACAAAAGAAATGGACTTGGATTCAAGCACACTGCCTAGATCTCACTAGTCAAAAGAAGAAGGCTTACTATGTACAAAATTTAGATTAAATCCATCTGAGGGGTGAACTAAGAAAAAAACATCTAACCATGCCAGGTGACAGTTCTCGTGAAGCTCATAAACTTGATTCTAGGTCTGATTTCTAATTCTTCACTTCGATTTTCTTTGCTCTACTCTTCTTCTACTCTTCGCATCACTTATGATCAAATTTGTATTACTGTTCTACTAGATCTTGCAATTTACACATTATACATATATTCACACACCTCATTTTTCTTGGCATATACCTAAATGACAAAAGCGACCTCTTATATATATTTGTGATCAAGGATTTACTCATCCAATAGTCGACTTCATAAGGTATTAAAATATTGTGACTTGTTGGCCAAATCCACCACAAAATATCTATGCGCATCCTCCAAGGTCAGTTAAGACAAAGAGAGGACCCAAATAACACTTGATCCAACATTGAGACTTATAATTAATTCCATCTTATACATCCGTAAATTTTATCTTTGCCGGGTCAACCTTATAACATAGATAATTAGAGAATTAGCACACCGTACCACTTAGATCACTTACCATTGAGTGCGCATCAAAACTAAGATTCTCCAAGCCTCTATAGACCTTCCTCAAAGATTCACAACTCGAAATACTTATCCGTTGAGGTGACTAGGTCGCCTTTTAAGCCTTTAACCAGATATTTTGTGCTTTACTATGTTTTGTTAGTAGGAGCCGAAATAGTCCTACACAATCAGGTGTAATACTTGAGTTGTATGACTTGGGTTTCCATCAATAACACCTACAAGCCAAAATCCTTGGCCATATGCCAATAACCTCTAGTCATGTAGGCTTACGTTGCAAACATGTAGTGATTACCTGTAATATCATAGGACTTTCATTTTATTTTTTGAAATATGGATTGACCTCTTATATATCTATAACTAAGGTTTAGTGTTGTGACACATCATGCAACTTTTCACATCAGCACATCTACAAAGAATTGTCCAAATTTTTATTTTTAAAAGATTCCACCAAAACTTAATCATGATACCTCTAGTACTTGAACAAAATAATATCATTTGTTTCTTGTTGAATATCATATTTTTATTTAAAAGAAAAATTCTATGCAACCTAAATGGACCAAATACCTATTGGTAACCATAAATATTTGTTATCTCTACTTGTAGATTCAACACAAATAGACCAATATTCGAACACAAAATAGTATTTTGTTATACAAACAACACGTAATTATTTAAAATACTATTTAGATTAAACAAAAAAGTGCCAATAATTGAACACTATTTTTTTTTTTTTAATCCTTCACATTTAATGGGAAAATACAAGGTATTTATTGTGATCACCTTTTATATTTGTGATAGCATAAATTATTAATATGAAATACTCCAATGCTTGTACATTGATAGCGAAATAGTTGTACACATAAGAACAATATTTTTTCACTATGATAACAATAGTTGTTTAACTAAGTTCCTTATTTTATTAAACAAGCATTTTATTTTATAACTGACACACTTATAGTGGGTATTAATGATATTTTATTTGAGAAATAAAATATTTATTTAACTTCTTCGCGATTGTATTTATTTTATTTTATACAACATTCATAATTTCTCATGTCTTCAAGTACGGATCCATTTTGACCAACATTTGACTATTTTTCTATTTACATGTGGACTATTTATTTACAATATATAGTATAAATATGTGGTAAGACTGAGTATTATAAGCACAAGTTCTGTAATAATAATTGAGCCTTGCACAACTACTAACCCCTCTCCCCTATGACACTCAATTGCATACTTTGTAACATGGAAAAAGACTTTGCATCACTCTATATAAAAAATGATAGAAATAAGGTTGATATCTATAAAAAAAAAATCTTTAATACAAACCAAATTCCTATGTGCTCTCTAGCATGATTGTTACACAAAGAAGAAAACATAAAATAAAGCAAACAAAATGGCACAACCAAATACATTTACATTAAGGGGATCTTAGTTCTAAAATATTTAATTTATGAGCCAAAAGTGAATAACGATTAACCTAATTTTCTTAGCTATTTATTGAAGCTCTAGTGAGAAATCACAAGTGTATACCTAGTCTAATCACCTTGTTCATGATTCTATGCTTTGTCTTTTCCATTCTCCAATGAGACCACATTTTTATCTAAAAAAATTTGCATGCATTATCAATGACTCTACATTTTACATAAATGTCTATTAGTAGTAATGAATATATTATCTTCTAGCAAAAGTAATTTTTCCATTCTCCTTTGATATATGTCTACACCCATGACAACTCCCATTTTTTTATTGCCATAAAACAAGTGTTGGAAAGTTATGCATGAATCTTACAGCCATACATAGTGCTTCTCCCAATTTATAGGAGGAGAAAAGTTAGGAAATAATTATAATCTTGTATGAAAAAGCATTTTTTTCTAAATTTATATAGAATTTTAATGTAGAAGAATTTGTAATGCAAAGCCTGTATAAAGAGAGTTCATATGTAATTAATTAAATTATCAAAAAAATAAAAAAATGAGGTTGTGTGTTTGTTTCAAAAGAATTCTCTATTTCATGTTTCTTAACTATATTTTACGTGTTTGCTTGGGTTTTAAAGAAACTACTTGTAATGAGCTTCCAATGATTGTAAAATATAGTTTTACAAATCCATTTAAAAATTTCCAAGGTTTTTTAATGACTTTATTTGATATAGCTCATTGAATCCGTTAATGACATTTCATGAGATCACATTAATTTTAGGTGATTTTCTAAATAGTTCACTTGCTTGTCTACCATAGAATTCCTAACAAAAATACTCCTCCTAGTCTGTGCTAATGAATTTCCATAGGATCCAACATTTGTTCAACACCTAGAATACTGAGAGGGGGGTTAAACCAGTATTTCATTAAACCATTTGATCATAATCCATCCAATTAAGAAAACACATCTAACTATAACAAAGAATGAAAGCATGAAACAATAACAAGATCACATGACACATTAATATTAGTATTTTTATGTGGAAAACCCAAAAAGGGAAAAACCACAGTGAGGATTAGCTCACAATATATTATAATCGATCATAAAATATTACAAAAGGCTCACTACTAGGGCACATTTTCCAATAAGGCTCAGAGCTATAAAAAGAAGAACAAACAAAAAATAAAATGGCCACATAACCAAAATGTGAACTAATATAAAACGCACCTTCCTTGTTTTGAATTTAGTTCCTTTGGAGATCAATATACTATCTTTATGTAGCTTATTAGATATAGAATACAAAACATTCATTTTCTTTACATTTGTTCAATATACACAATATATCTAAAATAATTTTCATCGTATATTCACTTATTCACATCTCATTACAATTCTACAACTTCAAAGCGTCGTACATATATATGCGACTCATTCACATACAACAATTATGTTGGCCTAATTAGATGTAGCCCTAGATATTAAATCAAAATTAAACCAATAATTTCTTTGTTGGCTCCACACTTGAATCAAAAACATCTTCAATCTTAAACCAAATGTTCAACACTTGATTTAGGTCATCATGGACCTAAAATAGATCTGACTAACATCTGCAATACATATTTAATGATCACAACACACACCAAGAATTAGGTCGACCAAGAATTAGACCTAATCACAAAATATGCTAATTAATCAAACAACAACAATCAATCTTACCACATAGCCTTGTGCCATCTTAAATATATAATGAACTGACACTATAAGATATCTCCAAAAATTGCAAAGTATAATTCCTATCACCGAAGGAACACATAAACTATTACTCATACCCAAATGCACTCTACATAGTCAAAACTGAATCTCAAACTATTATCACTTATCTCTTTCAACCTATACATCCGAAACCACAAAATTTTTGAACACATATGTGAATTATAGTCAATAAAAACATATTATCACTATATAAGTAGATCTTATCATATGATAAAATGTGGACAAAAATACTAGATCAATGTATCTCCATTTTGTTCACTGAATTAGTGTAGATATCAATAACCGATGTTGACATAAATGACAAAAAATTAGTGGGATCCTTCTTCATTCTTTCAAAAAATACCCCGCTTTTTCATTGATGGCAACATGTGCCAAAAAAGACTCCAAAATTGAGTTTCCAAACTTGTCCAAAACCTCCAAACATCTCCAAAGCTCCAAACATACACCATCTCCCCCTTTGACATCAAGGACAAAGAGTGTGTTAGTAACATATATGTATTATGCCCCATACATCCATATGTGCAAAGAAATAACTAAAATGGATATATTAAATCCCCCTTAGGGAGTTTACCTAAAAATTTGAACCATCTGCATGTAAACACATGAAAAAATGGAAAACAATTGAAAAAATCAAAGAATATACAAGTGAAAATATGTTTAACCGGAGTAGGAGGCACCTTCAAGCTCCTTGAGAATTTCTTGGCAAGAAGACTTCCCTTCATTCCAAGTTCTCTTAGGTATTGCAAGTGATCTATACACTATTTCCATCTCTACTATACTCTCCTTGCCCTCTTTTAGAGTAGTGGGATTTTGATTTATCTTTGCAATTTTTTCAACATTAGCTAGGGCACTTTGCATTGGTATATGCTTGGTTTTCACCAAGTCCCCAAGCTACCCAAACTGCCATATGATATCCTCTTTCTTCCTTTGTAATGTGAAGAATCTATTTTGTAGGTTTCAGATAGGAGTCCAAGTGGTATGATCTCTATCCTAAGCCATATCATAGGCATTGGAGACATTGGTTATTTGTGACTCAATTGATTCCATTAATTACTTAATGTCATGAGTGGCATTTGGCCACTTCATACAGTATAAAAACAATGTATTTGCTTCCTCCTTACATTTTTGAACTTCCTTTATGCATTTATCCACTTTCTTATGTGTTGGTACACATATTTCTTATAATTCTAACAACCTATTCTTTGGCTCCCTTATTTCTACTTCATTTTCAATCTATCATTTTAGATGAAACATGTACTCCTTAAGATAATCAACCAAATCAATAATATTTTCCACAGAAGTTAAATAATTGTCAATTGAAAAACTAGGAGTGGCATCATGCAAAGTATTTATAGCCTTATTTATGCATTTAATTCCCTTCCAGAAGCATGAAAGACATCTCCAAGCACCAACATTTGAATTGGTGAGATCGTCTCTTGATCCACACTTTCTTGATACATAGGGAGATGCAATAACTTAGGAGAAATAGCTGGTTGAAACCTTATTTGCCTTGTAAAAATACCATTAAGAGGATTGTTGTGGGAGGATTCTCTAGAGGGCTTGGGTAGATCCATGATCTTTTGTACAACTTCTTAATTCTTTCCTTTCTCGGACTCTTCCTCATTCTCTAGTTTTTCCTCTTCACCGGAGGCTTTGTCATTTTTCTTATCTTCATCTTCCTTCTTGCAATTAGCTTTATTATTATCCTTTTATTTTTCTCCTTGTTCTCATTCACCTTTTTCATATTGGCTTTCTTCATTTTATTTTCCTCCATCTTCATCATGTTTATTAGTGTGATCCCTATTGCCATTTGGATCATTCTTTTCTTTTTCTTTTTCTACAATTTATTTTCAATCATCACTAGTGGGCTTATCAGTATCTTCTAGAGGAGAAAAAGTCTCTAGAGTAACTTGTGTTCCATCAACCAATGGTGGAGAGGACACAACATTCTCTATAACTTTAAACAATGGTGTTTCAGCTCTAGTATGATCATCTTCACCTTTCTCTTCTATGACCTCCTTGAATACTATAAATTTTTAATCAGGAGGAAGATTTTCCTCTACACCCGTAACCTTTTCTTCAAAATTTTATATTCCTTGAGCTGTATCGGATGTGGAAGTAGTTATCATGCTAAATTTCTTAGAAATATCTTTGACAATCACTATTGTTTCCTACTTTAGTTTATCTAATTGATCCATTTCTCTTCCCATAAGAATAGTGACCCTTTGTTTAACTCTGAACTCTTTAGTATACACCTCTATTTGTGTAGCTTTATCATCCTTAGATAAGGAGGATCCAATTTCCTCCAAGGTATCAAATTTCATTTTATCTTCTACTTAAATAGCTTCAAGTCTTCTTTCTATTATGGCATCCCAAATAACTCTAGGAACCCTTTTCTTGATGCTGCTCATGTAAGCTTCTAAAAGAATATTGTATTTGATGATAGCTTCAATAATTGTGTTCCTTTCCATTTCATCAACTTCTTCATACAATTTTGTTGTGTATTATAGCATATTATCATAATGTAGCATGCTAACTAAAACATCCAGCTTCATAGGAGTGCATGCCCTTACCGAAGGAGTTGTATTCTCCTTGTTTTACTTTTTCTCCGAAGGTCCTTCCTCTGTATTATTTTATTTCTTATTCACATACTTCTCATGGATATGTATAGTAAATCATTCCTTTTCTCTTTTAGTTTCTTCTTCTCGTGAAGTGTCAACAATACCAACTTTTTTATTTTTAGCTCTAGTGCTTTCCTCCTATGAAGCACCATCACCGCTCTAAGTAGCACTAGTTCTTCTCTTTCATGTCATTTTTTTTCATGATGTAAACCCAACTCAATTTATTTTTCAACAACTACAAGTTATGTGCAGGACCATCATTGAAAAAACAAGCCCTTCAGGGGTGATACAAATTCAGAAAATCAAAGTTAGGCAACTTGACATAAAAATTAGAATAAGTTATCTATATTATTTCAAAAATATGTAAGAATAGAATCTGTAGAAAATTGAATATAGTTTCTAAACTAATAGATTTATTTAAGAAAGAAAAATCTATTTGGTGAAAATTTGTAATTTCAATGCAGTAGTACTTCAATTTTAGGGAAAAAATAAGAAGTAGGCGTCTGTCTGACCACCCTAACCACAATAAAATGATAATATTTTTTATAAGATTTTAGATATAAGTAGAAGACTCATGTCTCGATGTGATGCATAACATTTTGTATTTTTTTTCTAATTAAATAATTAATTATAATTTTTTTATTACAACTTATAAAAAATATAAAAACTCATATGTGTGACCACCTTAACTTGGTCAAAACTTCATGAAATTCATTTTTTTTAATCCTATACTATGCGGAGCATAGAATGTGATCCATGCTTCAGATTCAAAAAATGTGATACCATTTGAAAGCTATAAATATTTTTCAATCATCCTATCAATCAAGAATATAGTCGTAATTCAAATAGAAAATGATTAATAATTATTTATTAAATTCAAAGTAAAACATAATTTATATTGGTGGAAAGCTAAGAATCTCCTTTAAAAACCTTTTTCGTTTCATCAATTTTGGGTAAAAAAGATTTGTCAGCCACATGGGCCATCATATCACTTACATATCACCACTTTTTGGCCCATCATGATCATATCACTTACATATCACCAATTTTTGGACCATTATGATCATATCACTTACATATCGCAACTTATATTATTTTCTCTGAAAAGATTTATGTTTCTTTCTCCTTGTGGAGGTAGTAGGGGTTGTTATCGGAGTCAAATTCTTCATTTTACTTGTCCTTGTGTTAGGTCCAGCTAGAGTGATGATTTCTTCATTTACCATAGCACTAGGCTACACCTTCTTTCCTTTACCAGTGATAGTAGAAACATTTACAAAGGACTTATTTAGTTTAGAGGCAAGGTCGGAAGCTATTCTTCTTGATCTCCTAGGTTTGGAGGACTCACTTGCAATACTATATTATCTTTCTCTAACCTCCTTAATATGTTATTTTATATATATCCTTCCCTTCTATCCCATTCCACTATAGTTTTCCTTGCTTTCCACTTGATCTTAGATTTATTTAGTTCCATGTGTACTTCTAATGATTTTTTCGTCATATATCCAATGTCTTACTTGATAGGGGTCCTTAGGAATTTTGAGCAACATATCCACATATCCATAAATATCATTTTTTAGAAACTTAATAGCCAAGAGACACTATACATACCATCCTTAGTTCAAGAGACTCAATAATACACTCATAAGTTGTAAGAAGAAAGGTTATTTCTTTTGCATATTTCTCTACAAGTTTGCACATAATTCTCTCCATTTCATGCATTTTCTTTTGAAAAACTGCAAAGAATGTAGTTAAGACATCATCCTGAGCTTGTAGGCTACCTAAGTTGTGCATATAATCTACATTTTGATGTGCTACTTGTCTTGTTTTGTCCCATACTACATAACATATTTTATTCTCAGAAGCTCTTCATGTAGTTAAAAAGTAAACATCTAACTCGAATGCCAAACTTAAATGCATATTTCTTTTCTCTTGTCAATTTTAAATTCTTAAGAATTTTTTGTTGGATAAAATCACACAAGTCAAAATCCTTTCCATTTACAACCAATTCATGTTGAACATCGATAGTTGTAGCCAAAATAGAATTTTCCCTATTTGTAAAGTAGATCTTGTGACCTATCACCATGGAGGTATATCTCATAGTAGGGATTGAAATGGGTTTATTTGTCAAAGATCTTTTATCATAGGTGCATCAGTTAGTTCCATAACAAATTCATTCATCACAGACTTAAGTACTGGTATAGGTCTTGTATCAAACAACTCTGTAACATCCATAATCACTTTCATGGTTATGAGTGTAGGCATGCTCGTCTAAAATGTAGGAAATAGGGTTCTCCACCTTTTAGGAGATGGAACAAAAGGGTTAGGCTCTCTTTCACACAATTTTCACTCAAGGAAACCCTAGAGATATTAATCCAATGATAGAATGAGGGAAAGAGATATGCTAAAGGTTGTCCTTGGGTATGATAAATGAATCAAAGGGGATTCATCACTAAGATAAAGCATGAAAAGACTAGTAACATGCAAGATCTAATGATGAAACTTAATGCTATGCAAAACCAAAGTAAATGACCTAGAAATTAATGCAAATAAGAACAAAAAACTAAGAAATCAGAAAGGTGCACCTAGAAACATATAGCAGCTTGAATGAACATGTGAAACAATAAAAATGTTGAATTCAATGCACACTAGGACTCATATGCTAGGCTAGGCGATTTAATCCCAGATTAGGATTTTTTGGGCAAGAACAAAAACTTGACAATGGTTGATCTAGAACTTCTGAAATTTAGAAAATTCACAATAATGGGACTCATATGCCACAAGTGACATATCAGTCCCATTTTTATTTTTCAGAAAATCAAATTCTGAATCTACTTTTCTATCCCTACTCTTTCTTCCTGATCTATTTTCTACATCTGAACCTATAAATAAACTAGCCAAAAAAAATATAGTGTTGATTTTCTTATGGGAGGTTTTCCTTGGTCAAACACCTAGTTCGATAATTAAACCTTGATAGGAATAATGGATCTTGAAAGTAAATGTGTATACAAACGCTAACCTTAAGTGTATCTAAGATTAGGAAATCTAAAATGTAATGCGACCCTATTCTAATGTACTAGAATGAGATTCATGAATGAAACATGAAGATGAGTGACTCACTTTGGGAGATGTCTAATCACCCTAATAAGCCATAATGAGAAATGTACCTTCCTTTAGACTCAAACTAGAGTTACAATGGAGAATGGAATCACTTAAAAAACAAGTCATTAGGTTGTGTTTGATGGGTAGTTGCATCTCCCCAACCTATAATCCATCATGATTCACCATAGGAGACCATCATGAATCCTTGACAATGCTAGATCTGGAATGAAAGTGAGCTTGAAGACTTGAAAAAAGACTATAATGCTACTCCAAGACTTCAACTTTTCTAGCTAATTGCTATTGAATACTCTTCTGAAAGAATGTTTAAGTGCTTGCAAATACTTAGATCTTGAAATTTATCTTCTAGATAAAAATAATGGCTTGAAACAGTCCATGGAAACTGGTCATGAAACCCGCTCAAAGCTAGTCTTATATATTTGGTATTAACATTGCTACTATAATTATGGAACTAGTTCCAAACCTCTAGCTTCTTCCATACTAGGTTAACATATTCTGGTTTCACAAGGTGATTATCCCTAGTAGGCTCATTGGTCCAAAGTTCTATTATTTTCAGGTGGTTATATTCTTCCAATTTCCCATGTGTGTATGCCCTAGTATCTTCGATAGGAAAAACCCTAAATGGAACCTTCAAGAAGGTGTCATCGGGGTCATTATCAAACACTTTCATTGGATATCTCTTGAATTTTGGTCAAGGCCTCTCGGTGATGTTGAAAATGGTTGGGTTGGCCATTTTAATCATGATTTGAGCTCAAATGCTCATGAAAGTAATTCTATTTAAACTCACAATGCACAAAAAATAATAAATACCTCTTTATACACACAATAGGATTTGGGGTTTGAATACTCTTCCCCAAATTTTCTTTGAATCACCTTCAAATCTTCTTCAACTCACTTTTCTTTCTTTGAATGCAAAAAATCTGCTTGAAATTGACTTAGAATCTCACTTTAAAACTTTTTGATCTACCCTAATTCCACATTAAATGCTTCAAATTTCATAAAGCTGATAAACCCTTCTCTGATAAGCAATAAACACTAAAACACTACACATTTCTTTAGATTTGCACATTTTCTACTAGTTTCTTCTTCGAAAGCTTAATCATGTGATTTTGCACCACATATCATTTTGTCACTCCTTGAAACATCATATTTCCAAGGGGATTGTTTTATTTTTTGATTCTTGCTCCTCCTAAGCCCATGCCTAGGTTTAATTTCCAAGATAATTATCTACACAAGAGGGAGGTATGTATTCATTTGCAGTTCTTGATTCTTCTTTGTTCTTAGGTTCCTCTTTCTTTCTCAAAATATTTTATGTTTCCCTCTTGACTTTAGTAGGATCAATTTTCTTCATAGGTTAATTTCTCTTTGCTAGATTATTTTTCCTTCTAATCTTACTTCTACAAAATATTTAATTGTGTCCTAGTTTGTTGCAACTATAAAATACAACATTTGTCTGACCAAACTAACCTCTATTTAATCTAGATCTACACTGGTTAGATTTGTATCCAAATACATTACACTGTCTAGAGAAGGATTCAACATTTTGATTCATTCTACTTCTATATTCTATCACCTTATGTGCAAATTTATTTCAAGAAAAGAAAATACCATTAAAATATTGGTACCTTTGAGAACTTGGTTGTTTGATAGGGAGTCTTCTAGCATTTCTTCTTTGGTTCCTGATTTGTTTGTCATTTCCTTATGTCCTCTTGATTGTCAACCTTTTTTGAAGTTCAGTTAGTGTTTGAACTTTCTCCCTCTTCAAGTTCCAAACCAGGTCTTTTTCTTTAGATGGTTTGTACCCTACAATTAGTTCATCAAGCATTGTAGAACTTATTTTTAATTTATCCTAAACTCTTGCTTTTTTAAGATCCGATCTGTCATGCCCAGGTTTTTCACTAGAAAAATAAGATAACTTTTTTTTTTTAACATAAGTTTGCTGCCCATCATAAACACCACCAACCACCCTGGCATGCAACAACTTCTGAAATCTAACAGTATTTGATAATATTATAATGGACAAGAAACTTCATGTAGTATCAATAGCCATATGGTCACGTTGTCCCCCTTCTAGGTCGAGGGATTATAAATTGTAGACTTTAACTCCCCACCAAATATTTGGTGAGATGGTAAATTTATAACGTCACTATCAAAGAAAATTTTGATTATTCAATAATTTTAACATTATTCTCAATCCTACTTTAACACTACATTACGATACAACAATTTTAGTATTGTTGTCAATGCTCCACATTTTCATTCGCTTTACAAACATATTATATTTAATAAAAATATAAATAATCCTCATAAAAATAATTATATATATAACTATATTAATCTTAAATTTATAGTTTAAATTTTGTTTAACAAAAGAAATTTTTATAAAAAAAATTAAATATAATTAAATTACTCTTAAAAACATAACTTAAAACATCCTTTAATAAATACCCTTTATAAGAAAATTATAAAGGTGATTAAATTAATTCTAAATATTTATTTAAAATCTTTAAAAAAATATTTAGATTATCTTAAAATGAATGTGAGTACTTAAGGAGAAGTACACGTATGTAGATTAGAATCAAGTAATTCTTAAATCTAGAGCAAGTCTATTTGGTGGTTTCCAAATAAATAGGATGAAGAACATGACATGTAGCTGCAAGTGAATTTTCTATTCCAAGACATATACGTATATTTTTAATAGCAGCCTTATGCTTGTTTATAGTTCATTATCGATGGAAACATTTTTTTGTTTTTACAAATCAATGCTATAAATATATCAACATTTATGTAATCATATTTACGTCCGTTCAATACAAATGCAATTTGGATATTATTTCACTATTTAATTGGACTTGTCTGGTTATCATTATAGATTCGCCAAACAGAGTTATATTAAGAGGACAACTAAATTCTCAAATATTTCATGGTTAGACCAGCGTAGAGCACTAAGAACTAGTAATACCGTTTAGGAAAAATTTCTGTACAACTGAAATATCTAGCAAATCTGTATCATTACCAAGAGGCATATGGGATTGTTTTATTTTACTATTATGAGCAGCAAGGTCTCTCATCACAGTTTGAAATTAACAGAACTTCACATTTGAAGATTTCATTAATGAGCATAGAATCAAAATTTGTAACGTTGACTCAATTATTATATTGATACTCTTATGTGGCCAGAAGTTAACGTCGGACATTATTAACGTTATGGGAATTGCCACAAAATACCCAAGGTTATCATTTCTATGTCTAAGGGCGCTGCAATGAAGAAGCCTTAATGCAGAAATACCTTGTACTGACATCACACTCATTACAATATCAAATAACTTATTAAATATGTTGGCTTTATCTTGTCATCTACAGTTGGTTTTGCATCGAGACCGCTTAAATAATACTAATTTTAAATCCTGAATTATATTGATGTTATTATTATGATCAATCCCATAATATAATACTTATTTTTATCCCATACTTCTGTTTTTAGGTCACATGCAACTGAATATTTAATCAACATTAATATCTAACTAACCAAATGAACTATCATTAAATTGAAATGTAAGAACTATATTAACTCCCGTTCAATCTGCAAATTTAATGGTATCATTAATTATTTAGCAGCCAAACATTTGATCATTTACACTCTATAATTACAGGTGAAGGCACTATTCTCTCTACACTTATTGATCCAGTCACACTACCGCAATCAAACCAAGTTTAAATGTTGCTTCCTTGGCTTTTGAGTCAAAGGGCGATGGCCTCAGATCGATTTAAGCCAAAAATTGATACGATGAAGTGAACTAACAATGCAGAAACAATATCTGTCATAATGATGAGATATGGGGTTGCTGGCAAATATAAACCCAATCTTCAACTAAATTTCCACGCATCACACACTTCATCCGAACCGATTTCAGGGAGATTTCCTACGATGACGTACTTTCCCGTCTTGAGTAAACGATGTGGTATCCATAAATGCTGAGGGGCGTCAGGGTAGGTAGAAGTGAGCTAGCATTTACAAAATTCTACATCAAGATGTCAGGACTCTGTAGCAGATATAGTACTGTTTTAATAATTATTTTCTTTCTTTTCCCTGAGTAACGTGTTGAGGATGTAGTTGGGCAAACATTGATGTTGAGGAGGATAATCAATAAAAGCTCATTATTCTTTTATTTGCGCTACAGGAAGACCACTAAGTAGTTAATGCTTAGAAACTCTTTGAGGGGAAAATGTCCACTTGCAGAGATATTGTGTCACTAAGAGTGCGTGAAGGTATGGTTGTTGTTACGAGGCCAACTACTTCCTTGAAATATATTAAGAGATGGCTTTACTAAAGGGAGGGCTGATCTCAGCATTCCTGGCCTTCGCATAATCCAGCAGATACTATAATTTAATAAAATTAATTTAAATGTATTAAACAGACTGGCCCGCAAATTACGATGCCCAAAATGTATCCATTAATCTTTGTGCAAGGTTTGATGTGATATGGCTATCCTGCTAAAAATCTATGTTTACGTACCCGGAATCCATCATTTCATAGGCATGGTGATGGGCTGGCTAGTTGACTGAGCGCTACTTGGAACTTAATTACTATTATGAAGGGGCTGATTATATCGAAACCCCTAGCCATAATATTAATGATATACTTTCCTAAAAGCCGTGAGTTCTAGAATTCCAAGAATTTGCTGTAGAGATAATTTCGCACCCATATCTCTAGACTTTCTTGATCTCCCATTTGCGCAGGAGTCACTTAAGTCTACGCCTATCAATGATGCAGGATTGTGATTTCAGGTCTAGAAATGGCGAACATGGGAGCCTTAGAAGAGTAGATAAGCCCCGCTACACCACTGACACCTTAAATGCATTCGCTTATCTTTTATTTCATTTTGCATTCATTTAGAAAACTGTAACTCGATTCTTTTACGTAAAATTTTATTTTAGTCTTATTTAGTGATCTCAGGTCTCATAAATTTTCATTTAAAATTTCAGCTGAGTAAAATAAAATACTGGGATACACATCTTTCTTTGTCACTCTAAAGGAGGGTTGCAGTAAACTTGCTAGAATCCATTGTCCCTTACAACCCTTTCAAGGATATCTCGTGTTGGTGTTGGGTGTAACATTGTACAGCTATGTTTGATTGACTACAGATCCTGAGGCTTTACAAATGTCCATAGGCCAAGCAGGTTTTAAACAAACCAAACCAGAAAATCTATTTAAGCTATGCTTTCCTCACTACAGACATCCATTCTGTAATGAAAAGAATACTGGAATTATTTCAACACATCAGGAGGAACTTTTAACACCATAACCAATTTGTTTTACTCTTTGATAAAAAAAGGAACCTAAAGAATGGCAGTTCTAACTTTTATTGTGATACAGAGATAAATTTAATTACAGCACTGAAGCAAAGTATCATAAATTAGCTTACACTCAATTTTTCCATACCAAGGCAATAAACAAAATTTATGTCATTAGAGATCCATTTATTTCAAGAGTATTTGCAAATCAAGTTTATTTAAAATTCACCATTTATGTAGTAGGTAACTACTTCTATAATATTACATCTAAGTGTGTTTGAGATTCACATATTTAGTCTTCCGTTTTGCCTCTACGAACGATTTCTTGGAGGGTTTCACATGTTTCTTACTTAACTTCTCATGATTCAATCGATACTCTAATATGAAGCAACTAACCAACATGCAATCAAATAGACCTAAACTTTCCACTTTTCCACTCTTCCATTTCACAACAACATTCTACTTAAACCATATTACAACCAATGTTCAAGGATACAAGGATAACACACAAATAAATGAGGCTTGCTCTCCACCCTACCATAATGGCGTCTTGGAGCCTCGTGGGCTCTAGCCATACCCCCGAGCAAGGAATCATTTTTGCTCCAAAATGATGAATGGAGCCTTTTCCATTTTTCTATTTTTATTTTATTTTCAAATGGGTAAAATGACATAACATGCATTTCATGCATCTTGGTTTTCTACTTTCTATGTTCTACCATAACCATACATTATATCACATTTTTACAACAAATAACAAAAGGGAATGAAAGTAGGAAGGAAACTTATCTCTTATCTTTAGGTGGGGATACCAAACTCCTTATCCTTCTTTCCTCTCCAAGCCACCTTGATCACCATCTCTACTCAAGTTCTCCAAGAGAAGAAGTGGGTAACACGCTACTCCTTCTTCCTCTCCAAAATATATAGGAGTTTCAACTTGCAACTCTTGGATGGAGATGTGTGGAGTGTACTTTTTTTAATAAATGAGGGTATTTTCCTTATCAAATAAATTGCATGCACTTGGACAACCCCTCCATCTTTCCACCCCATCCTCTCTTCAAAATTCGTCACTCATCATTATGATGACTTTTCAGAGGTCAAATCATGTCCTTGGGGCACTATTTTATGCCTACTTGACCCCTACCACTATGGTATAGACCCTAGGGGGTTTATTTTTTCATCCCAACCAAGGAAATTGACCAACAACACTCTTTAAAGGCCCATCTAAGAATCCATCCGAGTTTTACACTTGGATAAGAGTTCCTAAACCCTAACCCCCAGTTACACCTCACATGACACAATTAAACACCCTCACAAAACAACATAAATAAATTACCCCTTTAATATCCACCCTCACACCCTAGTCTACCAACACATTAACTCTATTTCCCTATAAACCCAAAAGAAATCAAATACATAACCACAAGGGGATGTCTTTCCATTTTCTTTCATTGGTTTTCCATTCTCGTACTAGTACCCTCACTTTCCTGCACATTACCAATGTAATCATTAGCAACAATCATACATCACATTTTTGTTATTATTTTTTTATTGCTAGTTAAATATCCCAAGATTTGACCTTACAACAATTCAATTTAACATTTTAATTGTATTCCTTGATTTACACACATGCCTAACACACTCATGGCAATGGCAATGAAACAAAATGTCAAAAATGAAATTCCAGAATATTGCCACATAACCACACTATTTATCGCCCACATCACATCTCACCATCTATTCAAGGAGACATATAACGAACTAGGGTTGTATCAATCACACATGAAATGGGGTCTTACATGATCTCAAATTTACCACTTCTTGTTCATGTCTTGTGCATTTATCAGTCTTTCTTTTTACCACTGCATTGAGAAATTCCTCAATTCTTTTCTTTTCTTCCAATTGTACTTTTAGTTTTGTCATGTCTTGATTTGATTGCTTCAATTGTTCATTAACTTCATGATCTCTTTCTTTGAATTTGTTGAGTTTTTCTCTCAATTTTTTTCTTAGTCATGAGATCAATTTCAATAATAAGATTTTTAAACTCTTTATCATCGATGTGTTCAAACTCCAAGATCTTCCTCAGGATGTTAGGCTTCTTAGAAGGAACCGAGATTTGATAGAAATTATTCAACACCCAGAATACTAAGAGGGGCATATGAATCAATATTCCATTAAACCATTTTATCATAATCCATCTAATTAACAAAACACATCTAACTGTAACAAAAAATGAAAGCATAAAACAATCAAAATATCACATGACACATGAACACCAGTATTTTTACATGGAAAACCTTAAAAGAGAAAAAACCAAGATGAGGATTATCTCACAATATATTATAATCAGTTGTAAGATATTGCAAAAGGCTCACTACTAGGAAACACTATCAATAGGGCTCATAACCACAAAAATAATAATAGAGAGAAGATAGAATGGCCACAAGGCCAAGATGTGAAATAGTACAAAATATAACTTCCTTGTGTTGAATTCAATTCCTTTGAAGCTCAATATAATATATTTATGTACCTTATAAGATACAAAATACATAACACTTCTCTTCTTTACATTTGCTCAATATTCACAATATATCTACAATCATTTTGATCGTGTACATTCAAAATTCACATATTCACATCTCATTAGACTTCTACAACTTCAAAAATGTTTTTCATATATACCCAATTCATCCACGTACATCAATTAGATCAGCCTAATTAGATATAGCCCTAGATATTAAATCAATAATTACTTTATCTGCTCGACACTTGAATCAAAAACATGTTCGGGCTTAAAAAAAAGGTGCAAAACTTGATTTAGGTTGGCATGGACCTAAAATAGATCTCACTAACATCCACAATACATATTTAACCATCGCAATACACACCAAGCATTAGGTCCACCATGGATTAGACTTAATCACAAAATATGTTAACTGATAAAACACCAACAATCAATCTGACCAAGTAGGGAATCTCCCAAAATTGCAAAGTCTGATTCCTATCACCAAAGGAATGCAGACCAAATTACTCATATGCAAATGCACTATACACAACCAAAACTAAATGCCAAACTATTGTCACTTATATCTTTCAAAATATACATCCAAAACCACTGAAATTTTGAACACAAATGTGAATTATAGTTAGGAACAACATATTATCACTACATAAGTAGATCTTATTGTATGAGCATTATGTGGACCAAAATACAAAAATAAGTGTATCTCCATTCTACTCATCGAATTAATGTAGATATCAACAATCAATATTGACATCAATGACAACACATTAAGAAGCTCCTTCTACATTCTTTCAAGAACATTAGCATTTATTCCAAATGTTTCTAAACCCTTAAATCTAGAATTAGTTTTACATATATATGCTCTAGCTTTTCGATTTTCCATTGCAGCGTGTCATTTTGGAGATGTAGAAAATAATTGCTTTGTACAAGTGGAGTCCTAAGTATGGTAAAATGGGGAAACAAGCGTTCAACACTTTGGCTTGACGTATTTTTGCCCAACTATCCAATCATAAGTGTGTTGATTTGTAATCATCATTCACTGTCGAAATTAACAAACAATAGACATGTGTAGTGCCATATTGTCCTCTTGGGCATCATGGTGTCTCATCCTGGATACATATGTGTGAAGCATGTCTTAATGAAAAGATTATGTATCATTTTAAAGTATAGTCTAATATACAAACTCGGTAGAGTATAGCCTCGCTTCTCGAATTAACCTCACATTTAGAATTTATGAGACTGTGGAGGAGTCTAGACAAAGATTGCATATTTGCAGAATATTTTTTGCAAATAAATGTTTAGATTTATCCTAGAAAATCAAAATGACAATTTAAATTGTTATTTCTTGGGCACTCACTATAATTAATAAGAGTTTTTGAAACTCAATATTTACGATGTTTCAAAAATTAGAAACATCTATATAAGCTATAGATATCACCTTTATAAATACTTACAAACTACATACCTTCTATATAAGCTATAGTTATCCCCTTTGTAAATTGTTCATGATTCCATGCTCTATCTTTTACATTCTCCAATGAGACCACATTTTTATCTCAAAAAATTTATGCGCCTTATATGTCACTCCACATTTTGAATAAATGTTTATTAGTTGTAATGAATCTATTATCTTCTACTGAAATTCCTTACTCCATTCTCCTTTGATAGATGTCTAAACCCATGCCAACTCACATTATGGTATTGGCATAAAATAAGCTTCCAATGGGTGTAGAATATAATTTTACAACTCTGTTTAAAAGGTTCCAAGGTTATTTTAATGAATCTATTTGGTGTAGTTCATGCAAGCCATTAATGGCATTTCATGAGATCACATTTCTTTGAGGTGCTTTGCTAAATAGTTTGATTGCTTGTCTGCAATAGCTTTTCTAACAAAAATACTCTTAGTATGCGTTGATGAATGTCCATAGCCATGGGAAATACTAATATATCGGTGGAATAGGTTTTAAATCTAACATTAACATTTATCCCAAATGTTTCTAAGCCCTTACTAAAATTAGTCTTACGTATACTCTAGCTTTTCGATTTTCCACTATAGTGTGTCATTTTGATGCTATGGAGAAAAATTGCCCTTTACAAATTGATTCTAAAGTATAGATCATAGGGCTCTGAATAATTATTGCAAGGGCTTTGTCTAAATGATTATTCTTAGGTATATTTCCATTAAATACATTGTTCCTAAATAATATTGATTGGAGTAAAACCATATCTAGGCTAGATGTTGCCATTGAACCTGTATTCCAGTACACCTAACCCAAATAAAACAAAGACAAATCAAGCATTATTGGAATATGTCTCTTCTGGCTGATGTTATGTATTTTGAAGAGGTTTATTATATTTTAAGTCAACGATAACAAAGTCTTATTAGCTGTATTTTTCCATTAATTAAAATTATTATTTTTATTTTTATTAAAATTATTATTTTTTACATTATAATGATTGTTATTGTTATTTATCATGTTTATTTGTAAACTTGTTTTTAAATGTTTCATTCAAGTTTTGACTTTACATCTACATATTTGATTTTGAAAATTTCAAAATTGACATTCAAAATTTGTAAATCTTTATTTGTTTACTTGCTATGATGATCTGATTAAAAACATGCCCACCCATTCTATTGCTATGTCCTTATATTTAAAGGTATACAATTGCATTTGTCCTTTTTTTTGCCATTGAAGGAGCATGGTAGAAATGCTTCAATAAGAGCACTAAAATAAAACTAAGTCTACATAAGCATGCATATGTTGAAAGATTGTTGAATTTGATTATTTCTACAATTTGTAAAGCCAATCCTATAAAGCATTTTGACTTAAAAGAACATGAGGTTTTTGTTTGGGTGATCTCCCCTTAGTGATTATAAACACTATCAATCCTTGACAATAAGAGAAATGAGGGAAATTTAGTTAATTGGCAACATGGAGTGTGGACTTTCTTGGAATGGATTTGTGGACCAAAAATTAGATTATTCTTATGGAATGATGAAAGTCCTAAAGGTGCATGATAGACTCTTATTTGTCTATGATTTTGATAAATTAGATTTTTTGGATTTTTAATTTATTTCTCTTGATCCTCTGCTTGCAATATTTTCAAGAAAAGTTCCAAGAGCAGCTACTCTTCTAGATGCTTGTCAAGAGGCAATTTATTTGGATGAAAAATATAATTCTTAGGGACTTGCTATGGGACATGCTTCCATTTATAATATTTTGAACTATACAACACCCCTTACTTCAATAGTTCCTAAATGAGCTAAGTTCCCTTTATAATAGACAACCAACATATTCTACCCAAATTCCTTACATTGCTCAATGAAAAAATTTCATCCCACAACTAGATCTCACACATATTTTTGGCAATAAAAGTAACTTAAATGATTCAAAAACTCATAAGGTGAAACTAATTCTATTTTTCCATCTTGTCAATGTTAATAATGCTCTGAAAATTTACCCTTATGATTCCAAATTTGAAGATAATATTGATGAAAGCACTATGGTATCCTCATTAGTTGAAAATATTGAACATGGGCCAATCGATGTTATTTTTGAAGTTGTGAGTCATATTCATTTAGATGTGAGGAGATGTACTCTTGGAATGTTGTTAAGGTTTTTACTAATTTTGTGCATCATAATAGAAATAAGTAGAGACCAATTCCCATAATTATTTTCCTAAGGGCGCGGTGAACCTAGAAATAATGCTTAAATATATGATGGATTTTCTATAGAGGATATATTTTAGCTACCTAAAGTTGAGAACATGCATTGACTTGAATTAATAATTTTCATGTTACAACATATCATTTCCATGCATATCACACACCTAAATAAGTTGCACATTTATAAATTCTTATGAAGGAATTGTTTCATTTGGATTACTAAAACCATCATTCCAAATAGATTTGTGCAAGATAGTGCAAGAAAATCATTCATGTGTTGTTGAACCATGTTGCACAACTATATAAATCTATGCTTATACAAAATGACATTGTCAATTGTTATAACCTTTATGCATTGTTTTAAATGTACATATATCACATTCTATATATACACATATGCATCACATGTACATCTATATAATATGTTTTATTGAATTTCATACATTTCTAACACTTGTTTGCATTGAAAATCCACATGATCATGGTAGCCAACTTGCACCATATATATCTAAGAATGTGAAACATGGAAACAAATTATGGAATTCGTATATAATAGTTCATTGTATAAACACACATCATGCTATATACTATATAGAAACTATTCTTGTAGTTCACTAATAAGTTGTACCATATTTTTTGAATTGATTTGGGTGTACCCTAGAAATCCTCTAAAAAATTAGTTGTGCACATGTTCTTACTACCCAATTACGAGTCCTTTCTTGTCACCATAGCCTCTATATGTTAATTTTAGACATAAGCAGCATCAATGAATATACAAGTATTAAATTCATGCATCCTTCATGTATTTTCTTTGAATTATCCATGAAATTGTATTATAAAACTTTCACAACAAAATATTCTTCTAATAAGTAAACCTACTTTTATAGGCTAAAAAGAAAAATCTACTTCTAAACTTATACTATAATCTCATACAAGAATAAAATAATTGGTATCTAAGTAGAAATGATTGATCTCAATCTATGTATCATCATATTGTTACAAGTACATGAGTAGTTGGTGTGGTAATTGATGTCAAAAAGCATGGGGGATATTGTTGTAAGATTATGTTTG
Source organism: Sequoiadendron giganteum (assembly GCA_007115665.2). Lineage (NCBI taxonomy): Eukaryota > Viridiplantae > Streptophyta > Pinopsida > Cupressales > Cupressaceae > Sequoiadendron > Sequoiadendron giganteum. Next base: position 509,326,197 of record CM021100.1, read on the forward strand.
TGTTTTCATTGATGACTAGTTGTGTTGATGCTTTAATTAGTTGCATTATGTTGTCATTAGTAAGTGCTATTGGTGTTGTTGATGATAAAAGTAACCACATGTGTAATACTTCCAGATTCAATTTCAGAGATTAAATTTAAATGTAGCATCAATCTTATTGAAATTTATATATAATTGAATTAATTGAAGAGGATGACTTCACATTGTAATAATTAAATAAAGGGATTTTTATTTAATGATTAAATAATATTTATTTAAAGAGTCGACCCTCTCTAGGAAATCATGCCCAAAAAAAATATGTCTTGAGGCTGACTTCTTGTTATGAATAAGCATCTCTCTTGGGCTGACCTCTCTTGGTGAAGAGGTGTGAATTGCCTATATATACAAGGCATTTCATTTGTGTTCATCATCAAGTTAATATTCGCATTCAAGAAGGAGTTCTTTTAGAAGCATCAAGTTTTCCATTTCTGAAGCAACAGATCAACTTCAAGAAGATACATATATTCTGTTATATCTTATATAGGAGAAGGGTTATTATTCATTGTATCTAATTGGAATTATTTTGTGCCCAAGTTGTAAGAAGATTTCTGCTCTTATTCACTCAATATATAGGAGATATATTGGCTGGGTTTTTCTCCCTCAATTTCAAGGGTTTTCCCAGGGTATTGGTTGTGTTCTTGTGTGAAGTTTGAATTAATTTTTGTGCATAACATCTAAGATTAAAATACTAACATGGTATCAGAGCGGGTATAAGAAGATCTAGATAAGATTTATACAAGTAGTGCTATCCTCCATTATTGTTCTCATCTTGCAGGCATCCATCCTATTGTCAAGATGGTGAACTAGGATAGATCTTGAAGGAAAAATATTATAGATCTAAGGTTACAATTTATCAGAACTAAGGGTAGATCTTGAAGGCGAACCGGGGCAGATCTTTGAAGGTGAAGTTGGCATAGTGTAAATACTTCATTATCATCATCTAAGTCTTAGTTTTAAGAGACACAATTTCGGGCTATAGATTCTAAGTCTACTTTGACTTCCCTTGTTCGTGTATTCGATGTAAGTGAGGTTCTTGTGAAGGAGGTACTCATGAATATTTAGAACTCCTGCATCAGGCATGTTATTTGATACAAATTCATGCAATTTGGAGAATTCAAAGTTCTATGTAAAGAGAAATCAAGACTCTTCATTATAAATTTTTGTTGAAGATATTCGTGAGATATTCCTGAGTTGTTTACCAGGAATCTTGACTTTTCATGAAGAGATAAGTATTCCTTGTTTTGTTTGAATTCACCAATCTAGGCTAAAATATAGTTTTCTAAGTTGTGCAAATCTGACCTTGGTTATTTGAATTATGTGTATTTGAAATCATAGGTTCTCTTGAATAGAGATCATTGGGACAAGATCCTTTGAATATATCACTATTCCTTGCAAATTATGAAGATCTTTTGAGTGTGACTCTAAGATGAAAAGAGAACTACAACTTCATTGTGATAGAATGATCACATCGATAACATTCTCCTTTCACATGGATTGTGATGGTGCTTACGAGACTTGATTCTATGTTGTATATGTTGGCTACATAATGTGTTTAAGAAATTTGAGCTGAATAGATTGTCTCTTGTTGTGCTGAGAATAGCCTCTTTCGAGAGAAGTAAAATATGGAAGAAAGATATATCAATATCAATAAAGATTAGTTCTATTACTTCTTTATCTTGATCTTTTGATATTTGATGCATCTTTAACTTATAGTTTGTGTTTTATAAACTATTACTAATCCTTTAAAATGAAGGATGAGACCAAGTTGCAAAATGGCTGCAACCAAATCACTTAAGAGATAAGTACTTTATAATGTTCATGAATTCTTGTTTAGTTATTAATTCATGTTATAACATTGTTTATATAGGCTTCTAGCATTTCTCTTCAAGATAAGTAATCTCTCTCTATACTGCTTCCAGGACGGATCAAGAAGCAATAGGGTGATGGCAGATCGTATAGAAGAGCTTAAGGCATCTTATGTGGAAGTCATGTCGAATGAAGAGATGATCATGCTTGGAGTCATAGCTTGTAGTGATGGGACTATATTGATGGCTGGAGATATCTCTCGAAGAGGAAGTACCTTTCAGATTGTCTTTGTGATCAACTTATTTGAAGAGTAAGAATTAACCTTCAAAGGGAGTCTGGCAATTCATCTGAAGCAACCTTCAACGAGGAGGTCAGGAGGTTGATGTAAGTACTTAGAGATTCAGAGGGATTCTACTGAACTAGAATTGGATGATGTTCCAGATCCTCGTATGAGAGGTTTGATCGATACTTGTTGAGCTTGGGCTTCTGCAAGAATAATGTTGATTCAAACCTACACTTCAAGAAGCTAGCTTCTGGATTTGAAATGAAGGATCTTAAGTACATGCATTACTTCCTTGGTTTAGAAGTGTGGAAGAAGCCTAATGAGTTTATTCTAAGTCAAGGGAAGTATACAATAGACATCTTGAAGAGATTTGGTATGATTGATTGCAAACATATGTCTACACCTATGGATACCAAATTACATAAGTTGAAGGAGTTTGCAACTAGTTCAAAACTAGTGGATCCCACGATGTACAAGAAGTTGACTAGTTCATTGATGTATCTAGTCAACACTAGACTAGATATCTACTATGTAGTGAGTGTACTTAGTCAGTTCATGTGTGAACAAAGGAAGATACATCTTGTTGCAAAAAAACATATCCTGAGATACTTGTGTGGCACAGTTCAATATGGGTTGAGATATTATTTAGGTGTGGATTTGAAGCTACATGGTTTTACTGATTTTGATTGGGAAGGGTGTGTCACTGATTAGAAGAGAACCTCTAGATGTTGCTTAAGTTTGGGATCTACCATGATTTCCTAATGCAACAGGAAACAATCATTTGTAGCTTTCAGTAAAATAGAGGTAGAGTATATTATAGTGTGTGTGGCACCTCAGGAAGTAGTGTGGCTTCGTAGGCTCCTTGTAGGATTCTTTGGACAATCAATGGATCCTCCTACCATTCATTGTGATAACTAGAGTTGTGTGAAGCATTCTATCAATCCTGTGATTCATGACAGAACTAAGCATGTTGAGATAAAATACGTCTATATCAAAGATATGGTATTGAGAAAAGCTATATAGTTGAGGTATATCAGCACTGATGAGCAGATGGAAGACATTCTCACCAAGCCTCTCTTCAAGATAAAGTTTGTGTAATTTCGAGATAAGCCTAGTACGGTGGAGAATACAACCTTATCTGAGAAGGAGTCTCAATATCAGTGATCCTCTTTAATGAGTTCTTATTTGTGAGATATGTTTGAGGTGAAATCCCTTGTTAATGAGTTCTTCTTTGTAAGAGAATTTTGAGGTGAAATCCCTTGATTCCACCCTCTAGGAGAACCATGGTGGATGTCATGTGTGTGACTCCATGAGAACATCATGTGAGGGAGTCTGTGATGATCCTTCTTGTACATGTGTTTCACCCTTTGGGAGAGCCATGGTGAAATTCACGGTGAGGTGACAAAATCACGTAGAGTGATGAGCACTCGTACATACCATCTATGGAGGTAGCCATAATGGTTGATATCATGATGAGGTGATATTTGATATCACGATGAGGTGATAAGCTCTTTTCTTACAGGGATGTAATCATGTTAATTAACATTAGTATGAGGTGATTTGTATTATGAAGGTGGAAGTCTTTCTCCCTAGCTGAGAGGGATAGTTGATGGTAAAAGCAACCACTTGTGTAATACTTCTAGATTCGATTTTAGAGATTAAATTTAAATGTAGCATCCATTCTATTTAAATTTTTATATAATTGAAGAGGCCAACTTCACATTGTAATAGTTAAATAAAATGATTTTTATTTAATGATTAAATAATATTTATTTAAAGAGTCGACCCTCTCTAGGAAATCGCTCCCAGCAAAAAGATGTCTTCAGGCTGACTTATTGTTATGAAAATTCATCTCTCTTGGGCCGACCTCTTTTGGTGAAGAGGTGTGAATTGCCTATATATACAAGGCATTTCATTTATGTTCATCATCAAGTTAATGTTCACATTCAAGAAGGAGTTCTTTCAGCAGCAACAAGTTTGCCATTTCTGACGCAACAAATCAACTTCAAGAAGATAAATATATTCTCTTGTATTGCAT